>JAJPUD010000894.1:295186-357740 GCA_023553655.1 Myrmecobius fasciatus
AAATCTCAAAGCAGTATATAAGTGCTAGCTATATTATTGTTATTATTAATTATCACCTGAAGTAGTTTTTCCATCTATGGATAGTTCTGATTATTAGGAAGTTTTTCTTGACACCAAGTCTGTTAGACTCCTTGTAATTCCCACTCACTTCTCCTGGTTTTCCTGGATGTTTTTTTTTTCTTTTTCATTTGGGCGACTGGCCCATTATTTGTCGCCCCCCAAAATTTAGAAACTTCACTATATGATATCACCCAATGTTGTCACCAGTGTTCCTTGCAAGCACATATTTTACAAAGTTAAAAATTTTATAGAGCTCTTTTCAGAGCTTACAGAAAATATTCACTGTCTTTTTGTCTATTTCTGTTTGTCTTTGTCTCTCCCTACCTTTCTCTGTGTGTGCGTGTCTGTCTCTCTGTCTCTGTCTGTCTGTCTGTCTGTCTGTCTCTCTCTCTCTCTCATTACATCTTTGCTATCTAAATGTAAGGAAGTGATCTGTTGTCTGGGAATACAAAAAAGACTGGGAATAATCTGGGCACAGCCTGCTGGTGGAGAAATCCCTTTCATATCTGAAGGGCAGAGAAAAGTAATGAAGGTGCAATGACTGGAGAAAATGGAAGGGAACATGCCTAGGGCAAGAAAGAGAAAGAAGGATGATTTAGTCCAGGGAAATAGGAACTTGGAAATATTGTGGAAGTATGCTATTATTTGATAGCAAAGGAACTAGCAAACTAGAAATTTCTTTCTCTACTTTCTCCCTCCATCTCTCTGTCTCTCCGCTCACTGTGTCTCTCTCTGTCTGTGACTGTGTCTTTCTGTGATTGTGTCTGTCTGTGTCAGTTTGTCTGTCTGTCTCTCTCTCATACACACACACACACACACACACACACACACACACACACACACACACACACACACAATTCCTTATCCCAGAGATCTGGACAATCCCACTGTAGTTGCACACAGCAGACATTATGTTGACCTTCCACATGGCATTTCCCCTCTCATTCCCCAATACATGGTACCCACTGCAATACTACAAAGCTCCTAGAAGGTACTCCCCCTTTCTGGAGGAAAGCCCCGCTTCTGTCATAGATCTCTCAGTACCACAGGAGTCCTTTAGAGTTCACTATCATGATGCCGAGACTGGACCACACAAGACAGATTTTCCCTTGGTACTACAGTTCCTCCAGCCCCCTGATCTCATGAAAGACTTTGCCTGGCAGTCAGAAGCATACCATACCCCTTTTCATCCTCCCTTTGCTCTTCATTGCTGATGTCAGGCTATTTCCAAGTAAAATCACAGTCTATGTACTCTCTCCTCCAGCTTCTAAAGGGCAAATGGCTTGCTTATATCAGTATTTCCCATGAATCCAGAAGATTAACAAAAATTTAAAAAAAAAAAAAACACCAGACAAAAAACATCAGTAGCTAATGGAAATGTTCAGATTACTCAGAGTTACTTCCCATGCCATCCAGAACAGGGGGATGGATAGTAGGGAAACCAACCACTCCCTGGCACTGCCATGCATTGAGGATAAAAAATCCTCAGCTCTCCTAGCATCAAATAAAGATACTAAGGTTTGCACCCACACCTCACAGAATTGAGGGAAGGAGTCTGGAAACCTTTAAGGTCTTGCAGAGATGTGAGCTATTACTCAATGTCTAAAGAAAAACACTAAGGACTTTATTCTCCTTTCCAAATGGCCCCCTCCCTTCTCTTCTTTGCCCTAGGCATGTTCCCTTCCATTCTCCCCAATCATTGCGCCTCCATCACTCTTCTGTTAGCTTTAAAAGTGGCAGTTACCCTGAACCCTTTTTACATTCCCAGACAACAGATCACTCCTTACATTTAAACAGCAAAGTCATTTTTAAAGAGACCTTTAGAGTTGCAGAACCATTTCATACACATTATTGCAACTGTTTCATTTACATTACTGCAACTGATACAATGTAAGAATTCTGAGGTAGGAAGGGATTTATTTTCTTCATGGATAAAATAGGGAGTGGGGGAAAAGATACTAGACCAGTGATTTATCATAAAAAGTTCCTCACTTGAGATAGGTCAGTACCTGTCTGTAATTTATGGTTTTAGAAAGAGTTCTAGGATATTGAAAAGTTGAATGATTTGCCCGTTGTGACGCAGTCAGTATATGTCAGACACAGATTGTGTCTTACTTTATATCATAATAATAGTATTTATTTAGTGCTTTGAGATTTACAAAGCACTTTACATAGGCTATCTCTCTTGTTTGATCTTTACAAAAACCCTAGGAGGGAGATGCTATTATTATCCTAATTTTACAGATGAGGAAACTGAGGCTGAGTATCATCAAGTGAGTCTTCCAAGGTCACAGAACTAGTAAGCATCTGAGGCAGGGTGGTCCTCACAACAATCCTGGGAGGCAGATGCTATTATTATTATGCCCATCTTGCATCTGAAACTGAGAGGAGTTAAGTTACTTGCTCACACAGCTATTAAGCAGGATTCTCATTCAGGTCTTCTGATTCTAATGCTAGCATTCTATATACTCACCAGCTTGGGAAACATGTGCCAAGTATTGTTACCAAGAAGTAGTCACATTAGAACAAATAGAGTGTTAGACTAGAGCTTAGAAAAATCCCAAGTTCAAGATGGTTTTAACACTTATTGGCCGGATGACCTGAAAAATCACTTAGTTTTCTCATCTGTGAAATGGGCATCAGAATACCTAGATTCACGATTGTAAGAAAGACTAAATTAGATCGTGTATGTAAAGTATTTTAAGATACTACATAAACATAAAGTATTATTAATTAATAATTAAATGGTCATTTTTTTCAGTCAAAACATTCCTTTCCTAATCTTCAAAATGGGAATGATAATGTTTGCCCTATGTTCCTCCCAGGGATGCTATCAGGATTCAAGGAAAAGCTGTATGCTCTCCAACATTTTCTTTTCACGTCAATCTCAAAGGGATTAATTGCTCCAGAAACAAACAAGATTGCAGCTGCTTATCTTCATTTGAGAGAAGGGGACAGAGCAAAGGCAAAATGTAGCCAAGAGGCCAGCTAGACTCAGAGCCATGTTTGGTACTGCCAGGTTTTAGGGAGCAATGGGATAAACAAGCTAGGATCGCAAGTGTAGGTAGAGGATGGAGAAAAAGAGATAGGGAGTACTCAACATTCAACTAGGCAGAAGGAAGGCTGGCAGAATTGAGCCAAAGATCTCATCCATAACAGGAAAGGATGACAAACAAACAAGCTGGCCTGTCCTAACTGGTCTTCCTACTTCCACTCTTTCCCTTCCTCAGTCTGTCTTCCACACAGCTGCCAGAATGATCTTCCTGAGATATATAACTGACCATGTCAGTGACCGCTTCCCCACTCAGAAACATTCAATGGCTCCCTATGGCCTGTGGGATAAAATACAAGCTGTTTACCCTGGCAGGTAAATCAGTAGTTTAGCTACTTCCTTCCTTCCTTTCCAGCCTTCCCCATGGTATTATTTCTCCTTGAATTCTATATTCCACACAACCTGAAATACTTACTAACTGCTCCCTAGGCTGGCGTTCCATCTCCACTGCTTTCTCTCCTGGGTCTGAATGTATTTTTTTCTTCTTGTTTCCACCTTTAATAATGCTTGTCTATCCTTAAGGATAGTATCCTTTCACTGTGAAGTGTTCCCTGACATGTCCTTCTCCAGTTATTAATGTTCCCACCTTCCTCAATTTTCCTTATATTCTTCTTATTTGTGCACGCATTATACCCCCAAGAAGAATGTAAGCTCCTTGAGGTCAGGGACTATTTCATTTTTACCTTTGTTTCGCTAGGGCCTACCACATAGTAGGTATTCAGAAAAATTAAGTTTTTTCTAAATTGAATTGAAATACTTACAAACTAACTAATTTTGAAATTGCTTAAACCAAATTCTATGTTGAAAAAACTCTCCCTTTGGGCAGGATGTGGTTAGTTGGAGGGATATCCTGCTACTTCAGAACTTGGTTGACTTTCCCTGTCTATTTTTCCAGCTGATTTTCATGTTAGACTCTAATCTAAACAGAAAGGCCTGGAATTAAACAATAATAAACTTTTAAGTTTATGTCTCTGTAGCCAGCATCTGGATGAATATTTGGGGAGGTGCAACCTAATTTAATTTGAAATATAATAAATTGGAGCAAGATCATTCAATTTATTGCAATGTATTTTGGCATCTTTTAATTTTGTGTCACGTTCATCTGGAGCAATCAAATTATTTTATTCATTTGAGGCCAACCCCAGTGATACATGGAACCACACTCCATGCTGAGGGCATTAATTAAATCTCCACTAACAGAGATAATTAGCCAACAGGAAGCTGAAGAGGAGGGGGAGGTCTAAAGGGTATACTGAATTATGAAAAAGAGGTCGAGTATATTCTAGGAATACAAACAAGCATAGAATCATAAAATCTTTGAGATGAAAGGTCTCCAAAGGTCCTCTATTCCAAACTCTTACTTGATGCATGAATCCTTTCTACAACTCAAATAGTACTAGACTACTTCTAGTTTTACTTCCTTAGATCAGCTAGTCCATTTTGTTGTGTTGTTCTATCATTTAGTGTTCAATTCTTTGTGATCCCACTTGAGGTCTTTTTGGCAAAGATGCTATAGTTTTTTGCCATTTCCTTCTCTAGTTCATTTTACAGACAAGAAAGTTGAAGCAAACAGAGTAAAGTGACTTGTCCTTTCTTAACAAGGTCATGCAACTAGTGTCTGAAGCCAGATGTGAACTCCAGAAGATGAGCATTTCTGATTCCAGACCTAGTGCCTTATGCACTATGGTGCCACCTAGCATGTAGTAGGTGCTATATAAATGTTAGCCATTATTATTATTATTATTATTATTTTAATTAAAAGGCTTAGCACAGAACCTGGCACATAGTAGGTATTGTATAAATGTTAGCTATAATGTTATTATTAAAGTGATTAGGACAACACCTAGCATGCAGTAGGTGCTTTATAAATGTTAGCTATTATTATTTGTATAAAAGGGCTTAGCACAGAACATGACAAATAGTAGATATTGTATAAACGTTAGCTATAATTTAATTATTAAAGTGATTAGCACAACACCTAGCATGTAAGTAAGTGCTGTATAAATGTTAGCAATTATTATTTTTATAAAAGGGCTCAGAACCTGACACATAGTAGGTGCTGTATAAATGTTAGCTATAATTATTAAAGTGATTAACACAACACCTGGCACATAGTAGACATTGTATAAATGTTATTTATTATTATTATGAAAGCACTTAGTACAGTACCTGACACATAGAAGGTGCTGTATAAAAACTTATTCCCTTCCCTGCCCCTGTTTTTCTAGAATTCTTTTCATTGTCCTACACAGCCATAGCTTTACCTTGCTTGCACTGATGTTGTGTCAGTAGTAAGGCAGGGCTTTTCTAGTATTAAAGAGTAATTGGCCATCTATCAACAGACAATCCTATTGGTCTGGAAGACTAACGGGTAATTGCACCTATAGGATTGAAGAGAGGAAATATGAAGAATTAGCTGCTTTAGAAACCCTGCCTCATGGCCAGGTACTATGGCAACTCAGATTGACAGCTTTGTGAAGGTTGTCTCTTCCTGGGTACCACTGAAGAACCCATTGTTTGTGTGAAACCTAATAAGTTTCCAGGAAAGAGTTTATCATTTGAAATGGGGATTCAGTTAATGTGCCTTGCAAGTGGTTAGTTAATAATTCATACAATGTTAGAGTTGGAAAGGATAATAAAAATTGTCTAATTTAACCATTTCATTTTACAAATGGGGAAACTGACATTCATAGAAAAAAAATTATGTTAAGGAGTTTAAAAAATCTGGTTTGTGGTAGGGCAAAGATTAAATCCCAGGACTTGTGACTCCTGGGCCCAAGCTCTTTTAACTATGCCATGTTACACTACTTTGATTCTTCCCAATAAAGTTTATTTTGCTTGATAAAATGAATCAAAAATTCTTTCTTCTTACTCTAATCCAGTGATGTCCAGTTATTTGCATTAGAAAATTCTGGCTACATTCCGTCCCTGAAGCAGCTGTATTTCTCATTGTAAAGGGCAATGTTCATGCATGAACTACTTGCAATTACTAATTTGTTTAAAAAAAAACACTCTGGGATATATTGAGGTGAAATAATCTATATAAATGCATCATCATAATTGCATTTCCAGCTATTAAAATGCATAATACTTATCAGAAAGATATATGCAAAAATTATTCTCTCAGCTTCTGCAATCCAATTGGGTTATTCAATTAGGCTTCTCATAATACATCCTCCGACAATGAGGCTGGCTGCTCCTTCACGTTCAGAGGCTACTAAGTGATAATAAATTTGACATAAGAGTGACTTCACCATGACCTCTTGTTTTCTGCCATAATCATGAACCTATTAAATCACCAATGACTCATCAAGAACACTGTTCATTAATATATTTTGTCTCATTATCCAATCCAAAAAGTATTTTTTTAATTTTTAATTTTATTAATATCTTTTCTTTAAGGTCACCTTTATTTCCAGAAAAAGCACTTTTCCCTCCCTTATCCAGTGAGTTTATCTCTTGAAACTTTTTTTTAAAAAAGGGGGAGAGGGGAAGAAAGAAGTAGTTTAACAAAATTAGGTAACATATTAATTGAGTCAGACAATATACACAATGTTCCACACTCAAATTCCTTGCCTCTGAAAAAGATGAGATATATTCTATTCTTCATTTACAAATTTGTTCATTATAATTATGCAGTGATCAGTTTTATTTTTTTCTTTTGATTAACATTATTGTAGTCATCGTGTATGTTGTTTTCCTAGTTCTGTTCATTTCATTCTGCATCAGGTCATATTCACTGTTTACCATGGCATGGTAATATTCCAATATATTTATTCATGACAATTCATTTAGAAAATCTGCAATCAAGAGGCATAAAAACTCTGTTTCCAGTCCTTTGCTACCTACCACAAAGGTACTGCTATGAATATTTAAAGCTACATGGGATCTGTCCTACTGTCTTTCTGCATAGTAACAGGCTAATTATAGGTGCTTAGTAAATGTTTGTTAGCTGATTGATTAATTACCTACACCTATCAAGGACACTTCTTTGTCAATGGATATGGATATTTTGGTCACTTTTCTAGCATAATTCTAAATCACTTTCTAGAATCATTGGACAAATTCCCAACTCTACCAACAATGTATTAGTATGCCTATTTTCCCACAAACTATTCAACTTTGACCATTCCCCTCTTTTTGTCATTTTTGTCAATTTACTAGACATGAGGTGAAACCTCAGTAGGTTTTTTATTATTTTCATTTCTTTTTATTAATGATTTGGAGCAATTTCTCACATGTAGTTAGTACATTGAAATTCTTCTTTTGAGAATTGATTATTCATATTCTGGGACTCTTTATCCACTGGTGAATAACTTTTAGTATTTTTAAAATTTGAAACATATATTTTATTTCTTTAATAATAGCTTTTTTATTTTCAAACTACATGCAAAGATAATTTGCAACATTCACCTTTTCAAAATCTTGTGTTCCAAATTTTTCTCCCTCTCTTCTTTCCACCCCTCTCCTAGACAGCAAGTAATCAAATATACGGATTAATTCTTAGTCTTTAACCTTTATTTTAAATGTGTATGAATATAGATAAAGATATAGATCTTGACTATCAAGCCCTTACCAAAGATATTTGGTACACTTTTCTCTATCATTTGCTTTCCTTTTTATCCTAGGTTAATTGATTTTGCACATGCAAAAACCTTTCAATTTTATGTTTTTGTAATTGTATTTTATCTCTTCTGGCTACTTCTTTCCCTAGACTGATTAAAAACTGTCCCCCTAACCATAACTAAAAAAGATACCTGGTCTTGGTGTTGCTTAATTTATTTAAATGATAGGACCTCTGAGAATATTCAGTTCACAAATATCTGTTTTGAGCTTATTGTTATATGTTGGGAGTCACACAGCCAGTATTTAGAGGCAGGATTTGAACCCGGCTCTCACTGGTTCTGTGACACACTGCAATGACCCTACATAATAAAAATTCAATAAAGAGTTCCTTGGAAGGAGTGTGATACGTATGAAAGAACCTTAGATTTGGGATCTAATCCCAATTCTTCTATATCCTACCTGTTTCTTCATTTGTAAAATGAGATTGAACTAGATAATATTTTCATTAAATGAATGAAAAAAGAATGTAATAAAATGTTTACTATGGGCAAGTGTTGCTGCTATTTAGTCGATAAATATCTAACTCTTCATTACCAAAGATGGGGTCTTCTTGGCAGAGATTCTAGAGCTTTTTGCCATTTTCTTCTCCAGTTCAGATAAGGAAACTGAGGCAAATAGGGTTAGGTGACTTTCCCAGGATCACACAGCTAGTACCTACATCCAGATTTGAATTCAGATCTTCTTGACTCCCGACCCGACTATATGCACTGTGCTACCTCCTACCCCTAAGTATGTACCCCTAAATGGACTAACTACTGGGGATACAAAAAGGAAATCATAATATTGCTAGTCTCAAAAAGCTCATCTTCAAATACAAAGGACAATATGGATGGAAGATTTCAGATGTAAGTCAGAAAGAACACTCCCACAGTCTGTAGGTAGTGTATGTTAAAGTCAATAATAAAGTCTCTTCTTATTGTCATTTCCATTGACAAAATCACATCAGTTTCAGATCTCTTCTGTGTTTAAATCACATTATCTTGTTATCTGGGATGTCAGCACTGAGCAGTGCAACACAAGAGAAAGTGAGGTACCATAGAAGGAACACTGGCTCTGGAGAAAAGGTGTAGATTCAGATCCCATCTCTGTTACTCACTATGTGATCTTAAGAAAGTTATCTAGTATGAGTCTCAGCTCCTTAATTTGCAAAAGGAGATTGGACTGGATCATCTCTAAGGTATGCTCTAAAGCCAGAATTCTACAAAGGAATTCTTGCAAAAAATAGTTGATATTATGCCATTAGAAGGAATGGTTGCCATTTTGGTTCTCAAGCAGACTAAAACAGGATGAGAGATGGGAGATCACATACAGCTGAATGACTACTTCAAGCCACATGCAAAGGGATTTAGCATATGAAAGATGGAATCTGAAATTTTGCATATGGCAAGTAAAGAAATAGAGCTGAATTAACCTGATATGGGAAGAAAGAAATATAGCCTTTAAAAGAAAATCTCAGATATAGAGGCTTTACAAAATACAGTGTAGTGTGAAATTTATCCCCAAAACTGTAAGGAAAGATCTAACTAAGATGATTTTGCTTCTGAAAACAGAGGGTTGTGATATAGATCTGCCTGGAGTTTTCTCTGAGATATAACTTAATTTCATGTGAAACTTTGTAAGTCTAATTGTCAAATAATTAGAATAAGGTGGGAGACTTTTTGTAGTGGCAGGAAACTGGAAACTGAGTGGATGCCCATCAGTTGGAAAATGGCTGAATAAGTTATGATACATGAATTATATGGAATATTATTGTTCTGTAGGAAACAATCAGGAGGATAATTTCAAAAAGGCCTGGAGAGACTTACATGAACTGATGCTAAGTGAAATGAGCAGAACCAGGAGAACATTGTATATGGCAACAGCAAGAGTATACAGTGATTCGCGTGCAAGAATGTTTGTGGCAGCCCTTTTTGTAGTGGTTAGAAACTGGAAACTGAGTGGATGCCCATCAATTGGAGAGTGGCTGAATAAATTATGGTATATGAATGTTATGGAATATTATTGTTCAGTAAGAAACGACCAGCAGGACGATTTCAGAGAGGCCTGGAGAGACTTGCATGAACTGATGGTGAGTGAAACGAGCAGAACCAGTAAATCATTATACACAGCAACAACAATACTATATGATGATCAATTCTGATGGACATGGCTCTCTTCAACAATGAAATGTTTCAAACCAGTTCCAATTGTTCAGTGAAGAAAGCCATATACACCCTGAGAGAGGGATATGAAATATGGACCACAAAATAACATTTCCATGCTCGCTATTGATGTTTGCTTGCATTGTGTTTCCTTTATCTGATTTTTCTTTCTTGTAGATATGATTTTTCTTGCATAACAATGATAAGTGTGGAAATATGTATACATATATTCGATTTGTCAAGTATTTTAACATAATTAACATGTAGTGGACATCCTGTCATCTAGGGGAGGGGTGGGGGCTGGGGGGGGGAAATTTGTAACAGAAAGCTTTGTAAGGGTTAATGTTGAAGAATTACCCATACATATGTTTTGCAAATAAAAAGTTTTAATTTTAAAAAAAGAGTATACAGTGATTAATTTCTGATATATGTGACTCTTTTCCACAGTGAGGTGATTCAGGACAGTTCCAATGGACTTGTGTTGATGAGAGCCATCTACACCCAGAGATTGTAGGAACTGAGTGTGGATCACAACATAACATTCTCACTCTTTGTGTTGTTGTTTGCTTGCATGTTATTTTCTTTCTCATTTTTTCTTTTTTGATCTGATTTTTCTTGTGCAGCACAATAATTGTGGAAATGTGTGCCTATATTGGATTTAACATATATATATATACATATATATATATATATATATATATTGCCATGTTTAACATATATTGGATTACTTGCCATCTAGGGAAGGGAGTGGGGAAAAGGAGGGGAAAATTGGAACACAAGGTTATGCAAGAGTTAATGTTGAAAAATTGTCCATGCATATGTTTTGAAAATAAAAGGCTTTAATAAAAAAAATAGGATGGGAGAATTAACCCCCCAAATGCAGCAAAGAACAACACTACCAACAGCTGAGTTCCAAGACTGGTAACTCTATGAACTTCTGAACCCCCAGACTCTAGAGCTCATAAATGATCACTAGCTCCCAATGAGGTATTCAGAATTTCCCCAATTACCTTAGGCTGCATCTGAATCGCCCCCCCCCCCAATTTTGATGTAATTACTAGAGTCAAGCTAGAGATAAGCAAGCCTTTTTTTAACTAAAGAGAAAAGAAAATAAAATCATATAGAGCTTGGGTCACTGGGTTACAAGATAATAAAGATGCATAATGATATTTTCCCAAATTTACCCAATATGGATCATAATAGATCATAGATTTAAAGCTGGGAGCTCAGAAATTATCTACTTCAAGCCCCTCCTTATAGAGATGAGACCCGCAGAAATTAAGTGGCTTGTTCAAGACCAAAGACTGTATTGCATATTTCAACCCGTGGGATGTAAGACCCTGTTATTTGACTTCAAATCCAACACTTTTTTCTCATTAAGCTACAGTCTCACTACATTGTCTCTCTCTCTCATGTTTGTACAGACAAGAACTTAATAAACATTACTTGATTAATTCTCATAATTAGAAATTCTTTTGCTTGGATGGTGAAAAATTGTCGGGACAAAATGGAAGAGTAGGAAATCATACATAAAGACTTGATCTAATGACACCAGGAGAAGGGAAAAGCCACCAGCATAATTCCCCAGATGAATATTCTGTACCAACTATAAGATTTTCTAAAGACTCAATTGGTGTTTGCCCTATACATTACTGCTCTCTCTCTCCCTCCCTCTCTTATTCCTTCTATCCTTCTCTCTCCCTTCCTCTATTTCTCCTCTCTCCCTCTCTCTCCCTCTCTCTCTCTCTTTTCTCTCTCTTTCTCATCCCACCACTCCCAACTCCCAACATTAAGACTAATTCCTGAGTTTAAACTCCAAAAATGCACACTGGTCATGACCTTAATAAGTTTGTAGAAAATAAATTTAGCAAAGATAAAGAGTGAAAACAATATATCCAACAAGCAGAGCCCTGAATCAGCCATCAGGGTCCAATTTCTTGCTCTCTGATAACTGGGACTTTCCTGTTTGCCTTTCCCCAAGGTAATGTTTGAAATCCATGTACACTCACGGGTTGGGTGGGGCTACCTAATGAGTACACAGAAATATTACTATTTACCCACAAATTTAAATGTAAGCAGCCCCAATCTTAATAGTTTCAACAAATTCCCCAATTGGCCTTGAGTCTTAACAGCCACTTGAGCCTCGGGTTCAAAGATGGTTAGACATTCTCCACTGATGCTGAACAAATGCACTAAAGGTTTTCTCTAAAGCTGAAGTCACCCAAAGCTCTTGCCAAGCTTGTGTGACAAGACCATCTTCCCCACTGTGATTGATAATGACATTGGAACAGAACAAATCCATGGTAGATTTGACTTCACACCAAAAATAATGGACTATTCAGCCTAGTTCAAATATTCCTGACTTAGGAGATGGGGGAAATCCTAGCAACTGAAAGAGTTCTTCTGTTTTAAGAGATAATGGGAACACCATATCCTTTTATGAACATAAATATATTTCTTAACACTTAATCAGGTCTAAAGAAAATTGACATTGTCTTTCAGTGAGGGTGGGGGTCTTGGTGACTCAAGTCTGGGTCACGCCTTAAATAGTCTAAATTGTATATTTGCTTATAATAATCTCATTATTCTTTCAATGATGACTGTATGGAGCTTGTCCTTTGATGTAATGGATTGCCAAACCACCTTCATTATAAATGAGAAGGGTTTTTTTAAATTTATTAAATGTCAATCTTATCAAAATTAAGTTACCATGGTTGCTGTTTCCTCTTAGAATCCTTTTTGAGGGGCTAGAGAATCTTGACCTTGTATCTGCCTGCTTCTTGTAAGCTATATCCAGAATCATTCTTGATTGATCTGGCTTTTGCTTTTTTTGTCAAAAAAAATAAGTAGTATTTATATAAGTTTGTATTGCTTGTGATTAAGAAAGCATGGGAAAAAATAAATATCTGATTTACTCAGCTCCTGAAAGACAAGGAATTAGCTTCATACATCTACAATCACTTTTTCTCTCTAAACACCATCTTCTTGATATTTGACTAATGTTAAGATAACCTATAAGTGTACCCCTGTGCACATCACTTAATGTGTTTGACAGGAGTATTTTTGTTGTAACTTATTTTGCTATGCTATTACATTAAATGTGTTTTGCTTTGAAGTAATGTATTCTCTGATCAGTTTAGAAAAAGAAACACATTATTAGGGCTTATAAATTATGATTTTGAGCATAATCTGACCCATAAAGTAACTCATATCTGGAATAAATTTTTAGGATCCCACAAGTGAGGGACCACCTAGATTCTACAAATAATAATAAGGTTGATAGCATTAATATAGAACTTTAAGGTTTGCAAATTGTGTTGTTGTTCAGTCATGTCTTAACTCTTCCTCAGCAGAAATACTAGAGTGCTTTGCAATTTCCTTTTTCCAATTCATTTTACAGATGAGGAAACTGAGGAAACAGGAGTAAGTGACTTGCCCAGGATCACACAGCTAGTAAGTGACTGAGACCATATTAGATTAGTCTTCCTGCTTCCATGCCTAGCACTGTATGCACCATACCACCTAACTATCTAATACTAAGTTCAAAGAACTGACTGATAAGCCAAAGCACTAGATTCTAGGGAGCTCTTTCTCCAGTAAAAACAAAAACAAAAAAAAAAACTTCATCATTCATAGAAATCACTCAATCTCTCTGGGAAGAGAGCCTATTTATTAGTATTTATAATGTTTGTTTAGACATTTAGAGCAGAAACCATAGTGATCGGTCAATCAAACACAAAAAAGACTTAGTATTTACTAAGTGTACTGGGGTACAAATAAAAGGCAAAAAAACCCCAAAAAAACCAACAGTCTCTCCCTTCATGGAATGCATTCTAGGTGCATGTAGTATATATGATATATGTACTATCCACAGAAGGTAATCAGGAAAGACCTCTTGCATAAGATAAGATTCGAATCCAATTAGGAAGGAATCCACAGACATTGAGAGAGAGAGAGAAGAAGAGGAGGAGGAGGAGGAACAGGAAGAAGAAGATGAGGAGGAGGAGGAAGAGGAAGAAGATGAGGAGGAGGAGGAGGAGAAAGGGAGAGAGACAGAGAGATGGAGAGAGAAACAAAGAGGGAGGGAGAGACAGACAGACAGACAAAAAGAGAGAGAGACAAGAGACAGAGACAGACAGAGATGGAGAGAGACAGATAAAGACAGAAAGAGTGAGAGATGAGGAAAGGAAGATGGAATGAGATGGAATTTTCTTTGTGAGGAACATCAACTATACCCCTGTACCTAGATCATAGCATTCTTGGAAGGGAATAAAAGGTAAGAAAACTGGAAAAGTAGGAAGGAGTCCAGCCATGAGGAATTTTGAAGACCAAAGAGAGAGATTTATGCTTGGCCCTGAAAGTAATAGGGAATAATAGCTAATAAATAGGAGGAGAGACATCATCAAACCCAGTGGGATGCTATATCCTGGAGCCAGTTGTTAAATGTTTAATGTGAACATTTATACTCTGAAACAAACAAACAAAAAAATGCTATAAATCAGGACTCAATTTATTTTCTGTTGATTTCTATTCTAAACTTAAGAAAATGATTGCAGGGACAGCTAGGTGGCGCAGTGGATAGCGCACCAGCCTTGAAGTCAGGAGGATCTGAGTTCAAATCTCACCTCAGATACTTAACACGCCCTAGCTGTGTGACCCTGGGCAAGTCACTTAACCCCAATTGCCTCAGCAAAAAAAAAAAAAAAAAATGATTGCAGAGAGGTTAGTATTGCAAATTAAACTTACAAATATATCATATTTTTCCTAGAGAGCCAGTTATCAAACATATTCCAGAATACCCCTGGCCCATGCTTTAGAAGAATTACTTTGGCTGCTGAATGGAGGGTAGATCAGACTGAAATGAAATTTAAGCCGAAAAAACCAGTTAGTAGTTTATTATAATAGCCCAGGTGAGAATTTATGAGGGGTGGGGCCTTCTGGTTAAGTTGAATGTTTATGAAAGATGTTGTGAATATAAAAGTGATGAAATTTCCCAATAGCTTAGATATATGGGGTGAGTGAAAAAAAGGAGGGAAGGATGACACTGGGGTTGAGAAAATGGATAATTGTGAGGATGGTGGTATCCTCAACAGTAATAGGAAAATTCACAAGGGTTTGAGGAAAAAGATAAGCTGTGTTTTGAACACGTTGAGTTTAAGATGCTATTAAACAGCTCAAGATGTCTAAAAGACAGCGATGTGGGATTAGGTTTAGAGGAGAAACTAGAACTAATTAATTAATTCCAAGGGCTCCCTGTTACTTCAACACAGGGTGGAACCTCTTCTGCAATTTATAGTCTTAAAGAGGTTTCCAGAGCATTAGAAAGTTAAATAACCAAACCCAATCACATAACCATCATGGTACACCTGACATTGAAATAGATGAATCTCTGTCAGATGGAAGAAATATTAATTTTTTTTTCTGTTTGGCTCCAAAGGACAGAAGTAGAAGTAGTGAATGGAAGTTATAGAGAAACAGATTTGGGCTCATTGTAAGAAAACACTTAATAACAATAAATTAAAACATAAATAAATTCAAAGGAAAGTCAGGATGATTTATAAGGCAGTGAGCATCTCCCAAGTGGAGGTCTTCAAGCAAAAACAGAAATGTTGAAAAGATGATATATTGTAGAACAGAGATCATTAACCTTTTTTTGGTCATGGACCCCCTTTGGCAATCTGGGGAATCCTATGGGCTCCGTTTCAAAATAATATTTTAAATGCATAAAATTAAATTCATAGGCAATAAAAGATATCATTTTTATTTAAATAGTTACAAAAGATTGTTTTAAAAGTAAGTTCATGGACTTCAAGTTAATAACTTTTGCTGTAAAAAGAAATCTTGTCCAAATAGAGGTCATACTTGATGGGTTTTGATTTCCTTACTGACTTAATGACCCTGTAGTGTTTAGCTCCTAAAGTTTACTTGTTTTCTCAATAATTCCAGGCATAGTGGAGAAAGTCATGGATTTAGAGTAAAAAAGATCTAGATTCAGAAACAAACTCTGACATTCACAATATGTGTGATACTGGGCAAGTCACATAACCTAGCTGAGATTCAGTTTCCTCACCTATAAAATGGAGCCAATCATACCAATCTCATGGGCTCCTTGTGAGACTTTAAGAAAATACTATGTGTTTGATTTGAAAACATTAAAATGACACATAGATGTCAGTTATTATACTTTCATGATGCCCCTTCTAGGGGCTAGCACAACCAGCCTGGAGCACATACAATCTAAATCAGTTTCCAAAGACCACATTTGAAGTCAACATCAAAGACAAGAAAAGAATTAGCTTTCCTGTCTTCTAAAGCTTTTCATATGACTCATTTAATTCACTCATTGGTCTCCTGGCAACGAGGATGAAAATCTTTTCAAGACTAATTCCCCAAATTATTCTGTAGAAGATTTACAGAGCCTTGATATTTGATGGTGAGATTATTGTTAAAATTACCATAACTCCTTTTGCAGGGATTTAGCCATTATAATCAGGAGGTTGAAGGAGCCCAAGGGGAGTGAGCAGGGAGAGGAAGGAGATTGTAGTGATTCAGTCTTAGCTCTGTCTTTTAACTGTGTAATTTGGGGCATGTCACTTTATTTTGTGAGTCTCAGGTTTCCTGACTCTTGGTCTGGTGCTATTTCTACTACACTACACGCCTTCATCATAGAAAAAAGCAAAGTATCCTTGGGGCAGGAGGAACCTGTTACATTGGATTAAGAGGGGACCTGAATTTCCAGTTCGATCTCAGTAACTTGTGTGTACTACCTTACCTGCCTTGATCATTCATATAGCCAGGCATTAAATCTACTAACTTTCCCTCGGTTTATTGATATTGCTGCTATTATTATTATGCTTTTGTCGCTCTTCTCAAGGCAACATCCTAGTCCAGATCCTCATCATCCCATGAAGGAATGGAGAAGTATATGGTGGAGGTGAGCCAAGGAGCCTCAACTAGCAAGATGTATCTTCTGTGCTGGGCAAAAGTTATTTCAGAGTTCCAATAAATATAATTATTATTATATATTAATTATTATTATCACCATACCCCCCCAAAAGTACAGAGAAGAGCCAGAAAAAATCATCAAAGAGATGTATAAGAAAAGGGACTAGTCACATGACAAAATCTAGGGATACCTATGAACAGCCATCATGGACCTATCTACCTCCATTATTATATAAGCTCCCTGAGGGTAGGGGCTAAGTTTTTGTATTTTTGTCTTTCTTTGTATTGGCCATACCAGGCACATTGTGAGCCCTTAATAAATACTTGTTGATTGATTTATTAATTATTTCAATTAAACAGTAATTAGCCTCCGGAAACTCTTTTCTTCTCCTCCCTTCAAAACCATTTTGCATGCTTCTTGCCAAAATAATTTACCTTAAAGATGTTGTCATAGTGTCACTTTTCTGGTTAAAATTATTTAATGACTACCTTTTTCTAACCATGTAAAATCATGGAATCAAAGACTTTAGAGGGCATCCCCTCTATTTTAGGGATGATAAAACTGAGGTTCAAAGAAAGAAATCACCAAATACAAATGAATTTCTCAAGAAGTTTAGCCAGACTGATCCAAGACCTGATCTAATTAGGAAAAGGAGGAAGGGAGAAAAAGTCTAGATTATCCTTAAGGGCCCTTCCAGATCTAAATCTACATCTACTCTATCAGATAATAAATATGATTTCTAATGCATTCTGCTTTTTTTTTCATTGTAAATGTAATCATCAATAAATATAAACATTTCAGTGTATAATGAAGAATTAGAAAGAAGATTGTAAAAGAAACTATTACATACTTTGTTTTTTTAAGAAAAAGGGAAAAGGTTTCAAACTAAGAGAGACGCCTAGGTCAAAGTTGGTGTTCAGTTATTTTTCAGTTGTGTCAACACATTATGATCCTGTTAGGAGTTTTCTTGGCCAAGATACTGGAGTGGTTTGTCCTTCTCCAGCTTATTTTACATATGAGGAAACTGGGGTGAACTGCATTTAATGACTTACCAGAAACACACAGCTAGTAAATATCTAAGGCCATATTAGATTAGTCTTCCTGATTCCAGACCTGCCACTTCCACTAGTTGAATGTTGTTTGATCTTCATTCTCAAAAAAGACCAGGACAGCAGGGAGGTGATGCCATGCTATGCCAGCATAGGCCAAATGGAGGCCTTTTTATTTAGGCTTGGAGGTAATAAGGAGACACTAGAGTTTATTGAGAATAGATGGGGACATGGTCAGACTGCAGTTGTTTGCATGTTGTCTCTTCCATGAGACTGTAAGATCTTAGAAACAAGGATACTATTTTATACATCTTTGCATCCCCAGAAGATAACACAATGCTTGGCATATAATAAACATTAAATAAATATTTATTAAGTGGCTGATCTACACTTTAGGAAGGTCACTTTGGTGCTTGTGTGGAGGAGGTATTGATTTAAGGAGGACATGAGTCAGGGAGAACAATTAAAAGATTTATTACAATGGTCCAGGTAAAAAACCTTTAATTAGTCCTGGCTCTGTGGAGGGAGAGGAAATGTATGCAGAAAAAGCAATAAAGGAGAAATAACAAGATTCGACAACAGTTGGACTACTCAAGGGTAACTGTGAGTGAAGAGTTAGAGTTGGTATGGAAGTTGTAAACCTGGGTGATAGAAAGCTATTGAATGTAAAATTGCTTTGAAAACTGTAAAGGGCTATAAAAATGTACAGGAATCTCATGATCCTCATCCTGCTTGTCCTATGATCCAATCCCTTTAGTTAGCTGCATTTGATTGGTTGCTCATTAACATCCTCCTAGATCATAGTCAGAGTTTCAATGGTTAAATTCATCTAAAAGTTCCTGCCAACTATGTGCTTATATACTCCAGTTTTCATGAGAAAGTTACAGTATTTACACAAGAAAATCACAGCATGTGTCATTTGATTTCCTGGTTGATTAATGCAGAAGCTGCTCTTGTAAATTAGAACTTGACCCACACCTAACACCACATACCAAGATAAGATCTAAATGGGTTCATGATTTAGATATAAAGAGTGATATTATAAACAAATTAGAGGAACATAGGATAGTTTACCTCTCAGACCTGTGGAGAAGGAAGGAATTTGTGTTCAAGGAAGAACTGGAACTCTTAATTGAACACCAGATAGATAATTTTGATTATATTAAGTTAAAAAGGGTTTTGTATAAATAAAACTAATGCAGACAAGATTAGGAGGGAAACAATAAATTGGGTAATCATTTTTACATTTAAGGGTTCTGATAAATGCCTCATTTCTAAAATATATAGAGAATTGACTCAAATTTATAAGAATTCAAGCCATTCTCCAATCAAGAAATGGTCAAAGGATATGAATAGACAATTTTCAGATGAAGAAATTAAAACTATCTCTAGTCATATGAAAAGGTACTCCAAATCACTATTGATCAGAGAAATGCAAATTAAGACAACTCTGAGGTACCACTATATGCCTCTCAGATTGGCTAAGATGACAGGAAAAGATAATGACAAACGTTGGAGGGGATGTGGGAAAACTGGTACACTGATACATTGTTGGTGGAACTGTGAACGGATCCAACCATTCTGGAGAGCAATCTAACTATGCTCAAAAAGTTATCAAACTGTGCATACCCTTTGACCCAGCAGTGTTTCTACTGGGCCTATATCCCAAAGACATCTTAAAGGAAGGAAAGGGACTCACATGTGCAAGAATGTTTGTGGCATCCCTTTTTGTAGTGGCTAGAAACTGGAAACTGAATGGATGCCCATCAATTGGAGAATGGCTGAATAAATTATTGTATATGAATGTTATGGAATATTATTGTTCTATAAGAAATAAGCAACAAGATGATTTCAGAGAAGCCTGGACAGACCTACATGAACTGATGCTGAGTGAAATGAGCAGAACCAGGAGATCATTATAGACAGCAATAACAAGACCATATGATGATCAATTCTGTTGGACATGGCTCTCTTCAACAATGAATGTTTCACAAACAGTTCCAATTGTTCAGGGATGAAGAAAGCCATATATACCCAGAGAGAGGCCTGTGGGAACTTAGTGTGGACCACAACATAGCATTTTCACACTTTCTGTTGATGTTTGCTTGCATTTTGTTTCCCTTCTCAGTTTTTTTTCTTGTAGATCCAATTTTTCTTGTTCATCAAGATAACTGTATAAATATGTATACATAAAAAAGAAACTGCTCTTGTAGATATCAGTGGCCTCCAGTAAGGAATCAAGGAGTGTAGGCTGGTTGATAAAGCACTGACCTTTATCAAAAGGACATGGTAGCTTGCCCAGGCTCCTTTTCGTTTCAGTTCAATTTTACTAAAATGGATTAACTCTATGGGGTACAGAAATCTATGCTAGAGATCAAAAAAGATGCTTAGTTTTGATAATACACTACCCTGGTCCCCGTGGAGTTTACAACTTCAGAGGGACGTACTTAATATTAGTTTCATCAGAAACCCATAGTATTACAGTTTTACCTTTAAAAAAGTTAAGTGATTTGCTAAAAGTTATATATCTACCAAATGTCAGAGGGGAATATGGCATATATACAAATAAATATATTACAAAATACATGTATAGTAATAATTTACAAAATAATGATTTGTAATAACTTGAAAAATAATGTATAATAATAATAATAATAATAATGCAAGGGTTATTACCAACTAGGAAAATAAAATAAAATTTCCTAGAATTCCTCACTGGCTCCCTTAAACAACTACTATCTGTTTCATATTCTTCAACTAAAAAAGAGAGACACCATCTGTACCTGCTGGATGACAAATGTCCAGAGAGAAATCAACAAGTCTAAGAGGATACTATGAATAGTCATATCAAGGTT
Organism: Myrmecobius fasciatus; assembly: GCA_023553655.1. NCBI lineage: Eukaryota > Metazoa > Chordata > Mammalia > Dasyuromorphia > Myrmecobiidae > Myrmecobius > Myrmecobius fasciatus. Next base: position 315,916 of record JAJPUD010000894.1, read on the forward strand.
TCCATTTTCAAGCAAATGTTTGCGGGACAGCGCCACATCCACCATGGAAAGTTGCTGAGTGAACCAGCTCCTACTTACTATAGGGAAATGTCTGGTGAATGACACCAGAAATCAGGACTAGTGTAATAGAACAAAGTTTCTTTAACTAAGTGACATGATTCCATATGAGTCACATAACTGACTGTGAGGGTAGAGAAAAATGTGGCAACAATAAAAAACAGTAAATATATATATATATATATATATATATATATATATATCAAATATTCCACCAAGATTTAATTTTTTATCTAAAAATAAACAAGAACATCCATCTCATAAGCATGCAAACTTGTTTTCCTCTTTAATAAATGGTAAAATTATATGTATACCAAAGAATTGCTTTAAAATAAACTTCTTTATGATTTAGTATACATAAATGTTTGGTTTGTTTTAAAATAAGCTTCCTTATGATTTATTAACTGTAAATGTTTGGTTTTGATACCTCTTTTATTTACCTATATACCCACAGTCACATAAAATTTCTTCAGTGAGAAGGGGTTACAAGTGGGGAAAAGTTTAAGAAGTCCTGTAATAGGATAAGCAGAATTTTGCATCTGGATTCTAGTCTCAGGCTTGCTACAAACTCATTGGGCCATTCACCATATGCTTCAGGTTCCTTCAACTATAAAATAAAAGGTTGAACAAATGTTCTCCCTAAGGTCCTTTTCTGTCAATGTCTTGCAAGCACTGAATGTCAGGGTCCTTAACCCAGATACACCTGCATAAAGAAGAAAGGGCTCAGCCTTGATGTAAAAGATGCATCTGTCACTGAACAGAATCACTGTTAGCCAGCTCGTGGGCATGTTCTGTTTGTCAGTCAACCGAAAGTGTCTCATAAATAGTAGATGCATGATGTGGTGGGAAAAGCACTAGATTTGGAGACTGAAGGTCCAGGTAGAAATCTATCCATATAAATGCTCACCAGTTGTGAGCAAGTCACTTCACCCCTCTGTACCTCAATTTCTCTATCTGTAAAATGGGCATAATAATCCTAGTTCTATTTACTGCAGAAGAGTGTTGAGAAATGTGCTTCATAAACCTTGAAATGCTATATAAGTGTAAGTGGTTAAACTGAGGCAGCTTGTCCCATTGCTGAACAACTAAATGCTAACAATGAGCTGAAATTTGCTTTCCTTTTATTTGCAGATCAGGAGTCTTTGTCCTGTCTTTTGGGGTTCTTCAGGTTAAATCAACTCCTTCAGCACTTAAAATTATAGCATCAAAAAAATTGTAGCACCTGGAAGGGATCTTAAAGATAAACCAGCTTACCCTTTTTCATTTCACAAAGAGAATTACCTGTCTTAATTATTGAATATATGAGCCAACATTTAATTTCATAACTGGGTTCATTGATTAGTTTACTTGAACATTATCTATATAAGATCTGTATAATGGTCTATTAGAATACAAAATAATAGTAACATCACCATCAATTAATATGTACTTAGCACCCACAGGACAAATGACACTAAAACAAAATCTATAAAATCCAAATATCAAAGGAAAAATTGTGAAAATAATAATTCTAAAGATTTAAATAGTATTATTGTCTGATTTTGAAAGCAACCCTCTTTCCCCAGGTTACAAATACAACATTTGTTTCCAAGGAGATGAAAGTATTTTTTCAAAGAAAGCACTTCATGATTCTCCTCAAAATGCTCAGTGGGGTGAGGTGGGTGGCAGGTTTTATAGTTAGTTCTTAATTATTCACTTGCAGATGTCATGGAAACCTGGGGCCTCCTTTTCCCTTTCACTGCCCAGATTTGTGATAGGTGCAAAATCAGCTTTACCTCCTTAAGGACTTGGCTTGATGGCCATACAGGATACATTGGTGGATGAGCATCCCAGACTGAAGAGCTTCGTTTTTGGCTTTTCTCTCAGGCTGGTTCTGATTTGCCCAGTTGGGCCCGAACTCACAGTATGCTGGGGTCAAGCAAAAGGTAAGATGGGTGGCCTAGAGAAAGAGAAGAAGAGAGAGAAGGGAAAAGAAAGAGAAAAGGAGAGGGAGGAAAGAGACAAGAGAAAGACAGAGACACAGAGGGGGAAGAAAGAGAGAAAAGAGAAGAAAAAGACAGAGAAAGAGAAGAGAAGAGAGGAGAAGAGTAGAGAGGGGAGGAGAGGAAAATGTAAGGAAAGAGAAATGGAAGGGAAGGGAAAGAGAAGGGGAAGGGAAAGATTTGAATGGAATGTTGGAGACAATGTGGCAATCCCTGAAGCTTTCCAAGAATACAAGTTGCAGAGCAGTTAATAATCAATAGTGGTCAAAAAAGTCTCTTCACTGGGGATCATCTACATAAATGAAATCTCAAATCATGCCTGAAAAAAAACATTTTTAAGATTTGCAAAAACACTTTCCTCACAGTTCTGTGGGAAAAAAGTACAAATATCATTACCTTATTTTACAGATGAGGAAAAATTTTAGAGCCTGATAAACTTATTTATTTATGATGACAAATAACATCTGGAGCCAGCTTTAATCCCAGGTCTCTCCAGCCTAAGTCAAGCACTCCATCAACAATGCCACATTTTCTTATAGGTAAATAATGAGCTGGAGAAGAGTAAAATCCATCTAATGAGAAGGAGTAGAAACTGGGTCAGAAATGGAGCAGACATGATCAAAAGACCAAGTCATTACCAAGGTTTGGTCAGAGCATGGAAATCCAAAAGGTTGAAATAAGGGGGAACAAACAATTGCACAAAGAGGTTGAGATCGAGAGGCAAGATTAAGGGGGTATTGGAAAAGCTGACCCTTCATGGGAATCAACGTGTCTGTCCAAACCTTAGCATTTTCTGGCACCTGCATGCAATCCTGCACTGTCTAGCTGTCTCTAAACCAGAGAATGAAGAATATCTGAGCACCTACCAGAAAAAGGGTGTGAAAAAATGTGTAAATGTGCCATAAGCATGGAAGAGAAACAATAGAACCCCTATGTGGATGTTCTGTGGCAACAAGGACTCTATGAGTTTAGGAGAAAAGGGAGGGAATCTCATATTTCTCTTGACCTCAGTTACTTTTCCCAACACCAAGAATCATGTGCCAAAATCTTCTCTCTCCATGAGGAAGGATTATCAGGAAATCCATCTTTTCTGTTTAGAAGACTATAATCTAGGACTCTTGGACACCTTTATGACTTATATAGAGACTTATAGCTCTGCCCTGGGTTGAAGCCTTCCACATGAGGAAAGAACTCAGTTGTTAGCAAGTAGCCTTCCCCATCTATATGACTTCAAGTCTTATCCATGGACAACTCCAGCTTTGCTCTTCCCTGACAAGAACCCTGTGCATATTAGTTCTTGAACTACTATCTCCTTTCAAGTCCAGAGCTCCAGCCAAGATGACACATTGTCTCCAACATGCCATTCAAATCAATAGAATAGGAAGGTAACAAGTAACTAAATGGGAATGTGAGAGAAATACCCAGATTCTTGGTCTAAGCACAAGTCTTTCTAGATCCTAGGACTTTGTAATAGACCAATGGGCTTGATACAGAGAACCCAGAATGCAGATCAAAGCTAAAAGAGAATTTTTGAAAATGGACTTATTTTTATGACCTCCCCAAAATTTTCTCTTGCAGGTACTCAGATGAATTACATGGAGAAAATCTACTTAAAAATATAATCTCCTCCAAAATAAGGCATTTCATTTTACTTCAATATACTTCAATTTACAAAAAAAAACACTTTTAAATTTCATTTTTGAAAGCTGGCCAAGCTCTGTTTAGAACGTTTTAAAAGCTCTGATAAGCTTGGTTTTTTTAACTCCTTTAAAAGAAGCCAGTCAGTAAAACCTGTAGGGAAGTTGTAGCTTATTTGCTTAATGAATAAGCTTAATTGCTATTATATGCATGCAAATTTCCAACAATTAAAAGTCAAAACTACTGTATTCGTCCAAATACAGGATGTACCTTTTCCTATATCTCACATAAAATTTGAGTTGCCTTAACCAATTATTTTGTAAAGTATATGTGTGCATACACAAATACATATACACATACTATCTTTCTATCTCTATATACATAAACATATTTATATTCGATGAGATTGAGAGAAGAGGGTAAAGAAAAAGAAGGGAAATGTTATATTTATGTCTATATGTCAGCTATAGAGAAGAAACAGAAGAGGCTCACTTCTTGTGTCCCAGTGGGGATGAGACAAGACATTTCCACATGAAATTCCAGACATCCCAGAGTCCTGTCTCTTTGTAGCCATGAAGTAAAAATTCTGAGCAAATTCTGACTTGTGATTCTAAGCAAGGAGTCCCTTTTTCTGCCCCTTCAATTCCAGCTCAACAACTAAAGAGTCATCTGTTCTTCCATAGCCAATTAGAAGATATGCTCTCCTCACACAATATTAGCCACTGAGTCATCTTGGTGAGAAAATGGATTCCTTCCTCTTTTTTCCCACATGATCTCTTAGGCTGAAACCAGGCAGGGAATATGTATTCATACCTCAAAGATGGGTTTTCACAGACTAGTCCATCCTGCATTACAAATGTAATCAATCTAAAACTTCAGGGGAAAAAAAAAAGATAAATGTGTTCTCAGCAGGCTTAAATTGGAGTTCCTGCTCTAACTGCTAGCCTTGGGACCACTAAAGAGTTATTTCATCTCTCTGGGACTGTTTCCTTACTTCTAAGGTAAAATTTACCCTTTCTATTTCAAGAGATCATTGAGAAGAGCTTAGTAAACCTTAAGGGAGTTATTATTTACAATATTATCAGATCAATTTTTATGCACAAATTTGGATCATATCACATCTTTGTTCCAAACTCCCAACTTGCATTGCCTGCTGTATGAGTCTGAGCTATTTGGTCTGGCATTTGGCCATATTCCCCATTCCTTCATGAGGCAACTTCATTGAGTGAGGGAAAATTGTCTCAGACTGAATAGTCAGATACAGAATGGGGATTGGCTGACTCCGATGCAGGGATTGTCACAGGTCACCCCTGCCATGTAATATTCATAGCTCTGAGACAGCAAAATAGGATGGCCACAGATTGACAAGGCACTCTGAGCACCCAGTCACACATACCACATAATGTTCATTCCTAGAAAATGGAGAAATCATCAAAGCACAACTAGATCTCACTCAAGAAGACCCTAGCTCCATAGAAAATGTGACTGCCCTCAAAAATCTGCCTCTTCCATCATATCCTCCTTGTACATATTTTTATCAATCACAGAATTTTGTCTGCCAATCTGAAGACATGCTTTAATACCTTCTCCTAAATACTCTGGAAAATGAACTTGAGTACAGTATAATCATTCAATGCTGGGCCATATTTGTCATGGCAGTACCAACAATGACTATCAACATGCAACCTCTCTAGTCTTCTCTCTCATTACTCCTTTTTTCCATCACTGCAATCAGGACTGGACTGGCTAGCTTCCCTTATATATCTTTCTTTATACTATTTTTTCCCATCTCTTTACTTTTGATCAGTCCCATTTCCTACACATGGAGTCCCCTATTCTGATGCCATCTCAACCTGTTATTATTCATTCTTTAGGACTCAATTTAAATAGTACCATATCCATAAAGCTTTTTTCTTATTTCATTGGTTTAAAAATGAGCTCTCCTTACTAGAACATAAGGCTTTATTTGCACCTTTCTTGACACATATTAAGGCAACTGGGTAGCACAGAGGATAGAGAGCCAGACTGGAGTCAGGAAAACCTGAGTTCAAATTTGGCCTCAGACACTGACTAGCTGCAAGACTCTGGGCAAGTCACTTCACCCTGTTTACCTCAGTTTCTTCATCTGAAAATGAGCTAGAAAAAAATGGCAAAGTTCTCAAATATATTTGCCAAGAAAACTCCAAATGGAGCCACAAAGAATTGGGCCTAACCAAAAACAACTGAACAAAAAGATGCATTTATTATTTTCTACTGTAATAATACGATAAATTATTTATGAGAATAACATATCTTTTTATGAGACTATAATCTCCATGAAGGCAAAGTCTGAGTTTGTGTCCATGGTCCCTTCTACCAATGCTTGGTTCTGATAGATTCAGATAAGAATCCTATAAAAACTCACCAAACTTTACGGGTTTGGAAAAGGGTGTCCTCATTCCCTAATTAGGTTCTAGTTCCACCTGAGCCCAGAAAGTACCAAATACCACCAGAGCTCCAACAGACCTGTTTCCCTTATTCTCCCTGATTGCCCTTTGTTTTGTATCAATTTTCAATAAAACTAATATGCTTTATTTTCTTTTCATGAATGCCACATATCCTTGTACTGGTCCTTTGAAATTCTGAGCATTTCTAGTCCTATATTAAGACTATAGTTTTACAGTTTCATCTTACAGGATAAGAAGTAATGCATGAAAACAATGTACTAGAAAAAAACTACAGAAGTCTTAGAAATGGTCTCCACTGCAACAGCATCAAGTACAAACCCAAGGACTTAAATCTGGTTCACAGAAGACAGACAGATAAACAGAAGGAGGGAGGGAGGGAGGAAAGAAGGAAGGGAGAGAAGGAGGAGAGACAGAGAGAGAAAGACAGACACATAGAGAAGGGAGACAGAGAGAAAAAAGAAGGGGAAGGAAGAGAAAGAGGAGAGAGAGATAGGGATGAGAGAGAAAAGACACAGGGGAGAAAGACAGAGACAGAGAGAAAGAGAGAAAAGAAAGAGAAAGAGAGAGATGGGAGGAGGAGGATGAGGAGGAGAAGGAGGAGAAGGAAGCAGAAGGGAAGGAGGGAGAAAAAAGAAAGGAGACAGGGAGAGGGGAAAGAGGGAAAGGGAGAAAAGGAAAGAAAGAGTGAGAGAGAGAGAGAGAGAGACAAAGAAAGAAGGAGGAGGGGGCAAGAGGAAGAGGAGGAAGAGAAGAAGGAAGAGGAGGATAGAGAAAGGAGACAAAGGGAAAGGGAGGAAGAGACAGAGACTGCTTCTGACTGAGAGTGAGAGAAGGCAGATGGATGAAATAGAGCAAGGGGGCATTTTTTCCACACTCTTCCTCTTCCTCTCTTACTATTTTAAAAATAAGTAACTTAGTTTCAGTAAAATGCTCAATCACTGAGTACTTTTTCCCTTACCTTGAAAATACAAAAACAGATAGGGACAAGGTCATTTGTTTTAATGAGGCAGCATGGTAGAATTGAAAGTCAATCAATTAACATTTATTTGCTGTATACCAGGACCTGTGCTAAGCACTAGGGATACAAAAAAAGAATCTCTGCTGTTGAGTCAGAGGACCTAGATGCAAATGCTACTCCTAATGTTTAATATCTATATGATATTGGGCAAATCACTCTCCCTGGGTCTCAGTTTCCTTAATAGTAAAACAAACATATTGTACAGGATGGTCTCTGAGGTAAGCAATTGATAAAGACACATTTATTAATTGTTTACTGTGTATCAGGCACTGTGCACGGTGCTGGGGAGATGAAGGCAAAAACAAAACGTACTCTCCAGCCATCTATGCTCGTAAGAGAAAGGCAAAGGCAGAAGAATAAAGGGAAATGTATTTTTCCCCTCTCTCCAGTTCAACCTTCTTTCATCTATTGTAGGAACCCAGCAAATGTTTGTCATTTGTTCAATTATATTAAATGAGTCGCCATCATCATTATCTTCATCATTTGTCTCCCTCAGCTTTAGATGAGTAAAATAGAACTGGGACTTGGAATGAAGCTTACAAAAAATGAAAAAAAGAAAAAAAAAGCTTCTGGCCCTTGCCAACTGAAAATGCCTGACAGCTGCAGAGCCAAGTCTTCTTATCAATAAGATTTCACCTCTTGAGGTTAGGCTCTTTGTTCTGAATAACACAAATGCAGGCTTTCTTTGTAGCCAGGAAGAAGGGTCAGCATATAAAGATTAATTAATAAAAGGCAATGTATTTTAAGGAGTTTGGAGGCTGTGAACAGATTTCACACTGATAAAACTGCTGTAATTATGCAAGAATGGGAGTGCTGTAAGTGCTAGAGCTGGAACACTAAAAATCTCAAGACTGATTTGTTGTTGTTGTTCAGTGACTTTTCAGTCATATATAATTCTTAATGACTATATATGGGGCTTTCTTGGTAGAGATACTAGAGTGATTCACTATTTCCTTCTCCAAATCATTTTACAGCTGAGGAAACTGAGGTAAACAGTGACTCACCGAGCTAGTAAGTGTCTGAGGTCAGATTTAAACTTAGGAAGATGATTCTTACTAATTCCAAGTCTCACACTAGTTCTCCCTCAAAGCTGATAATATCTCCAAATATGTTTGCAAGTACCTTTCATATTGGTGATTAATGGCTCACTCAGGCTTCTGAAAACCCTAAGAAGCAGCAGAATTAGTAGGGGTCTCAAAAGAAGGAAATCCACTCATCAACTAATTGAGTCTAGAAGCTGTGATAAACTGGTGTATCTGATATTCAAATTTTGTTTTTGTTATTGAGTCAAAAGAACCATAGAGAAGTGCCCAGATTCACACAAATTATAAATTAAAAAGTATGAACCCTCATCTTCTGATCTCTTTCTCCTAAATTTGAATGTCATTTCCCCTTGATGATGTTGCTTCCCTGTCCTAATTGAACATCCCTTCTTACATTTCTATGGTACTTTGTGGTTGCAAAGTGCTTTGCATAAATTATCTCACTTGAGCCTCACAGAAATCCTATAAGAGAGGCAAGGGGCAGTTATCATTACTCATTCTATAACTGAGAATTCAAGAGCTGAAGTTATTTAGTCATGATCTTGCCAATAGTCAGCAGAGCTGGGACTGCAACCTAACTTTCTGACACCAAGTTCAATGATTTTTCCATTATACTCCAATATTTTGAGGGTTGAAAAATGAACACATAAGATGTTTGTCACTGAGTTTGTCACATGTTTATTATTTGAATCTCTTCTCCTAATTTCTTATACTGTATTATCTGCAATCTGGCAGTAAACTGTTCAATTACTGCCAACACCAACAGATTATTTATGGATCAAACCCATTTAAAACAATACTCTGAACACCAAAAGATGTTTCTAACCTTTGCATTAGTTACCTGCATCTCCTGGCAACTGGAAAGACAAAGGAAAGGGTGATAAGTACTGTTTCTATCCTAAATGTTTGAAACTTGGGCCATGAAAAAGGAAAGTAATGGCATTTAACCATCCCTCCCTCCAGAAAAGTACAATTATTTTTCTAGGAAATTAGATACCCCTTGATTCTTAGATAGAAGTACAATTACCAGGATGTGCAAACATTGGTTTGTGTGTAATAGGAGACCCAGCTTGGTCTCCCCAAATGGAAACTTTCTATGAAAATGAGTGGGTAAGGAATACCTTCTTACATAAATTCTCACCCACATATAATTAAGAAAGGGGGGATTTTCATATAAGCATCAGTAAAACATGGATGCATAGTACATAAAATAATATCTTCCCTTCCCAGGTTCTGGCTTGAAAGTTTATATCTACCATGACTTTTGATTCATGTAACATTATTAATCTCTCTCTATCATCTCTTCTATTTATCAAGTAAGCTAGCTTGGGAGGAGCCCTCAGGGTATGGTCATCCCAAGATGGGTGAAGCAGCTAAGGAGATGTACCAATCTAAAGAATTAGTGACCTGGAAAAGAAATTTGATAACCCTCCTAATAACTTTAGCAGTGAGAGTATTTTATTCTAGACCACTTTCCCTTGCTTTTGAAAAGCACAGAGGTGACTCTGTCTATAAACTTTACTCATTCTGATACATTGGAAATAATTATTTACATCTTTATTTCATTATTCACTACTATAATAGATTACATGAACTATAATAACTATACTAAAGCCTATGAGACTGGGTTGGGGGTTGAGAAATAAAGAGAATAAAGAGAAATAAAGAAGGAAGGAGAAAGAGAAAGAAAAGCAAAAGTTTTATCAGAAAATTTCTCCCATTTATTTAGAAATTGAGCGGGGTTTATAGCTAATTAATTAATGAGAAAGTTTCATTCCTAACAATTTATGAGGAAATAACAGGAACCAGTTTAGAAAATCACTAAGGAAATTATCTGGTAGCCAATATAAAGAAGATAAAGGTGGGTAGAGTTGGCAATTATTGTAGTCCACACAGCCAACCTGATCTAGGTTACGTGTAGATCTGTTAGGACTAATATTGTTATATAATCTTTGACAACCTGAGAAATACTCATCTAATAATGAGATCTCTATGTCAAAGACTTATGGATATTTCAATCATTTTTAAAAGAATCATTCAAAATTGTTTTCCTTAATGTTTGGATCAATTCACAGCTCCACTAGTAGTGTATTATTGTGCCTGTCTTTCCATAATCCTTTCAAAATTAATTATTTCAATATTTTGTCATTTTTGTCAGTTTTCTAGGCATGAGGTAAAACTTCAGAGTTGTTCTGATTTGCATTTCTCCTGTTATTAGTGATTTGTATCAATTTTTCATATGATTATGATATATATCTTATACATCTGAAATTTATATGATCATATAATATCTTGAAATTCTTCTATTCCTATCCTTGAGCACTGCTGACACTCTTCTTACAGAATTGGGGCCCTGCTTTTGTATTTAGTTTCTTTCACCTTGTCTCAACTTCTGCACATGTCTTTTAAAAATCTAAGTTGGTTAATATGTTCTCTGTATATCCATATTAATCTTCTTAACCTCTTCCCCTTTTCCTTCTCACTGTTTCTCTTTGTGTCTTCAAAATTTCATTGTTAATATATTCTTATCCCTTCCAGTACAATTTTCCATGAAGAATATTAACCTGGATGATCTTATCTAACTTTCCTTTGAATCCTTTGAAATAGGATACTTTAAATTAAAGAAAAAAAGGACCCATAAATACAAAAATATTTATAGCAGCTCTTTTTGTGGTAGTAAAGAATTGGGAATCTAGGGAATTCCCATCAATTAGGGAATGACTGGCCAACTTATGGTTTATTAGTGCGATAAAATACAATATTGTTCTGTTAAAAAAATGATAGATGGGGTGGTTTTAGAGATATATGGGAAGACTTTTATAAACCCATATGGAGTAAAATGAGTAGCACTAGGAGAACAATTTGTACAATAACAACAATATCATAAAGACAAAGGGCAATCAGGTGGTGCAAAGAACAGAGATAGGTCTGGAGTCAGGAAGAACTGAGTTCAAATCCATCCTCAGACACTTTCCAGATGTATGACCTTGGCCACATCACTTAACCATGCCTGACTCAGTTTCCTCATCTGTAAAATGAACTGGAGAAGGAAATGGCAAATCACTCCAGTATCTTTGCCCACAAATCCCAAATCACAAAGAGTAGAATATGACTGAAATGACCAAATGACAACAAGAAAGGTAAATAAATTTGAAATACTTAAGAACTCCGATCAACACAATTACCAATTTCATGGAATCCATGAAACAAGCTACCTACCTCTGGGTTAGAGAGATAATGAACTCAGAATGCAGATAGAAACATTATTCTTTTTTCATACAAGGCCAATTCAGGAATTTGTTTTGTTTGATCATACACACACACACGAGTGTGTATGTATGTGTGTATTTATATACATGTTTATGTGTGTATATATACATATATATTAGTAACAGGACTTATTTTTCTTGATTTATGAATGAGTAAAATAAAAAAGAGGGGATTCTATAGATTTCTTTAAATTAATTTTAAAAATAAAAGAGGAAAATTTTGAAATAAACTTCTCTTAAATCTAAATGTCAAGATTACTTCCAGCTTTCTTCTCCTTTATTACAAATTACAAGATGTAAAAGTCACTTCCTTCTCACTCCTTGCTCCCTGCCCCAGTTTCCCATTATTTCCACCCCAGAATCATTTTCCCTTTGTTGGGTGAGAATCAGATTCAGAATGATAATTTCTCTTTGATGGTTATTCTACCTTTTGAAGTTTGAAAGTATCAGGAAATTATTCACCCTTCTCTTTTGACAGAGAGAAAAAGACTTCAGAAAATGCCTAGATAATTGAAGTCTCTCATCACTAACATATAATTCTTATGCTAGGCTTCTAATCTTTTTCTCTAACTCATCTATTTCCTCTTTCTACCTAGGTAGTCTGTAGTATACACTAATGACAATATTACATCTGTTTCCATCTCCATCAATGTTTCCCCAAATATTCTCTACCATGTTTCTATCCTCTGATTCCTGAATTTCCTTATGTGAGTACAGCTTTGTAGTATGCTATCTTTTATTTCACCTATTCTTTTAAAATAAGGTTTGCCCATCCAAAGCTCTATTGCAGTCATAACTTGCATCCCAACAATTTACAGTGATATCTATGAAGTTATCCTTACCTCCTTACACTAAGCTCTCTCTAATTCATTTTGCTTAACAGTCACAAGCACTTAATTTTAAAACAGTGTTTTCAGAGTTCTAGAACTTTAATTCTGATCTCAGAGTATGTATCTAGGAAACTATAAAAATCATTTGACCTGAGTGTGAATAGGTCTCCAATTTATCACTGTTATAACCTAGGAAAAGCCTCTGGACTGAGATGGTTGGATTATATAGATGATCTCTGAAGTACCTTGCAGTCTTAAATGCAATTATTCCATGACTTTGTAGATATCAATCAATAAGTAAATTATGAGGTAGATCTAGAATTCTGCATAATTACCAAAATGTTGTGTAACTAAGAAATCCAAGGTAACCAATAAGATTATCATTGAAAAAAATACAACCAATATTGCTGTTCATTGCCACAGTTTAATTAGCGTGTATCAATTATATGTAATATGTTTACAAATAGTCAAACATGCCCAAAAGTAGCCCCTGCTCAGCTCCTAACAAGAACAATTATATAAAATTTAGAATAGAACTTACCTTAAGCCACTAGTCTCCATCCCATTCATTCAAATTCCCAGCCCAATATATCCCCATCAAAGATGACTGCTGCTTGGACTGTATTTACAATATTTGACAAAACAAACAAATACCAATAAAAGGGGTGAAATCAGACTTTTTTTCTATTATTCTCCATTTTTCTTTGATATCCTGTAATTTTGGGATTTGTAGGATCTTTGACAATACCATCTTGCCTGTTATATTTCCTGAAGAATAAAAATAACACAAAAATACAGCACAAAGCACTTGCCACTAAACCATTCTGGCAATACAAGTATTGTTTATCTTCTCAATTTCACAGCTGAGGAAAAGGAGGCTTAGAGATATTAAGCAAGTTGCATAAAATCATACAGCTACTAAGTATCAGTCTTCTGGATTTTTTTAATCTAAAAATCTCTTTCCACTATAACATGTTACCCCCAGCACAGTGAGGTGCCATCTCTGGCTAATAAATATTCTAGGATGAGTGAGACATGAGAAATAAGAGGAATTTTTTCTACTCTTTAAAGATTTCTAGTGTTTTCTAGGAAATATGACTGCACTTCTATATTTTCTTCTGTTACCTGGTCAAGTGTTTTAAGAATCAGTTATTATTATTCACTGAGGATGTTTCAGTCAGTTATCCCAACAACTCAAGAAAAGGACCACTTCAGCTTCCTAAAAATTTATTCTTGATAATACCAAAGTATAACCACATATAACTCTCCTAAGCAGTCACAGAATGGATTATAGAAGTGCATAATCACAGGTCATAGCTCAAGAGATAAATGGGATCCTAGAGGTTAATGATTCCAATCCCTTTGTTGTAAAGTGAGGGAACTGAGTCCCACAGAGGTTAAATAACATTCCTAGTATTACATAGCTAGCAAATATGTGAAATGAAATTTGTACCCAGATCTTCCTGTATATCATGTAGTGATTTAACTATGGATTTTTCTAATAGGTACTTTCTCCAGGACAAGGGATTGAAGGAGGGAGAAATATGATTTGAGGAATTTATGGTCTAGACTCTTAAACAGAAACTAAAATATGTAGTCAAAACCAGCTAAAAGCACAAATATCAGCTTCCAAAATATCATACGTTTGATAAGTACTTTAGGACTTAAGTATAATTTATTTTAAAGCAATGAAGGCAGAGTTTGTTAGAGGACTAATAATTCCAAAAATATTAGTTAACACTTATATAGCAGTTTAGGATATGTAAAATGTTCTATATATGCATTAATCTTATCTGGTCCTCACAATAACTCTGTGAGATAGGTGCTATTAATTTTCCTTATTTTACAGGTGAGGAAACTGAGGCTGACAGATGTTAAATCACTTGCCCAAGGTCACAGAGTTATTAAGTGTCCAAGGCAAAATTCAAGCTCTCATATTCCTGGCTCCTAGTTCAATGCTCTTTCCATCATGCCAAAAACTCACTCCCCTTAAAATGTATTTATTCCTTCATCTTTTCCCTCTATATTTTGTAATGCTTAATTAACAAAATATTCCTTGTTACTTAATAGACTAAACTGGTAGTTTCTTCTCACTCTTCTACTTTTGCTGGTTCACTTTAGTAATAATTTGTTACTAAAGGAAGCTACCACTGAAAACATACAATGATAATCCCAAAATGCTTCTCTTCCTGGATTTACCAGTGAATTTTATCAATTAAATCCACTTGTCCTTTGCAGAAAAAGCATCTTTAGTGATCTTTAGGAGCTAAATTATAGTCCAGTGAATCTCCTAATGGATTCTTAAGCTAAAGGAAAGATATTCTTATAAACAGAAAAGTTCCTTGAAGAGCAGAGGGTCTAAGACACAAATTCTCTGAGTAAAAAGTCACAGGTCTTTGTCAAACATAAGCACCCTCTAATGCTAAAACAAGCTGTCCAGCATGTCCTTCAAGGTATCACACTAAACTCTGGTGTCCCAACAGGTCCCTGGAAGACCTAGGAAAAAGGCATGTATGTCTTTGCTACAGACAGAAATCAGTATTCGTTTATGTCCACCTTTCTTTAGAACAATCCCTTTCATCATCTTGTTACAGGGACAAAAGTTGTGTTCACTGGTCCATGTGTGGTTTCAGGTAACTTCTGATGTGAGGACTTTTTTGTCCCATAAGAGTCCAAAAGTCCCTCCAATGCATCCACATCAGATAGTCAGTTAAAATGATGAAAGTAGATTATATATGTACAATATTCAAAAGCAATTTTTAGCTGTTGTTCAGTTGCTTCAGTAATGTCCAACTCTTCATAACCCCATGTAGGGTTTTCTTGGCAAAGATGCTGAAGTGGTTTACTATCTCTTTATCCAGCAATTATTTTTATGCCGCATCATAAATAATAATGATGATAATGGTGATGCCATAATAACTAATATGTATATAGTAAGGTTTGCAAAGCATTTTCCAGAGCCATAACTAGGAATTCTTACACCTGGGTCAAATTCAGGTAGGGGAGGGAAATGGAATCAATCAATATATGTCCCTAGGGGAAATCATGGGAAGCAGGTGAGGAGCCCATCTCCCAGAGATTCTGGGCCAAGCCCTCACAGCATAGCCCAGATGTCCTTGGCCCCCTATTGTCCAACCTCCAGAAGGAGATAGAGTGGAGGTAAGGGAGCTTGAGGAAGTAGACCCCAGGAGAGTGGCAATACGGCAACACAACCCAAGGGGCGGCAGCACAGGGCCAGGTGAGGGAGCAGGAAGCAACCTCCCACCCAAAATGTCACATTTTTCCACATAGAACAATTTTTAATATTATTACAAAGAAGCCAATGTCACTTCATGACTTTCAAAAAAAATGTGTCATCTCTTTACATTGATTTTTTCCCTAAATAATAAAACAATACATATTATTCAATAGTTTACTTGATGTCTTTTTTTTATGAATTCAGAACTTGATGTCTGGTGCCAGCATGCTTGCAGCACCTTAGCTGGTCTCCAAGTTGAGCATCTCTTTACTGTGACCTTTGTCACCTTTTGACTGGAGTCAGGGATCAAAATTTTGATTCCCACTCTTCTACTACCCAAATATCCCCGTCTTTCAAAGTTCAGGAAAGGGCTGTGTAACTGTACTACAATTACTTCTGCATCAACAGGGAAAAAAAACCAATTGTTCCCAGTGAAGGAAAAAAACAGAACTATTTTACTCAACTATAAGACTGTTTTCACTGTGTTAGCAAAACAGCTTCCCAATTAGCCCTTGTTTAGGTTAAGTGATAACAATGATCAAGATAGCAATAGTTCACGTTTAGATACCACTTTGTGCTTTGCAAAATCTTTTACATACTTACTTCATCTGATCCTCACAACTCTGTGAGGTAGGTACTATTATTTTCCCATTTTACACATGAATAAAATGAGGCTCATAGAGTTTAAGTAGTTTGCCCAGGGTTACAACACTAGTGAGTGTCTGAGACAGAATTCAGACACAGGTAAGTGCTTTATCTATTATGCCAAGTTTCAAAGGGTCCTGAAAAGTCTGCATCCAGTTACTCTTTGCCCTTCCACACACACACCTGGATATAACCTATTGTTGATCAGTTTAGCTGATTGGAGCACAGTAGGTATTTGTTCTCTTGCCAGAACCCCTAAGTAGTTCTGTTCCACAGTCACCAATGGAATTCCATTTTCCTGATCAGCCACCTTGCCAATAAGTGTCCTTAGGTTATGCAACCTGGATTTCCAGCCAACACTAGAGCATTTTACAGGAGATGCGACTAACTCATGGAGACGATAAAAATGATACGGGTAATGAATGGGTAAGTCTGTAACCATTACATGAAAAACAATTCCAAGGATGGATCCTCTGGACAAAGTCACCTCAATCACCTTTGTGTATTAAGGAGAATATATCAGATAAAAGCCACAGTTTAAATCAGATAGGAACCACAGTTTAAATCTTGACTTTTCAATACCATGTTAGTTTAACTATGATGGAGTGGGAAGTCTCACTGAGATCACCACTCAGATACTTCCAGGAAATTGTTCTCTCCAAATAGATGCACTTATTTGTTGGTTCCCAGAAAGATTAATGGAAACCAAAATCCTGTTTTCTCCCCTATATTATGTGTTTCTGAGTCATCAGAATAAAGACTGACTCTAGTATGCCCATCATCTCCATCTGTGGAGTATGCCAGTTCAGCAATGGGCAAGATACTCTGCAGCTCCTGTAATAGCCTAGAATTTGTTTACTTTTTAGCTTTGACTTTTTAACTTATTTTTTAGCTTTGAGATTTCACAATATCATGATGGTGACCCTGGGTTCCTGAAAGCTGAGCCAACAGAATCCAAGCCAAACTGATCCTATTTAGTTGGAAAGGATTTGGATGCAGGTCAAGAGAAAGACTTTGTGTATTTCTGGTGTCTGAAAAACAACCCATGTAAGTGGGAAGAGGCTTATCACCAGAGGAGTGGCTGAAAGGGGGTGACTTTTGTTGCGGTTGTTGTCTTACATGCAGACCATCTTCTCAGATATTCCTCAGTGGAGAGAAGGAGCATCTACTGGAAAAAAAAACCATGGGTATTTTGAAATATTAAAGACCTAGGAATGAGTGATTGAATTATTTTCATTCAAGATGCTGCAATGCAAATAGATAGTGTCCTTCATCAGGTTTCCTAGGCAGTGTGTTTCTCCTTCTCCCAAACCAGAGGATAAATGGGGACAGTGGTACCTGCTGCTGGCTGCAGCAGTAGCTCATCTCCAAGTTGCTATACAGTATTGGGCTCAGAACTTGACTTGAAAGATTCTTTTGAAATTTCACTTTGCATGGTTGAAAGAGGTACCTGTTCATAGATTTCCTTTGAAGGCTTATTCTGACAAATGAGGAATAATGGTTTCATTTCCTTTTTGAAGTTACTATTCAAAAATCCATAGATAATGGGGTTGATGCAGGTGGATGCCATGGCTACCAAATGACACACTAAGAAAATGAGATTCCCATAGCAGATGGGAATAGCTTCATGATACCAGTCCTCAAGGCTGTTGAAAACATGCAGGGGTAACCAGCAAATGGCAAAAGCTGCAACCATGGACAGAAGCACCAAGTTGATCCTTTTCATCTGTGTTACTCCCAAGGAGTGCTCATTTTTCCTAAAAAGGTCCCTTCTCCTCTTCAGTCGTCGATGGATACGCAGGTAGCATGCAATGATAAAGGTCAAAGGTGCAAAGTATTGGAGGAATAGCAAGAGGATGGTGTAAATGGATTTCTGTCGATCTGTTGGCCAGGATTCTGTGCAAACAGCTTTATCCACTAAAAAATCCATGGCTTTGGATTGGTTGTTTTGGAATACATTTCTCAAGACACTATTGGCCATGAAGGGCATAGCTAAGAAGCAAGCAATGAGCCAGGTGCCCACAATCCCTAGGTAAGTCTGAACCATGTTAGGCATATAGCCTAAGGGATTGGTGATCATATGATGTCTTTCCAAGGCAATCAGAACAAGAGAGAGGACAGACACTGTTACTGACATGCATTGGATGAAGGCAGACAATTTACACATGGCATCCCCAAAGATCCAGTAGTCCATGATGGTATAGATGAGTGTAAAAGGCTGGCAAAAAAGACTCATAATAAAGTCTGAGAAAGCCAGATTTGCAATGAGGATATTAGTTACATTGGCTTTCTCCCTCTGTCTAATTACTACTCCCACTAGGCACAGATTGCCTAAAATACCTATGAAGGTCTCCAAGCTATAAGCAATGACCAGGAAGATATTCATGTCAGGGGAATTCTGGCAATGATCTGAGAAATTTGATAGGATACCCTTTCTCCAGCTCCTGTTTTGACCTTGGGGTAATTCTGGCAGGAGACTGGAAAAATTAGTTGAATTCATGTTGGAGACAGGGATAGAAAGCAGAATCTCTTGAACTATGATAGCCACTTCAGCAGGACCACAAAAACACCCAGGAAACACCTGTGAAGGGAAAGAGCATTGATCAAGTCACAAAACTGCAATTCAGTGAGCATTTATTAAACATTTATATGTGCAAGGGGAGAAGGAATTTCATTTTTATCTTTTCACTTTAAAAAGACAAAAATGAATTAATTCCTTTCCTCAAGGAACATATACTCAGTTGAAGAAAATAAAATGCCTACAGATTAGTAAATGATACCAGTCCTCAAGGCTGTTGAAGAAAACAACATGCATACAGATTAGTAGCTATAAAATCTATACAAAGAAAATACAAAAGTAATTTCTATGGGAAGTATTAATAACTGGGAAAATCAAGTTAAATGACTTGCCCAAGTTTACACAGGTAAACTTTTGGAATATCAATTTTACTGCTATGTGAAAGATAGATTAGACAGGGAAAAACCAGGCAGGGAAACCAATTAGGAGGTAGGGGATTATGAAAGCTTCAACTAGCCCTGGTAGCCATGTTAGTGGAATTAAGGGGACACATGCAAGATATGTCATAGAGACAGTATCAACAAAACTAAGTATCGATTCTGAATACCACTAGATAGATATCAATGGGTAGGAGCTGCATAGAGAAGCATGGAACAACACACTAGCAAGATTTGTCCCAATATGCCTACTTTATAGAACCATAGCATTAGAAATGAAAGAGATATCATAGGTCATCTCTGAGAAATAGTTACCTGTGAAATGGGTACGTGGGGAAAATCTTGAAAGGGATTGTAAGTTATCTTTATTCTGCTGGTTTTTTAAACTTTAATTAGTTGTAAATGTTTTATTATGTTTTCAGTTTAAACCAACAACAAATGGCCTGTTTAAAGAACATATGTGCACACACATATATGCATACACATACATACACACACAGAGATGACCTTTTTTTTTAAAATCTGGCATAGAGACAAGATATTGTTGGAATAGGAGATTTCAATCATCTGGACTCTGAATGATGTCATTCCATGGTACTATCGGGGGTCTTTTCAGATGACGCCACAAAGGAAAATTCTGCAGAAGTAAAATCTCATTTCATAAGAAACTAAAAGCAAGGAAGGAATGGCAAGGGAACTCCAAGTACTAGAATGTTGAGCTCAAAATACAAAGCAACTGGAAGCCCAAAGCAAGAGGTCTGTCCAGAGAACACAAGGGTAGGGCAAAAGTAAACAGGCACAAGGTCCAACATGCAAGCAGGAAACATAGATTGAGGTCAGGCTAATATCAATGATAGCTAGCAGTTATATAGCTTGTGAAGGTTTACTAAACTCTATGTACGTGCAATTCTCAACAGATCCTCACAACAACCTTGTAGGTGCTGTTATTTTGTTTATTTTACAGATGAAGAAATTGAAGCTGAGAGGTTAATTCTTGCTCTGGATCAACAACCAGAAAGTGTCTCAGAATGATTTGAATTCAAGTCTTTCTAACTTTAGCTCTCTCTAGGTGGCTAGAATTTCTTAAGGGTCCAGCATGATCTGAGACTGGATAATTTATAGATTATCTGTTGTGCTCAAAAACAATGAATTCACCTATATCCTTTTAAGCCTGGGCATGTTAATGTCAATAAGGAGAGCCACCATATTTATTTCTCCAAGTAAGTTTCAGCTATGAATAGCTCCCAATAGGAAACAGCTGGGTCTGAGCATCAATTAAACACCATAGAGACAGGAAAGCTTGACCAGGTCACATAGCCTATACGTGTCTGAAACAGAATTTTAGAAGCTAAGTGATTGAACTGATAAGCACTAGAGATATAAAGAGAGGCAAATGACAGTCTCTGCCCAAAGATCCATTATCAAGGACCACTGAAGGCTAGATTACTCAATGTACTACCAGAAATGATCAGTAGCCCAAAGAGAAAATACTAGAATAAATGATGAATGACAGGGCCCATAATCTTCAAATTTGTCATTCATTTTGTTTGTGCTTTTACCCAGAGTTTATGTCAAGGACTGATCAATGATGGGTCAAAATGGGATGGAATGAAAATGAAACCAAAAACAAAACAAAAATGAGGATTTGGGGGATACATAATATATACCACAATAACAAGAATGCTGAAATATAATGGTGTACAAGAGTGGAGAGATTAACTGTCAGTAGTACAAAAGACCCTAGAAAAATGATAACAATAAAACTGATAAAGATCAAGGAAATGTTGAGTACAGTGAAAGCAAAAGACATTGATATATGCCATCTGTGGAGATTCTGTTTTGTGTAGCAGTAGAAAAAGAACTGTCAATGTTACAGGTTATTATCAAAGATATTTAAATAATTCACTTCAATAAGTGTTTATCAGAATTGAATTACATAGATAATGTAAAAATTTTTGTTATGTTCTATGAAGTTAAAGAGATAATAAGCATGAATAAGTTTGAAAGAATAAAAAGCCCTATTTAAATGCAAATTATCATCTTATTTTTAACCTGGAAAATCATGAGAGAAATATGGACCTGTGTCATTGAGTTTGGTGCCATTGAGTGAGGACAATGTTAGCACAGAGAGTTTTTCAAAAAGATCAAATATTTAAATATCTTAATTCTGAATCACATTATAAAATTCCTTATCAATGTAACATAAAATCACAGACACAAAGGGGAACCTCTCAAAGACCAACTGTCTGTGCTAGCAGCAATTTGGGAAGTGACCCTACCTATGGAGTCAGGAGACCTAGATTTAAGTCTAGCCTTTTTTGCTTAGTAACTATATGTCAATGAGTAAGTAGTTTGATCTCCCTGAGCCTTAGTTTTTTTTTTCATCTGTAAAACAGAGATGATAATGTTTGTACTACCTTGAGAGGGCTAATAGGAGGAAAGTATTTTTACCTACCTTAAAGTGCTCTATCAATGTGAAAAACTATTCTATTACCATTTATTCCAATTGACTTCCAAAATGTTGGTTTTCCTCCAAAGCTGCCCAGGCTCACCATGAGAAGGGAAGTCCACCAGGCAAAAAAAAATTGTCAAAAGAAGATGCCCAAAGGCCAAAGTCAGGCTGTTGATGCTGGGGTTATATTCAACAAAGAACCTTGCAAGAGAGAAAATCTTTTCAAGGGCTCCCAACCAAGGTTCCAGACTCAAGAAGTTTAGATAAGATCTCAAAGGTTCAGATGAACTGCTTTCAGCTCTGACAGATTTGTCTGCTTTGTTCTTGCCAAACTCAAGACTTGCTTACCATCATTTTTTAGGCAGACAGATGAAATTTCAAGATAGTCTGAAGAAATGTTATGTAGCCCAGGTCCCCCACAACCATTCAATCAATTGGTAGGATTTGATGTTATTCTACACAAATGATTGTCAGCCACAGTCCTGAAAAGGCTAGGATTCTAAGTAGGTGCTTAATAAATGCTTGTTGAATTGGCTTATAAAAGCTAGAATATAGGAACAAATATTTGAAAAATAAAATATAATAAGGATAAATACGTCATACAGTTCAAAAAATCAATGTTGTAAGTAAAGATAGGGAAGGACTAGCTAGATAGTAGTTCATCTGGGAAAAAAAGTGGAAGGAAATTCAATATGAGTCAACAGAGTGATGTAGCAACTAAGAAATTTAATTTTACTTTAGTTATATTAAGACTCATTAGTTCATGATGCTAAGTGAAATGAACAGAACCAGGAGATCATTGTATACAGCAACAGCAAGATTATACAATGATCAGTTCTGATGGATGTGACTCTTTTCAACAGTAAGATCATTCAGGCCAATTCCAATGGACTTGTGATGAAGAGACCCATCAGCACCCAGAGAGAGGACTGTGGGGACTGAGTATAAATCATAACATAGTATTTTCACTCTTTTTGTTGTTGTTTGCTTGCATTTTGTTTTCTTTCTCGTTTTTCCTTTTTGATCTGATTTTTCTTATGCAGCAAGATAATTGTATAAATGTGTATAGAAGAATTGCACATGTTTAAAAATATATTGGATTATGGGGCAGCTAGGTGGCGAAGTGGATAGAGCACCATCCCTGAACTCAGGAGGACCTGAGTTCAAATCTGGTCTCAGACACTTAACATTCCCTAGCTGTGTGACCCTGGGCAAGTCACTTAACCCCAATTGCCTCAGCAAAAGGCAAAAAATAGATATAGATATATATTCGATTACTTGTTTACTGGGGGGGAGGTGAAAGGAGGGAGAAAATTTGGAACACAAGGTTTTGCAAGGATGAATGTTGAAAATTATCTGTGCATATATTTGAAAATAAAAACATTTAATAATAAAAAAAAATCTTAGTTCATGTTCAGGAAAGTTCCCTTTCTATCCTGCCTTGACTAGATGACATTTGAAACATGGTATTCAGTTCTAAGTATTCCAATTTATAAAAGATGCTGATAAATTGGTACCTATTTGAAGAAAGGCCACTAGGATCAAAAAGGCTCTTATGAAAATGTCATAAAACACTGAGTGGAAAGAATTAGAGAGAATATTTAGGCAGCACATGCTAACTGTTTACAATGGATGTCATAAAGAATAGTTAGACTTATTCTAACTAGCCCCGGGAGCAATGAGTAGAACTACAACTAAGTAAATTTAGGCTTGCCATGAAGAAAAAAACTTTTCTAAACAATTAAAGTTCTTGAAAAGTGGAGAGGGCTGTGTCAGGAGAAAATAGACTACCTTTCAATGGAGATCTTTAAGCCAAAGCTCTATGACCACTAGTTGAGTATGCTGTAGAAGGAATTCTTCAGATAAGAGTCATTTCTGAGGTTAAAACTTTAAGATACCAAGAAAAAGCTAAACCTGCTTTCAAATACCTATTCTGACATCTCTGTGGATTATCCACAGGATCTATGCTAGTCAAGATTTTTATCAAGGACTTGGATGAAATCATAACTGGGAAGCTTGTCAGATTAGTAGATGACACAAAGATGGAAGATATTGCTATAATATTAGATCAATTCAGAATCCAATAAATTCCAACAGAATAAAATGGAGGGACAAAGTTAATAAGATGAAATTAAATTTTAAAAATAAATTTCAAGTCCCCTAATGTTGAGTTCAAAAGATCATCTTCATAGTATTGGAGAGATATAGCTGCAAAAGCAATATGAAAAAGACCTGGTGTTCTTAAAGAATTTCTACTCATTAGAAGTCAACAGTATAATAAGGAATATAAAAGTATGAAAAGGAAATGCAGTCTTAGAGTTGTTTTTGGTTTCTTCACAATCAATCAACATATATTTATCGATTATAAGTTATTGCCAGGCACTGGTCCAGACACTAATAAAATAGTCTCTGTCCTCAGGGGACTTTTACTCTTATAATCTTATGATTATAATGTTAAAAACACTCTCTGAGTCATTGTATCCAAAATGATGGTGGAGATAGTTACTTATACTTTTTCTTGGATAAACCATTGGCTTTGATTTTAGAAAGGAAATTCCAAGCAAAGTGAACAGATTGGTCAAGGTTGGTCATAGAGCCATTCCTCTATAGTTCTAATTCCCACTCCATGCTTTTGTAGATGTCTGCTTCTCCTTCACTCTTGAATCATCAACTCCCTGCAAGTATCATCTTAAGTGACACTTCCTTCAGCCATTTGGGGTTTTCTTGGCAAAGATACTACAGTGGTTCACTATTTCATTCTCCAGCTGATTTTATAGATGAAGAACTGAGTCAAAGTTAAATGACTTGTATAGGATCACATAGCTACTTAGTATGGGAGGCTGGATTTGAACTCATTAAGATAAGGCATCCTCAGCATAATTAATTATATTAATAACCAAATTAACAAAAACCATATGATTATCTCAATAGATGAAGAAAAAGCCTTTGACAAAATCCAACACCCCTTCCTATTAAAAACATTAGAGAGTATAGGAATAAATGGGCTTTTCCTTAAAATGATCAGGAGCATCTATTTAAAACCATCAGCAAGCATCATATGTAATGGAGACAAACTAAAACCATTCCCAATAAGATCAGGAGTGAAACAAGGCTGCCCACTGTCACCATTACTATTTAATATTGTATTAGAAATGTTAGCTTTAGCAATAAGAGAAGAAAAAGAGATAAAAGGAATCAGAGTAGGTAATGAAGAAACCAAATTATCACTCTTTGCAGATGACATGGTGGTATACTTAGAGAACCCTAGAGACTCAACTAAAAAACTACTAGAAACAATCACAACTTTAGCAAAGTTGCAGGATTCAAAATTAATCCACATAAATCATCAGCATTTTTATATATTACCAACAAAGTTCAGCAGCAGGAGATACAAAAAGAAATTCCATTCCAAATAGCAGATGATAGGATAAAATATTTGGGAATCTATCTGCCAAGGAAAAGTCAGAAACTATACGAACTAAATTACAAAACACTTTCCACACAAATAAAATCTGACCTAATCAATTGGAAAAATATTAAGTGCTCATGGGTAGGCAGAGCAAACATAATAAAAATGACAATACTACCCAAACTAATCTACTTATTTAGTGCCATACCAATCAAACTCCCAAGAAATTATTTTACAGATCTAGAAAAAATAGTAGCAAAGTTCATTTGGAAGAACAAAAGCTCAAGGATTTCAAGGGGATTAATGAAAAAAAGGCAGATGAAGGTGGCCTTGCTGTACCAGATCTAAAACTGTATTATAAAGCAGCAGTCATCAAAACCGTTTGGTACTGGCTAAGAAATAGAGCAGTCGATCAGTGGCACAGGGTAGGTTATCAGGACAACCTAGGCATTAACCTTAACAATCTAGTATTCGATAAACCCAAAGACCCCAGCTTTTGGGATAAGTATTCACTATTTGGCAAAAACTGCTGGGAAAATTGGAAACTAGTGTGGAAGAAATTAGGGCTTGACCCATACCTAACACCATATACCAAAATAAGATCTAAATGGGTTCATGATCTAGATATAAAGAGGGACTTTGTAAGCAAGTTAGAGGAACGTAATATAGTTTATCTCTCAGACCTGTGGAGATGGAATAAATTTATGTCCAAAGAAGACCTGGAACTCCTAATTGAACACCAGATGGATAATTTTGATTACATTAAGTTAAAAAGTTTCTGTACAAGCAAAACAAATGCAGACAAGATTAGGAGAGAAGCATCAAATTGGGAAATCATCTTTACATTTAATGGTTCTGATAAAGGCCTCATTTCTAAAATATATAGAGAATTGTCTCATATATATAAGAATTCAAGCCACTCTGCAATAGATAAGT
This sequence comes from Myrmecobius fasciatus, assembly GCA_023553655.1. Lineage (NCBI taxonomy): Eukaryota > Metazoa > Chordata > Mammalia > Dasyuromorphia > Myrmecobiidae > Myrmecobius > Myrmecobius fasciatus. Next base: position 341,835 of record JAJPUD010000894.1, read on the forward strand.
AGTCAAGGGATATGAACAGACAATTTTCAGATGATGAAATTAAAACCATCTCTAGTCATATGAAAAGTTGCTCCAAATCACTATTGATCAGAGAAATGCAAATTAAGACAACTCTGAGGTACCACTACACACCTGTCAGGTTGGCTAAAATGACAGGAAAAGATAACGATGAATGTTGGAGGGGATGTGGGAAAACTGGGACACTAATACATTGTTGGTGGAACTGTGAACGGATCCAACCATTCTGGAGAGCAATTTGGAGCTATGTTCAAAAAGTTATCAAACTGTGCATACCCTTTGACCCAGCAGTGTTTCTACTGGGCCTATATCCCAAAGAGATCTTAGAGGAGGGAAAGGGACCCACCTGTGCAAGAATGTTTGTGGCAGCCCTTTTTGTAGTGGCTAGAAACTGGAAACTGAAGGGATGCCCATCAATTGGAGAGTGGCTGAATAAATTATGGTACATGAATGTTATGGAATATTATTGCTCTGTAAGAAACGACCAGCAGGACGATTTCAGAGAGGCCTGGAGGGACTTGCATGAACTGATGCTGAGTGAAACGAGCAGAACCAGGAGATCATCATACACAGCAGCAACAGTATTACATGATGATCAATTCTGATGGACATGGCTCTCTGCAACAAAGAATTGTCTCAAACCAGTTCCAATTGTTCACTGAAGAAAACCATATACACCCAGAGAGAGGGAAATGAAATACGGACCACAACGTAACATTTTCATAATCTCTATTGACATTTGCTTGCATTGTGTTGCCTTTCTCTGATTCTTTTTTTTTTCTTGTAGATAGGATTTTTCTTGCATAACTTCTCAAGCATTTCAACATTATTAACATGTAGTGGACTTCCTGCCATCTAGGGGAGGGGAGGGGATTGGGGGTAAATTTTATAACGGAAAGCTTTGTAAAGATCAATGTTGGGGAACTACCCATATCTATGTTATACAAATAAAAAGCTTTAATAATAAAAAAAAAAAAGATAAGGCATCCTGACTCCAAGCCCAGTGTTCTATCCATTGTGTCACCTAGCTGCTCTCAAAAGTAACAGACAACCAAATCTAAACTATAAGAGCCATAGGAGCAGAAACCATGGCATGTTAGTGAAAAGATCACTGAGTTTGGAGCCAGATGACCGGAGTTCAAATTCTGGCTCTACTACTTACTATCCAAGTTACCTAAGGTACTTAACTTATTAATTCCTCAACTTCTAAGATACTTTCCAGTTCTAGACCCATTATCTATGTAGTAGCCAAAAAACTGCATCTCACCCTTCCTTAGCTCTATATACAAGCTGATGTATAAAATGTTTGTTGAATTGAAATGTTATGTTGCACTGAGGTGACAGAATCAGCTAAAAAGTTCCTTTCCACCCTAAAACAAAGATCTTTTTAAAGATCTTAGAAGGGGGAGAAACACTAACATGGAGAAGAGGCTAAAACCAGCTGGCTTCTTCCATGCCAAATCACAGAATTTTAAAACTAGAAGGAACATTAAAGATCATCTGTTCCAATTTTCTCATTTTATGTATGAGGAAATGAAGAATCAGAAAGGTAATTAACAAATATGTATTGAATTTGTTTGAATATAAATCCACAATAGAGAGTAAGTATAAGCCCTTGGAGAACTCTCAAAGAATCAAACCAAATAATCAGCATGAATTTTTTTTAATGCCCACTATGTGTAAAATAGATTAGGCACTGGGGCTAACCCTGCTCTAGGAGCAGACTTCTTATTGGGAAAAACAATCATATACAAAATAAATACAAGATAACTTGGAGAGGAAAGGCACTAAGATCTGGAGGGATAGGAAGGGTTCCATGTAAAAGATGACATTTGAGCTGGATCTTGAAAGAAAAAAAGGATTCTAAAAGGCTGAGAGGAAGGAATATACTCCAGGCACTGAGTATAGCTAGTACAAAAGCACAGAGGGCTTTTAATGGAGTGTCAGACAATGAAGTGTCAGATGTCAGGAAGAGGAAGAAAGAAAACTTGGCTGGATTGTAGAGTTAGGTGAAGAGAATGATGTTTAATGAGGCTAGAAAGATAGTCTTGGGCCAGGTATGAAGGGCCTTTAAGGTCAAACAGAAATTTGTATTTTATCCTAGACATAGTAAGAAACCACTCCAGTTAGTTGGTAAGGGAGTGACATGAACAGACCTTGACTTTAGAAGAGAAAGTGAAGGGGTAGGATTAGAAAGAACCCAATTCCGTTTTCGGTTTGGTTTGAACAAAATGTTAACAAAGCTTCACAGGAGAATCAACAGATGCAAAATTCCAATCATGAGGAGAGACAGTCTGGTACAATACAAAGAAGATCCCATCTCTGAGATTTGTAATTTATTTGACCTTGAGCTAATCCACTTCACATTTCCCAGAGCTCAGTTTCCTTTTCTGTAAAGTGAAAGGATGGCTTCCGAGATCCCTTCCAACTCTGGGACTATGGCTTATGATTCTATGATCCTATAATGATATTCATTTTTAAAAATTCCTTGCCCTTTTTTGCTCTCAGAATCATGTTGATGGACTTAAAAGGAGTTCAAATCCTGACTCCATCATTTACTATATGATGTACAAGTCATTTCTTTCAGCTTCAGTTTCCCCATCTATGAAGTGAATCTATAATACTTGCATCCTCTACATTGTTGTAAGGATCAAATGAGATAATGTCTGTAAGACAATGTCTTGGGGAAAGCTTTGTAAACTTTAGACCTATATAAAATGCCAGCTATTGTGACTCCTTATTCAAATATCAGCCCACTTTTTAAATGGCATTTTCATTTTTTTTCTATATCCAAATGAGAGCAGTTGTTTAATCCTACCTGTTTGCTGGAAAAGAAGCTTCAGCTCCATCTAAGAGATTTTTTTTTCATCGCATAAGAAAAAATCACAATAAACCAGAAATCTAAGGGAACCTCATTTTCTATGAATCAAACTTAAATTTTCTTAATTTTGACATTGTGCCCTTTTTTGCATTTTCAATTCCCATTCCAATTGATTGCTTTGACTAACATGTTAATTGAATAAACTAATTTTCTCCTCACTATACAACTCAAGCACAATTCTCCTGGGGTATGTTATTCGATGAGTCAACTAGAAGCTCTTTAAAATTTCCTCCCCACATCAGAGTTCCTTTAGCTAGCTTTCCAGGATAAATGCATATAGCTCCAGGCTTCCTTTCAGGATCAGAAGGAAGAGGAATCCTGGCTGTCTATTTCACATTTAGTCATCAGAGGGGAAAGTCCCATACTTAACAATGAAATACTAGATATAACCACACAACACCATAGACAACACGGGAGATCTCAGGTTAGGAGTGAGGACATCCCCTTTTTTCTCCTATCTCCCCCTTTTTATGTAGATTACTCTTCCAATCCTTCAATAAACACTACCTGAGTGTCTGCCTTCCTTGTACATGGTAAGTGAACTTCCCCCAAGCTGTCAGGTCTATTTCACATGTAACTCTAGTACACCCACAACAAGTACAATGTATGACCAGTGAAGGCACCTGTTGATACACAGTAACCCAGTTGTTTGAGCTTCCTAGATTATTTTTTAAACAAAACTGAGAAATTCCAGAATGAAGGGAATGAATCAAGCCTCTAGTGCCCCTCACCCACTGTCCTGTCCCAGCCTGCATTGGAAGCCTTAGATGTCTTACCTGCTCATTCCCCCAGCCCCAAGTGGTCAGGAGCCAGACGCTCTGTGCTTGATCAGAAGGCTTCCTCAGCAAGACTGAACCAAGAAGCTCCAGCAGCAGCAGCAGCAGCAGCAGCAGCAGCAGACAAACCAGCTCACTGCTGCCTGAGCTCCTGATAACTGAGGACCTGGGATTCTGAGCCTCTGATAATTGAGGAGCTGGGTCCTGAGTCTCTGATAACAGGAGCTGGGTCCTGGGTCTCTGATAACTGAGGAGCTGGGTCTTGAGCCTCTAATAACTGAGCAGGAACTGCAGTCCCTAGTTCTTACTAGGGAGTTGGACCCGGCTTTCTCTCTCCACAAAGGGGACCCTGAGGGATTGGTTTTGCCTGTATTTGACCTTTGAAGTTCTAGCACCCTCTGTTGATATGAATTCATCTGAGCCCAAGCAAGGAGCAGCCCTTTGAGGAAAGCCTAGAGTTTGGAGCTGTCTGAGGTATTGCAGAGAGCTAGGGTAGGACAGAATCATCCCAGCAAGGAGAGGAGCCATAGCACTCAGGAAGGCAACAGAAAGATAATTCTTGGAGGCAAACAGTTGGGGGTCTGACAGGATTGCCAGGATTTCTGGGTCCTGGTCTTGTGTCAGCCCTTCACTTTAATTTACTGAGATGAGCAAAGTTAGCTTTTACAAAGCACCTCCTGGGGATTAAGAAAGATCAGACTGGATCTCTTGGAGCTTCTTAGAATCCACAAGCCTATAGAAAGAGTCAGATTTGTTTCAGTTCAGTGGCTGGATGTACAACCATTAGCAAGTCACTTAACTTCCCCATCAGTAAAATGGGTATGGTAATATCTACCATTTCTTCCTCACAAAACTGCTGCTGATATTCAAAGGAGAAGCTATAAGCAGAACACTTGGCGAATCTTAAAATGCTGCATAAATGTCAGGAATTATTATAGAGATGTAGTGGTATGCAATGAATAGGACTGGGTTTTGAGTCAGACAGATGGACGTTCAGGTGAGTTAGGTGACAAAGTAGAGGACCAAACCTGAAGACAAGAAGACTCACCTCCATGTGTTCAAGTCCAGCCTCAAACACTTACCAGCTGTGTGACTCTGGGCAAGTCACTTAACCCAGTTTCCCTCAGTTTCCTCCTTTGTAAAATGAACTGGAGAAAGAAATGGCAAACTGCTACAGCATCTCTGCCAAGAAAACTCCTAATAGGATCCCAGAGAGTCAACCACAACTGAAAATAACTGAACTATAATAAGGCAAAGGTTGAAATCCTGTCCCTGATACTTGCAGCAGTATTCTGAAGTAAGCCTCTGTGTGAATGTGTGGGCACACACCTCAGGCAACAGTAAGTCATAAAGAGGGTTCTAAATGTCCCCTGCACTTACAAAATCAGTTTCCCTTATATATTCTTTTCATTGTGCCTGTGATTCCATAAATAAAAGGAGTTCCCAGTGAGGAACTTCTGTACTCATGAAGATCTTCCTTCTCTTCAGGTCTCAATCATAGCATGTTAGCTGGAGCAGAGAAAAAGATAAGTGAGTGACTTACCCAGAGTCACACAGTTTGTGTCTAACACAGATGTTGAACCCAATTTTTGCTGACACCCAAATCAGTTCTTTGTTCACTATTCCACATCGCCTCTCTTTCTTGGGTCAAAGAAAATTAGACCTGAAAGAGACCTTTGAGATCATCTTCACTAGTCCTTTCATTTCTCAGATAGACACCAAAGCTCAGAGGAACTACATATCTTTTCCAAGATAGATAATATATTGTAATACAATCACTCTGAGTGAGATCTCAGTTCTAGTCTCAAGACTGTGTGACCACGGAGAAGTGTTTAACCTTCTAACTTTGGTTTCCTCATCTGTAAACAAAGAGGTTGGAGTAGATAATTTCTAAATTCCTTCTAACATTCAAGTTGTTATTTTTGTTTGTTTTTTATCCTAGTGGTGGTCCATTTAGTTCAATAAATGTGTTTTGAAGCAGGCTCTGAATTAAGCCCTAGAAAAAATTTTAAAACAAATGATAAATGTATCATATCTGGCCTCCAGAAGACTAGAGATATAATTGTGGTGTGTTCACAAGTGAAATGTTAATGTAAATGTACATTTGTAATGTAAAACTGGGCACAAACTAAATAACCTTGGGACACAAATGCAGTCAAAAAAAAGGAAATGAAGATAGAGGAAAAGACTGTTGAATTTTGTGACTAAGATTATTGGAAGCCTTCAAGACAACACTTTCAGAAAGAAGAAATGACATCTATTTGGGGTCATTCCAACTTATATAACTTCTCTTTGCTTTAATCCACTGGAAAAGGAAATGGCAAACCACTCAAGTATCTTTGCCAAAAAAAAAAAATACTGGCTGAACAGTATGGTCCACAGGATCACAAAGAGTTGGGAATAACTGAACAGCAATGTGTATAATGAATATGTCACTGGAGTAAGAGATAGGTTCTGGTACTATCTATCATTAACTAGTTTTGTGATTTTGAGCAAGTCACTAGACTTCTCTCATCTCCCTCTGTTCTCTCCTTTGTAAAAACAAGTTGATTGGACTGTCAAGGGTCAGCAAACATTGCCCAAGAGCCCTTGCCCGTTTTTGATGGTGGTGGTGGTGGTGGTGGGCAGCCTTCGTTTTCAAAGAAGATCAATGACATCATGGGGTGACATCTTAATTTTCCTGTAAATTGGATTTAAGTGAGACAGAGTTGCACAAGGTAATTAGCCAAGATCTCTCTTCCAGAGTCACTGAAACCCAGTGGCAAGACAAAAGTTAGGAGAACTGGCAATGGCTCAGGATGCAGTGTATGACTTTGCCATCTCCAAGGTCTGACCAAGTTCTAAGAGTTCCACAGCACCTGCTTTCAGCCACCTTCATGACTGTTGGAACAAATTGTTCTCATTTCACACCAGAGAGAGTCATCCCATGCTTGGAGTAGACATCCCTCTAACTCATCTGTAGGTTTTCGCACACTGTTTTCACCCATCTGCTGAAAGGATTTGCCAGGATATGGCCATTGCACATACTACAGCTTCATGGAGCCACAGGTGAGAAATGAGGTGGACACCAAAAATGAATGAGTAGCCCTGAAAAGAGCTCAGCAAACCCTCACCCCAGAAGCACTAGTCTTCCCTGAATACCCATTACATCCCACTGAACACAGTACTCTAGATAAAACCTGACTAGGGCAAAGTAAAACAGGTCTATAACATGTCTTATTCTAAACACCCCACACTTAATATAATCTAAAATCACATTAAAATCTAAAGTCATAAAATCTATGACTGTCTTGTCACATTTTTGATTGATTGAACAATATGCTCAAACAGCTATATTCTTTTTCAATAAACCATTGTGTAAGCACATCATCCCCATTCTGAACTTGTAAAGTTGATTTCTTGAGCCTAAATGTAAGACCTAAGTTTCATTTTATTAAATTTAACCTATTATTTTAGTCTGACAAGATTTTTCTTTTAAATTCTAACTACCAACCAATGTGTTAGCAGTTCTTCACATCTTCTATCAGAATACCTGATAATTATACGATCTATTCATTAATAAGAGTCACTGATCATTGTTGGTAAAGTTGTGAACTGATCCAACCATTCTGGAGAGCAATTTGGAACTGTGCCCAAAGGGCTACAGAACTGTATACCCTTGGATCCAACAGTGTTTCTACTGGGTCTGTATCCCAAAGAGATTATAAAAGAAGGGGAAAGTCCCCACATGTGCAAAAATGTTTGTAGCAGCCCTTTTTTAGTGAACTGGAAGGAACTGGAAATTGAGCCGATGCATATCAATTAAAGAATGGAAATAAGTTGTGGTATACAGATGTAATGGAATATTATTGTTCTGTAAGAAATGATAAGCAGAGTGATTTCAAGAAAACCTGGAAAGACTTATATGAACCGATGCCAAGCAAAGTGAATAGAACCAAAAGAACATTGTACACAGCAACAACAGGATTATATGATAATCAACTGTGATGGACTTGGCTATTTTCTACAACAAGGTGATTCAAGGCAATTCCAATAGACTTGTCATAGAAAGAACCATCTGCATTTGGAGAGAGAACTATGATCAAAGCATAATATTTTTACCTTTTGTTGTTGTTTCTTCACTTGTTTCTTTTCTTTTTTGTGTTTTCCCTCTTTTGATATGATTTTCTTGCATAGCAAGATGAATATGGAAATACATTCACAAGAACTGTATGTTTAACCTACTTTGTATAGCTTGTTGTCTAGGAGATGGGAGAAGGAGGGAGGGAGAAAAATTTGGAACACAATGTTTTACAAAGGTAAATGTCGAAAACTATCTTTGCATGTATTTGGAAAAAATAAAAATCTATAAAAATATGAGTTATTGAAAAAAATGTTAAACATCACAAGTTTAAGGGGGCATTTCCTGGAACACTCAGCTAGAGTCTTCAGTCTTTCCTTCAATTTGTCCTCTATTCATCATAGTGAGCACCTTGTGTGTATGCACTCTCTCCTGTTTTTGCTTTTAAAAAAAACATATTCACACAATACACAAAGGTAGTCTCAACAGCTTCAGGAAAAAATACAAATTAGATTCATTTTTTACCCAATCCCAGAGCCTGTGCAAAATACTGTGTACACATCAGAACTCCAATTGCTCCTTTAAGTCCAAAGAAGCATTCAAGAGGCTCAGGCATTTTCCTACTTCTGGTTTTATGGCTGAAGTTATTGTTTTCATTGTGCATAACAGGGCATCAGGAGCTCTACTCACTCCCACTCACAATAAATCTTATTCTTTGGAGGTTCCAACCTACTTAGCAGGGCTTTCCTGATGTCTGACAGTCCCTACAAACTTTTTCCTTCTTTCTACTTAAGATAGGAGCCAGAAACACACACACACACACACACACACACACACACACACACACACACCCCTTCACTGCACCCTCTGCCCTATTACTCTCATCCTTGTCTGGGGTATCTTAACCTAGGGGTCCCTGAGCCTATTTTTTGACAAAATTCATCCTTCCTCTAAACTTCTATAGTTCTGTTGAGGTCGCTGCTATTATTCAAGTCTGGATGACAAATTCACAAATTGGGTCACAAATTCAGTTACTATCGATTTCTTTCTCCCTCATCCTCCATATCTAGTCAATATCTGATCAATTATATCTTCATAATATTTGTTTTCTTCTCTGCTCTAAAACAGCTACCATGCCATTCCAGGCTCATTATCACCTCTCATCTAAATCATTGTAATAGCCTCTTAAATGGTCTCCTGCTTCTAAACTCTCCCCTCTTTAATCTATCTTCACCACAGCTGAGAAAATCATTTCCTAAAACACAATGTGACTATAGAACTCCTTTACTCAAGAATCTTCAGTGCTTCCCTATTGCCTCTAGAATAAAATACAAATGCCTAAGTTGGGACATTTGGACAGCTGTGTGACACAGTGGATAGAGCACTGGATCTGAAGTCAGGAAAACCTGGGTTTAAATCTGGTCTCAGGTTATCAAACTGTGTATACCCTTTGACCCAGCAGCATTTCTATTGGGCTTATATCCCAAAGAAATCATAAAAGAAGGAAAGGGCCTCACATGTGCAAGAATGTTTGTGGAAGCCCTTTTTGTAGTGGCTAGAAACTGGAAACTGAAGGTATGCCCATCAGTTGGAGAATGGCTGAATAAATTATGGTATATGAATGTCATGGAATATTATTGTTCTGTAAGAAACGACCAGCAGGACGATTTCAGAGAGGCCTGGAGGGATTTGCATGAACTGATGCTGAGTGAAGTGAGCAGAACCAGGAGATCATTTTTCACAGCAACAACAATACTATATGATGATCAATTCTGTTGGACATGGCTCTCTTCAATAATGAGATGTTTCAAACCAGTTCCAATTGTTCAGTGAAGAAAGCCATATACACCCAGAGAAAGGGATATGAATATGAACCACAACATAACATTTTCATGCTCTCTATTGATGTTTGCTTGCATTATGTTTCCCTTCTCAAATTTTTTTCTTGTAGATACAATTTTTCTTGCACAGCAAGATAACTTTAAAAATATGCATATGCATGTTCAATTTGTCAAGTATTTTAACATAATTAACATGTTGTAGACTTCCTGCCATCTAGGGAAGGGGTGGGGACTAGGGGGGGAAATTTGTGACGGAAAACTTTGTAAGGGTCAGTGTTGAAAAATTACCCATACATATGTTTTGCAAATAAAAAGCTTTAATAAAAAAAAAATTTAAGTATAACTGTTCTTTCATTTTTGTTTTTTATATTGCCATAACCCATTGTAGAGATTTTTACATGCTTAGTAAATGCTTACCAAATTGGCTAGTCCCACTGACCACCCCCACTCAGGTCCACTTGGGGGTAATAATATATTAGGAGGTAAACTTCTCTCCTAACCTCACCTCATAAATCTGAAGTTTCTTTTCTTTCTACATACAGTTAATGCTCCCCTGAAGCATCAATTCTATTACCACTTCTAAACAATAAACACTTTGAGGACAAAGATCATGTTTTAATCATCTTTTTGTTCCCCCACAATTCCTAGTACAGTATAATACACATCATAAGAATGATTGGTCCTCAGTAAATATTTGTCGAATGAGTAAATAAATGAATGCCTATATGTACTTTGTCAGCTTTCAGGAAATAATCAATAGGGACTGCCTAGAGACCAATGCAAAAAATTGCCATGTATTCAGCACAATGTTGAATAGCACATATTTGTGAATATCTGAATGACAATTATTTTTAGAATTTATTAGACTATTTGACAAGGTGGAACCATAACCACAGGGTCAGGGCAGGGAAACACCAGGTGGGGAGGGGAACAGGAGACATCTATGTTTGATTGATTCCATTGCTAAATATATACAAGATTTCTGTATCATCTGTTATTTTGTTTGAAGCATGTCTCTTTTCCCCTCTGATTTATGCCAAAAACTGAGTGTAGATTATAGAGTAATGGTTAATGTAACTATGGTTACTGCAGAGTAGCCATAGTAACAAGGCACTTCAGTAATTATCCAGTATTGCCTTGTAATAGAGGTAGTCTCTATCTGGCTGGGCCATAGCTTCCTTTGCAATCATTTAGGGAAAGAAACATTTTGAGGATCAAAATTTTTTGCCATGAGCCTAGCAGCCAAGCTGTTTTAATCCTCTCCCGCCTATTAGAGATAGTCAAGGACAATCCCTAATAAACAGGAAGAAAACAAAAGCCATGTTATCTGGCAGATGACATCAAGAAGTTTACCAAAAACTGCATACACTCAGTGTGGGATTGCCATTTATTGAATTCCATTAGTTGTGACAAAAATTGCACTGCATACTTTTTATATCATCCATGAGAAAGTTGCAGAGGAAGCAGGAAAATGACTCTTATGAGCCCTACAGGTGTAGTCTGAAGAATAAGAAGCATATTGATGACAATAGTCAAACAGCAAGTAGGGCAACATAGAAGCAGTCAAGCAGTCAGGTGACCATCAGCCTTCCAAAGAAACACAAGCAAGTGATTCAGATGGGCATTCAGAGTTCAGAGGAGGAAAATATCTGTAAAGAAATAAGAGGGAGAATCTTTATTAATTGTAGGTGAATTCCAGGTTTTGTCTGTTAATTCAGTTTAGTTCAATGAATAATTATAAAAAATTATCTTTATAAAATAGTATAAAATACTATCTTTACAAGCACTGTCATAGATACTAGGGGTTCTCTTTATAGCTCCTTATAGGACAGAAGCTCACTCTTTTGGGGGAAGAAAAGATAATAGAAATGCAACTTATCACAGCTCTTGAGTTCTTGGTATCAGGCTCAGGAACTTCCATATTTTTTATTTACATACTAGAAATCTAAATATGTAGAACATCCAGGTGACCTCTTAGAACAAGGGATCAATGGAAAACCAAGTTGCTCTGGGAAGTTTAATATAGGGAACAACTAGCTTTGATGTTAAGGTAAATGAAATGCTGAACATATTAGCTAACCATTTGGCTGGCTCTGAGTCTTCCCGGCACAAAGGAGAGACTAACCATCCTATGCCCATTCCCTCCCTTCTTCTCAAAGATTATGAGGAAAATGGAAGAGTGGCAGCCAGACAGCTATACCCACCTGGAAGTAAATATATCTCAGCCCATCTGGGCTACAGTCACTGAGTGGTAGCTGTCTTCACCCCCATTCCTCACATTTCCATCCCAAGGACCAGTCCACATCTCTCTTCAGGATTAGTCTTGCTTCCCACAGAGGCAAATAATGGCACTGAGCAGGGCCACATCTATATGTAGGGGGAAAGGTGATTCAGTTCCTCTTCTACCACCCTTGCCTATGCCCACCCAGAAGCACTGGGGCACGTAAGGGCTCCAGAGTATTTAGGGTTATCTTCCAGCAGATTCCTGGCCCATTAAGTGCCCAAATTTCATGTCATTAGTCCTCCCCAGGCCAGATGTGATATGCCAGCAACCTAGGCTCAGAGCTGCAAGAAACCTTTGAGGTCATCTAATCAAACCTTTTCATTGAATGGAAGAGGAATCTGAGGTCTTGAGAAGTGAGGGTCTTACTCAAGATCATCCAAGTAGTAAATGACAAAGCCTGAATTCAAACATAGGTCCTTTGAGGTTGCAAATGCAGAGTCCTTTCAAGTGTTTCAGGATGTCTTGACCCTTACAGAAAGACAAGATCTGGATTTACATCCCATTTCTCCCAATAATCCACATTGTATTGAACAGCTATGTGACTGTTAGCAAATTAGTTAATCTCACTGAGCCTCAGTTTCCTCATCTAGAAAATGGAGATAATATCTCCAATATATAACTCTTATAGTTGTTGTGAAGACCAAATGAGGTAATGTATATAAAGTGTTTTGTGAGCCTTAGAGAATTTATACTCTATATAATATATGTAAAATATACAAATGTATCCTTTGTTTTATATATAATATATATACATATATATTATATTATTGCTAGTATTGGAGTTACTAGAATAATAGATATGAACTAAATGAAACATCTTTCCAATACCATATTATGGGTCAAGGTAAGTTATAATGAAATGCTTTCCAAACATCAGACACTTAATAAATGTAGGTTGAAGTTCTTCATTAACTAATCTTCCTGAGATAGAAATTTTTAAAAACCAATTATATTAAGACCCAATGTAAGGTCTGTATTCAGAGATGCAGCATAGCATAATGAGAGCCACTTTGGGAGACAAGAAGACGTGGGAACATGTCCTGACTAATACATATTGTTTGTATGATCCTGGACAATTCATTTAATGTCTTGTTTACCCCAGGCAATTCTCTAAGACCATACATTGCAGAACAGGTGCTAATCTCCATTACTATAAAGTGTCTTAACCTGAGACCTTCCTATATCAATGAAATTATAAATCTGAGCCTCATCTAGGGATGTATTGGAGCCAGCTCTAATCAGCTAAACTATTGTTACATTTCCAATATGTGTGTCTATGCCTTAGAAATCAGGAAACACGACAAATCAGGATTTAATTTATTGTTTTGTTAGTTATCTAGATTTAAGAAAGTTATGGAAAAAATGTTAATAGTTCAGATTAAAATTTAAAGTGGTTTGTGTGTACATTTTTTCAAAAACTTATTACCTATTTATACATCCCTGACCCTAACCATATCCATTAAAAAATTAAATATAATTTATGGACTTGAGCCCAAGCTTTTAACAGAAATTCTGAAAAAAAAAAGATCTTTTATGTTCTGAAAGCCTAGGGAATCAGTGAAGTGAAGGGAACATCAGTGGCAAGAAGACTCATACATATCTGATGATGTAGGGAGAAAGGTGATTTAGTTTCTCTTCTACCACCTTTGTCTAGCCCCACCCAGAAGCACTGGGACATGTAAGGGCTCCAGAGTATTTAGGGTTATCTTCCAGCTGATTCCTGGACCATTAAGTGCCTAAATTTCATGTCATTAGTCCTCCCCAGGCCATATGTGATATGCCAGCAACCTAGGCTCAGAGCTGAAAACAAAATTTATACCTGTGTTCTTCTGGCTTCATTATTGGATAGAGGAATAGATTACCCAGAGCAAGGGATTTCTGCTATAGTATAAGATGAATCAAATCAATGATCTCCAAAGTCCCTTCTAACATTGAGAGTCTCTAAATCAGAAACATAACTTTGCCCGAGAGCTCCAACGTAAGAAGGGGTGTTTCTTCCCTATAACCATCAGTATCCCCAACCTTCCCTTGTTTCTCCAAAGCAATTGTACCCAGAAAAGGACTATCCTCTAAGCAATCTGTCATTGCACAATCTTACTCACTTCTAATACTTTCTCCAGTGGTGAATTATAGCCCTCACCAGCAGGGCCCCCTCCACCAAAAGTGAGATTGTCCCCTGGTCAGTAACATCACACAAGCTGAAGTTCAGTAATTGTGCCTCTGCACCTATTTGTTGACATTTCCTTCAATAATTTAAAAACATGACTGAAAGAAAGTGCTACCTACCAGCTCCACCAAACCCTCCAAAGTGACCATGACATACAAAAAAATTAAGAACTTGTGTTCTAAGGTATAATCTTCAAGGGAGATAGAGAAACATAAATGGGGAATAAAGAATAGCCTGGTTTGTCAACAAGATCAAATTCATGAATGAGAGTCGAGCATCAATCTTAGGAAAATAGGCTGAAGTCCAAATGTAAAAGGCTTTAAGTGCCAGGCAGAGAAGGTAATGCAGAAGCAAAGGAGTCATATGGGCAAACTATGCTTTAAGAATGCCAATTTGGCAGCTGGCTAACAAATGGAGGGAGGAGTCTTTCGACTACATGGATTCAGGGTGACCAATTCAGAAGTGTAACAATAGTCCAAGGTAGAGGTAAGGAGAACTTAAATTAAATTTCCCCTCCTTCCTGACTGCCATCCTCCCAGCCACCCCAGATCACAGCCTGGATATTCTCTGACTCCTTCCTTTCTACCACCCTCTTTTCTAATCAATTGTCAACTCCCATCATTTCTACTTTTATAACATTTCTTGAATATCCAAGGGAAGAACATTATGGACAGCCTCCTAAAATAGGTCTCACTCAATTCATCCTTATTTGTTGTGAATAAATAACTCTTTGAGTATTCATTCTCTTTGACTTTTTCTGTCTTAAAATTAGAACCATATGCCTATCAGTTGGAGAATGGCTGAATAAGTTATGGTATGAATGTTATGGAATATTACTGTTCTATAAGAAATGATCAGGAGGTTGATTTCAGAGAGGTCTGGAGAGACTTGCCTGGACTGATGCTAAGTGAAATGAGCAGAACCAGGAGATCATTGTATATGGCAACAACAAGATTATGCAGTGATCAATTTTGATGAATGTGGCTCTTTTCAACAGCAAAGTGATTCAGGGCAGTTCTAATAGACTATGATGGAAAGCCAACTGCACCCAGAAAGAGGAGTGATGGGGCTGAATGTGGATCACAACATAGTATTTTCACCTTTTTGTTGTTGTTTGCTTGCTTCTTGTTTTCTTTATCTTTTTTTTTCTTTTTTGATCTGATTTTTCTTGTACAGCATGATAATTGTGGAAATATGTATAGAAGAAATGCATGTGACATGATATTTGTGGAAATATGTATGGAAGAATTGCACATGTTTAACATATATTAGATTACTATGGAAAGGGTGAGGAGAAGAGAGGGAGAAAAAATTTGCACCCCAAAGTTTTATAAGATGAATGTAGAAAACTCTTTTTGCATACATTTTGAAAATAAGAAGCTTTTATTTTTTAAAATGTGGCAGAAACTAGGGATAGACCATAAAAGTTTTTGCACAAATAAAACCAAATAAACCAAAATTAGAAGAAAAAAGAAGGAAGGAGGGAGGGAAGGAAGGAAGAGGGGAAGGAAGGAAGGAAGGAAGAAGGAAGGAAGGAAGGAAGGAAGGAAGGAAGGAAGGAAGGAAGGAAGGAAGGAAGGAAGGAAGGAAGAAACAGAAGGAGGGAGGGAGGAAGGAAGGAAGAAGAAGAAGAAGAAGAAGAAGAAGAAGAAGAAGAAGAAGAAGAAGAAGAAGAAGAAGAAGAAGAAGAAGAAGAAGAAGAAGAAGAAGAAGAAGAAGAAGAAGAAAAAGAAAGAAAGAAAGAAAGAAAGAAAGAAAGAAAGAAAGAAAGAAAGAAAGAAAGAAAGAAAGAAAGAAAGAAAGAAAGAAAGAAAGGAAGGAAGAAAGAAAGGAAGAAAGAAAGAAGAAAGAGAAGGACGGAGGGAGGGAAGGAAGGAGG
>JAJPUD010000894.1:357840-397963 GCA_023553655.1 Myrmecobius fasciatus
AAGAAAGAAAGAAAGAGGGAAGGAGGGAGGGAAAGAATGGCCAATCTTTGTGTGTAATTAAGGTTGGGTCAAGGTACATATGGGTACAGGTGGGGGGAGTTAAAGAGATTGATAAACTGGGAAGCTAGAATATTTAAAGGGACTTCAACAAGTATATCCAAGTAAGAACAAAAGCAGGGATGAGAGTGAAAATAAAAAGATTTTTTTAACTAGAATCATATAACCATAAAACTTAATGCAACTTTAGAAGTCACTGTCATATTCAACCTGCTTAGAATCAGTAATCCCCTCTGTGAAATCGCTCATAGGTGCCACCTAGCTAATGATAATCCCCTCCAGTTACAAAGAACTCATCACTTCCAGTGGCAGTATTGCATTATTGAGTAGCTCTAAATGTTTATTAGAAAATCCTTTCTCATGTTGAGTCATACATAGTCATATCCATTCATTAAGAAGGTTGCTTTGATGACTATATGAAGGTAATTCTGGAGAAAAGAAAGATTGGAAGTTAGAAGATGCATTGCAAAACTACAACTGTCTTTACCCTATAATTCTCTGCAACTCACAAATGTTGCTCCCAATTCTGATCCCTACTTCCACTCCAGAGCTAAGCAAAATAAGTCTGTTAAACCTCCCACAAATGAATCCTTCAACTCTTTGATATCAACAATGTGCCCCTCTAACTTCTCTTCTCCAAGAAGAACATTCCTTATTTTTCAAAGAATCATCATGTGACATTATCATTCTCCTCTGGACATGATCCAGTATTGTCTGTGTCATTCCTAAAATTCAGTGCCTAGAGCTGGCCAGTCCTGCTCATTGAGGTTTGAAACCATGATGCAGGGGCAATGATAAAATGCCTTAAGACATAAGCATTGTGTCACACTGGCCAATGGGTAAAAAAAATTCCTGGCACAAATGGTAAATTGCCAGCCTGGCCACATAGCCTGAATTTGTTTTGTTTTGTTTTTCCTCTTTGAACTGTTGAAAGTCATCCAGAAAATAGCTTTCACATGCTTAACTTTCAATTGTTCCCAAGGCACAGTTTGTTCCTGAGGAAGCAATTTCTGTAAATCTCCATTTAGGGAGAGATACCTGTGTTTCTAAAGCACTAGAACTAGCACTGATCTCATTTGTTTTGATCGAATGGCTTCAGACCAATTCCACTTTGTGGTGACACAGAGGTATGAAGGTAGGAGATCTCTTCTCATTAGCCTAGAGCTGCTGTGAACATACTTTGATCTGGAGCAGATGGGAATTTTTTTCTTCATTGAGTTAGATAATGACAGAAATAATGTATTTATCAAAATTGCCGACAACACACATCTGCCAGTAAGAGCTAACTCCTGAATGAAGAGTCAGGCTCCAAAAAGGTCTTGATAATCTTGATCAATGAACTGAATCTCATAAGAAGAATTTCAAAAGGAATAAATATAAAGTCTTATATAGATTCAAAAGAAAATCAACTTTACAAATGTAAGAAAAAGTTCTAAGGTTTTTGCTTGTTTGTTGCCTGGAAACTAAATATGCATTCATAGTATAATATAGCAGGCCAAAAAGCTAATGCAACTTTAGACTGCTTTGAGGGGAAAAAAATAGCATCCCAAAAGAGAGAAGTATGAGTTGCACCAATCTCTGGTATGAGAAGAGCCCACCTAAACTACAGAGTTCAGTACTAGAAGCCAAAGTCCTTCTTACATCCTGCCACTGAAGTCTTTGTCCTAGGCAAAGAACGAGCCACTTTCCTGTTCAATAAACTGTAATGGTTCCCTATTAAAATGATACCTCCTCTAGTTTATTTTTAAAGCTCTTCACCAATTTGCTCTAATCCATCTTCCCAGTCTCATTGTATGTTACTCTCCCTCCTGCTTTCTGCAATTCAGCTGAATCTACTTTCTCTCTTTTCTTTGCTATGACATGATATCTTTTATTTCTATGCCTTTGCATAGATTTCCCCATGTATTCCCAGATCATCTGTCTTTCGTAGAATCTGAAATCCTTCCTTCAATGCACAATTCAAGTTCTATCTAATCTACACAAAGCCTTTCCCAATACCCACTTTAAATGCTACTGTCTTTTCTCCTTAACTACCTTGGATTTAATGATTTTGATGTTTTTTATTTGTTCTCTTTATTCAGTAGTATTTTATCACATACATACATATTTGTGTTTGTTTTCTCTCACTGTTAGAATGTAAACTCCTTGCAAATGGGGATTCTTTTATTTACTATATTTGCAACCATGGCACCTAGCAAACCTGATATAGAGAAACCAGGGGCTTAACCAAGATTTATTGATAAACTGTCAAAAATCTAAAAGTGGGCAACCGAGATGGCAAAGTCAAATTAACTAGCATTTATTTTTTTTTTGCTGAAGCAATTGGGGTTAAGTGAGTTGCCCAGAGTCACACAACTAAGAAGTGTTAAGTGTCTGAGGATACATTTGAACTCAGGTCCTCCTGACTTCAGGGATGGTACTCTATCCACTTCACCACCTAGCTTCCCCTCAACTAGCATTTATTAAGTGCTTACAAAGTACCAAGCACTGTGCTAAATCCTGCAAATAGAAAGAAAGACTTTGAGCCCATGCTACAACAGAATAGACTAATGAGGTAGTGTTTTAGGTAGATTAAATGCCAGTGAACATATATAAGAAAAATAAGGCTGGTACTCTATGTGTCTGAAGGAATTTGAACTACCTCTTTGATAACCAGCAAGAAGCCTTTGGAGCTATGTGAAGAGATTTTTTACTCTGGAAAGAGATAAGGAGAACCTAAGCAGCATCCTTGTGGTGACAAACCACTTCACTCATATACACAAGCCTAGTCATTTGGGAAGTAGACAGAGCCAAGGTATTATGGGAGAAATATTTTTCAATGAATGATTTCCTTGCTACAATTCAACCCAGAGTTGAGATGTGAACAGCAAGTTACTTAAAGAATAAGGCAATCTAGGATTGCATTCTATAATTCTCCAAGAATTCCACAAACAGAGCATTTTAATCTTGCCTAGCTGACCATGCTATTCGATCCTGAGTTCTGAGGAAAAGAATCAGTGGACACAGGCTTTGTTCCAGACTAGTGAATGTATGTGTGAGAAACACGGCTGCTTTAAAGTCATTGAAGATGAGAATGATATAGATTCACAATCAATTGGGCAAACAGCAAACGTTGATTGAGACCCGATAGTGGCAGGCACTATACTTTAGATGGAGATACAAAGAAAAAATGAAATAGTCTTTGTCTTCCAGAAAGTTATTACATTCCTTCATTTGACTAATTGGCCAGCTAAAGGAGACCTACCTACCATCTTGCAAAAAAAAACCAATGTTCAAGTTCGTTGTCAAGAGCTCCAACAAGAGGAAAGAATTGTGAAATCTTGAAATCCTGGAAAAATACAAGCAAGAAGGCTGCCAGCAAGTCAGCTCTGCATTGATTCTGGAACCAGAGGATGTAGGTTCAAATTCTGCTTTCAATAGTTAACTTGACTAAGTCACTTCATCTCATGATCAATTCTGACAGATGTGGCTCTTCCCAACACCGAGGTGATTCAGGCCAGTTCCAATGGTCTTGTGATGAAGAGAGCCATCTGCATCCAGAGAAAGGACTGAAGGGACTGAGTGTAGATCACAACATAGTATTTTCACCTTCTTAGTGTTATTTGCTTGCATTTTGTTTTCTTTCTCTTTTTTCCCTTTTTAAACTGATTTTTCTTGTTCAGCATGACAATTGTGGAAATATATATGTTTAATATATTGAATTAATCATTTGCTACCTAGGGGAGAGGGTGGGGGGAAGGAAAGGAAAAAAAATGGAACTCAAGGTTTTGTAAAGGTGAATGTTAAAAATGATTTATGCATGTATTTTGAAAATAAAAGGCTTTAATTTTTAAAAATGCAAAAAAAAATAATGCATCAGGGGCAGCTAGGTGGCTCAGTGAATAGAGCACCAGCCCTGAAGTCAGGAGGACCTGAGTTCAAATCTGGTCTCAGACACTTAACATTCCCTAGCTGTGTGACTCTGGGCAAGTCACTTAACCCCAATTGCCTCAGCAAAAAGCAAATAATAATAATAATAATAATTCATCATAATGTGCAAAAAAAAATGTCTTTCATCTCAGTTTCTTCAACTGGAAAACAAGAGGCTTGGACTAGATGGCTTCTAAAGTTACTTCCAGTTCTACAGTTATGAGCCTATGATGCTAACAAGTAGTGAAAAGCCTGGTTAATCTGTCACTCTACAAAATAACTTCAATAAGAAAACTGGGGAAGGGGAAGATTTTATATCCAATGTTTCTGATAAAGGCCTCATTTCTAAAATATATAGAGAACTGACTCAAATTTATAAGAATACAAGCCATTTCCCAACTGATAAATGATCAAAAGATATTAACAGACAATATTCAGATAAAGACATTAAAGGCATTTCTAATCATTTAAACAATGCTCTAAAGCATTATTGATTAGAGAAATGTGAATTGACAACTCTGGGGTACCACTTCACACCTCTCAGGTTGGCTAAGATGACAGGAAAAGATAATGATAAATGTTGGAGGGGATATGAGAAAAATGAGACACAAATTTTTGGTGGAGTTGTGAATTCATCCAACCATTCTGGAGAGCGATTTGGAACTATGCCCAAAGGGCTATAAAACTGTGCATTGATTCAGCAATGTCTCTACTGGGCGTGTATCCCAAAAAGATCATAAAAAAGGGAAAAGGACCCACATGTGAAAAAATGTTTTTGGCAGCCCTTTTTGTAGTGGCTAGAAACTGGAAAGTGAGTGGATGCCCATCGTTGAGGAATGGCTGAATAAGTTATGGTATATTAATGTGATGGAATATTCTTGTTCTATAAGAAATGATGAGTAGGCTGATTTCAGAAAAAGTCTGGAAAGACTTACATGAGCTGATGTTAAGTGAAATGAGTAGAACCAAGGGAACATTATACACAGCAACTACAAGATTAGGTGATGGTAAACTGTGATGGACTTGGCTCTTTTCAACAATGTTCAATTCAATTCAAGGCAATTCCAATAGACTTGTGATGGAAAGAGCCATCCACATTCAAAGAGACTATGAAAACTGAATGTGGATCACAGCATAGTATTTTCAGCTTTTTGTTGTTTGTTTCCTTATTTGTTTTTTTTTTCTTTCTCATTTTTTCCCTTTTGATCTGATTTTTCTTGCACAACATGATAAATCTGGAAATATGTTTAAAAGAATTACACACTTTTAGCCTATATTATATTACTTGCTGTTCAGGGAAGAGGAAAGAGAGATAGGGAGGGAGAAAAATTTTGGAACACAAGGATGAATGCTGAAAATTAAATTTGCATGTATTTTGAAAAATAAAAAGCTATTATTATTTTTTAAAAATAAAATCTAGAATAAATTTTTAAAGCTTCAATAGAGAATGGCAGGGCCTTCTAAAGGTGATATAACATAATCACCTATAATCCATAATATACAGGAATGTGGGAAAGCCAGTGACTTAAAAAACCCAAGAAGGATCAATCTATCTGTTCATTTTAAGCTACAGTTTGCAAGTATAATAATAATCTTATTAGAAAAAAATTTTTAATCACAAATACACCAAAAAGTGACTCCCATATCTTAAGGAATAGTACACAGATATCTTGTTATTACCTGAATTCATACACAAAAATATACATATTCACACACAAATTCCTGAATATAATTACTCAATTCAAATGAAAATGGAAAACAAAGTAAAAATGTTTCCATGAGAAATGACACCCTAACGGTAATGATGTCTGATGATTTATTTAATATATTTTAGTTTTTAGTAAATGAGGCATTACATGCAAAATCCAGTGTCAGTGGAAAAGTTGTATGGTTCTAATATAACTGCAATTAAGTGGCAAGGAGGAAATGTCATCATGCTAAATGTTAGAACCTCTAGGATTCACTGGATTCTTTATTTAATAGAAGAAAAAAATCAAAAATTTTGCCAATAGAGAAAACTAGTAGTGCCTAAGAGGAGATGAGCAATTCTCATTTAAGAGTTGGGTTCCTCTTCAGTAGTTAGACCTCTTCTCAAGTGCCAGATCCTATATTCTTCAAAGCTGTCTCCTTGATTCCTTAGACAGTGCTTCTTAACTCTTAAAACCCACCAAGGATTAGGAGGTCAACCAATGACTACCTGTCCTATAATTCCATAAAGCTTAATTAATTAAAGAATTTTGTTCATACTTCATAAAGGAATAACAAAGCATAAATAATTTTACTCTTAATATGTGAATAACTCATATAAATAATATGAAATTTTTTCATAATTCTTTGCATTCTTTCTCATTATGCTTTCCACATGTCGTAGTCATAAAAATGAAATCTGGAAGAAAACTATTGATCCATCATCTAATTGAACTGCTTCATTGTAGTGATGAAAAAACAAAGCCCAGATGAGGAACGTGACTTGCCCACAATAACTAAATAGGTTAGTGATACAGAAGAATCCAGAACTTAATATCCTGGTTCCTTGGACTCTTAATTTCTTAACATTGTTTGATATGTACAGTAACAAGTCATCCTGTGAAGATTGCAAATGCCTCAAGAACAGAGGTCATGTCTTCTACTTATTGTGTATCATCCACATAATAACAACACAGGGATCTGTCTACATAAAAAGTGAATTGTCATTAACAAATCTCACAAAAGACTTTTTCATTGGAGAAAAATCCAGTCTCTGGTGGAGTTAATGAGCATCCCTTGTTGACTGGTTAGTTTGATTTGTCTCAGTAAATTAGTATGTACTTTCTTTTTTTTTAATTAAAGCTTTTTATTTTGAAAACATATGCACAGATAATTTTTTTTTTGCTTTTTGCTGAGGCAATTGAGGTTAAGTGACTTGCCCAGGGTCACACAGCTAGGAAGCATCTGAGGTCAAATTTGAACTCAGGTCCTCCTGACTTCAGGGCTGGTGCTCTATCCACTGCGCCACCTAGCTGCCCATGCATAGATAATATTCAACATTCTTCCTTGCAAAATATAATCTTGTGTTCCAAATTTTTTTATCCCCTCCCCTAGAAAGCAAGTAATCCAATATATGTTAAACATGTGCAATTCTTCTATACACATTTCCATAATTATCATGCTGCACAAGAAAAATCAGATCAAAAAGGAAAAATGAGAAAGAAAAAATGCAAGCAAACATCAACAAGAAAGGTGAAAATACTATGTTGTGTTCCATACTCAGTCCCCACTGTCGTCTCTCTGGGTGCAGATGGCTCTTCTCATCACAAGACCTGGTCTGAATCGGTGAAAAGAGCCACGTCTCAGAATTGATCATCTATAATCTTGCTGTTACTATGTACAATGTTCTCCTGGTTCTACTTACAGCACTCAGCATTAGTTCATGTAAGTCTTTCCAAGTTGTTCTCTGCACATGACATTTATCTCCCAATTTCTCACTCTCCCTAAATATTGCTTCTATCTCCCATAACATCTCTCCCATATGTCCTTCACTTCCTTCAATAGTCAACAAATTTGTCTCCTTGTCTCAAGTCTCTACTTATCCCAATTCATGCTCTTTTCCAGCCACTAAATTGTTCTTCCTAAAGAAGTTTCCTCTCTGAAATCATCCTGAATTAACATGTACTTTCATGGAATGCTAATAAAAATGACTTCCATTGGATTCTTTGGATCTGGAGCTTTCATCTAACAATCTTTTTTTGTTATGTATGTAACTGTCTGATATTCAACCTCATCAAGTATAAGTTTGGGAAGGCTAAATGGCACATAAACATTAACCCATTTGCATTTCTGAAAACAAAGACATGTTAAGAAAAGGGTCATTGCATTTGGCTAAGAAATTGAAGCTTTTGATATCCAAACCAAACTACCTTTCACATAAAACAGTTCAACTAAGAGTATGGAAGCAACTTATTTGTCCAATAGGTGGAGAATGAATGAATGAAAAGGAGCATAATAATGTGATATCTTAGAAACTATGACAAATAATGGTGAACCATAGGATCAAGAAGAATTCAAAGAAATATGGAAAGATTGATATCAAGTGAAATAAACAGAATTAGAATATACACATTGGATACAACTATATAAAAAAGCAACAGCAAATTGTGAAAGAATGAGCTGAAGAGATGGAACAAATAGACTTTTTTATTATTTTGTTGAAGTTTGTGGTTTTTATTTCAACAAAATGTAAATAAAAGCAATTATGAGACTTTGTGAGTTATGGAGTATGTCCAGAAGAGGGCAGCCAAAATTCTGAAGAAATATAAAGCTATGCTATCTGGAGAAAAGAATAAAGAGGAACATGATTGGACTTAGGTTCTACAGTTCTCTGCTTACAAATATTTAAAGTAATATTATGTGGGAGAAGGATTATACTGATTCAAGAAGATTGCTTTATACATGGTAGGTTCTTAATAAATGCTTGTCGAATTGAATTGAACTCTTCTTGGACTACAAGGTATGACCAACCCAAGGCAGTTACAGCAAACCAGATCTCAATTCACTGAAAGAAAAAAAAATACTAATAATTTAAGCTGCTCCAAAACAATACCTTGAGAAATACTAAGTTCTCTATTCCTGGAGTTTATCAAAGGGAGGCTTTGGAAAAAATCATTTGAGGGAATATTGGACTAATATTGGTTTGGACAGGATTGAGCTATATGATCTCTGAGGTTCCTTCTAAGTCTGTAATTCTTTGCTACCATCTGCTCCCACATATTTTCACAGGGAAGCTGGGAGATTTAACTGACACTATGACTGGGCTTTGAAAACTGTCATGTTCTATTCAGCAAGGTGATAGAATGGTTAGAGCACCAGTCCTGGAGAGGAAGACTTGAGTTCAAACCTGATTTCAGATACTTTTAATGCTATCATTTATATCTTTCCAATATCTGACTAATAGATATTTCTTATTCCTACTGGTGTATTTTATCCCTTCACTATATTCTACCATATAGAGGAAGCTACCACTGTGGAGTCAAGAAAATTTAAATTCAAATTTGGCCTCAGATACTTCCTAGCTGTATGATCCTCAGTTCCTTCTATAATAGAATCTCCCTTCCAGAGATGTTGTAAGCTAATATTTGTAATTTAAAAAATAGCCCCAAGTACAGTACCTGGTACATAGTAGGAGCTTAATAAATGCTTATCTCCTTCTTTCACTGTGTCAATACCTCCCTCTGATGTGTCCTTGGCTTCACTCATTCACTTCATTCACCCATATCTGAAATAGACACTTTGAAAGCCAAATCTCCATGTGTTGAAAGACCTTTCTTCCTTCAAAGTCCAACTCAGGTGTCACCTTCTGCTTGATGAAGTCTTCATGTTATTATTTCTCCTCCTTTGATCCCTCTTCCCCAAGCCTCCATCCCTATCCTTAGGGTTCTATCTCCTTTTTCAAGTTCCTAATGCCATTTTTATCTACAGATCTTTTTGCAATTGTCTTCTCTTTTGTACCATAGTTCTTTCTGTCTTTCCTCCCTAATTGTAATACAAGTTTTGTAAAAACAAGGTTTATAATGCTTCCTGCTACCTAGCACTAGGATACATCTTATTCCTAGTGTTTAGCACAGTATCTTGTACATAATAGGTTTTTAATAAATATTTTTAGCTGGGTATAGAGGATAGATTGCTAGACAGTCAGGAAGAGCTGAGTTCAAATCTTGCCTTAGACACTTAGCTGTGAAGGTTTCATTTAACTTATCTGGAACTCATTTTCCTCATTTGTAAAATGAAAGATTGGACTTGATGACCTCTTCCAGATGATCTTATAATCCTATGAATTGGATAAATAATTGCTCTGAGTAAGGTTTTACTTTTCTAAAGAAAGCTTATTCCTTAAACTGGGGAAATAGCATTCTAAAAAGAGAAAATAAACCTTTTTATGATGAGGGAGATGATAAGACTTGTTGGAAGAAGCTGGTAGGCCTGTTGAAGCAGAGAGGTTAGGAGTGATAACAATAAATAATGTTCATAGAACATAGGGGGGGTCTTTAAGGTGGGAGAGGAAAAGTAAAGAGAGAATTGGGAGTTATCTGTGGAGAAGTAATTAAAGACATGAGCCTAGATAAGATCATCAATGGAGAGAAAGTAGAATGAGAAGAGGGTTAATGAAAAAACCTTGGGAGATGCCCACATGAGTGAAAAGTATGAGCCAGCAAAGGAGACATAGAAGGACTAATTGAAGAGAAAGGAGAACCATGGGAGTACAAAGACATGGAAGTCAGGAACAGAGGGTGTCCAGAAGAAAGGGATGATCCATGGTATCAGGTGCTCTAGAAAGTCTGAGATGGATGAAAAGAGAGCATTAAATTTAGCAACATTATTCATAAACTTCAAGACAGTTGTATTTTCCCCCATAGAGTAATGGAGAAGCAAGATTTGGCAGTAAAAGAAAGGAAGGACATGGGATGACATCTTGAAAAAGTGGTAGAATCAAAAAAATGGGGTTTTGGTTTTTTTAGGATAGGGGAGACCTGAATATGATTATAGGCTGAGGAAAAGTAGCCAGGAGAGAGGAAGAAATTGAAAACTCATGAGAGAAAATTTATATATATATATGTATATATATATATATATGTTATATATATATATGTGTGTGTGTGTGTGTGTGCGTGTATGGTAGTTTATTTTTATTTTTTTGCTTTTTGCTGAGGCAATTGAGGTTAAGTGACTTGCCCAGGGTCACATAGGTCAGATTTGAACTCAGGTCTTCCTGACTTCAGGTCTGGGATTGGGGCTGGGGCTCTATCCACTGCACCACCTAGATGCCCCTATATATAGTAGTTTAGAAGAAAATATTGAATTAAAAACCAAAAGCCCTGGTTCAGGGGGATGGTTGCAGAACTGTTTCTTTCTCTCTTATGTTTGTCTTCTTTTGTCTGTCTCTGATTCTCTCTCTTTACTCAGTCCTCTCTTCCCTTCACAATTCCTTCCCTCCTTTCTTTCTCAATAGGAGTTTTAACCCAAACAAAAATTGGACCAAAATGGCCCAATGGGGCACCAAAAAAAGGCATCTTTATTGTTTTAGTTTTGTTTTTTCCAGGAGGAATTTTCCTTGCAAGTTGCAGCATCCGTTTCTGCATATGTTTTTCTTCCTTCTTCTGATATTTAGCCAATTCCCATCTATACTATATGTATTCTCTCATACCATATTGACCATAGTGGGGGAATTATTCTTAAAACACTATTAAAGTTTAGTTTTTACTTTGAATGCATCTGATTAATCCACAATGTCTGATAAATAATTATTTGAATGGTTGTTTTGCAACTAAAAATTTCCCAAAGTAGTCTACATATATCTAATTCTACGTGCTCAAGTATTTAAAGTCTTTTTTTTCAAAGTGCTTTTGTAAGTATGGGTGATTGGCTAATTGTAAAAATCAAAAGATAATAAGTTCACAAAATTTTTAGGAAGCATATGCCATTATTGTTCATTTTTTGTTCTTGAAGGGGGCCAATGATATCATGAGGGTGACATCTTGACTTGCACGTGGTGATGACCCAGGACATGCAGTGAGTGACCTTGGCCTTTCTAAATTAAGGTCTTTCTCAGTTCTCTCTATGAGGCCATGCCCAATGACTGAGAGTTGGATAAGAATTGAAATTAAAGATGACTCAACTTACCATCACAAAGATATCAGTTTAGAAAAGGGAGAACCTCAGAATTTCTAGCCAGAACAGAAAACAATTGTTATTTACACTCATTCTATACCATCAGAAACCTAAACAATGAGCCAAAAAGACTTACTTTTGGTAGCAAGATTGTCTAGCTCAGAGATTCTTAATCTTGAGTTCCAAAATGTCCATGGATAAATCTCAGGAAATGTCCACAATTTTGTTTTTTTTAATATTTTGTAATTATTTTTGAACATTATTACTTTCCTTTATAATACTAGGTATTTTATGTGCTTACAAACAATATTCTGAGAAGGGCTCCATAGGTTTCACATAATTGCTAAAGGGGTCACAAAAAAATTTAAAAGTCCCTAGTCTATAACTACAGAGAAAGAACTATCGAATCTATGAAAATAGAAACTATGCAAATTGAAGCATAATATTTTCATTTTTTGTTGTTTTTTCTCATGGTTTTTCCTTTTTGTTCTGATTCTTCTTTTAGAACATGACTAATGTTGAAATATGTTTAATATGATTGTATATGTATAACCTATAAAATATTACTTGCTATTTTCAGGGGGAAGGGAGGGAGGGGAAAATTTGGAATGCAAACTTACAAAAATAAATGTTGAAAACTATATTTACATGTAATTGGAAAAAATAAAATAATGTTAAGTAAAAAAAATTAATTTCTGGTGAGAAGAAAAAAGTAGAAAAGGAAGAAGAGAAACAATGAGGCAATTAAGAAGGGATAAAAGAGAAAGGGATGAAAGGGATAAGAGGGCAAGAGAGAACATGTGGAAAACCACAACTTATAACATACATTGATAAGTCAGAAGAGAGAGCATTTAGAAAGAGTTATTACCTACATAGAAGCCATGGAAGAAAACAGATCAAGAAAATTACATTGTTGACTGATTAACTTGATGACATCATGGCTAAATTATCATAATAGTCTCCAAAGTATTTTCTGAACCTCAAAGCTTTCTATCTTTCATTTCATTTAGCACATCCCTGCCAAACATTATTTCCATATTTCTATTCTTCTGTTTATGCCCTTGTATTGATTCTCCACTGATTATCATATTTAAAAAAATACATAAACTCAGTACAAATAAATCTAAAGCTTGAGGTTCTGGAGGTTACTTCTATAAGTTTCCTATGTCAGAAAACAAATTTACTTAAGGGATTTCTGTAAGAAAACTGAATATAAAGTAAGGTATACATGTACTTGGTCTTCATAGTAATATTTAAAAACAGAAAGTTCACATTTTTCAAGACGGCAAAATGACTATACTCTGGTTCACTAAATTTCTACAGCTCAACTGAGAGGGCTCCTGACATTTCTGAAACAAAATTGTCTAGCAATGGTATTTACAATGAGACTGTAAGAGACTGGGTTTTAACACAAGTGGTTCACATGATACAGCATAGAATTGTCTTGATTTTCAATTATTTGATTGTCTTTAATAAGAGGATATAGATAAAGGCTTTCAAAAATGATTAAACTCTGCTTGCTTCCTTTTATTCTCATGTTTTTCCCCCTTTTTGTCTGATATTCCTTGCACACATGACAAATATGGAAATATGTTTAAAAGGATTACACATGTTTAATTTATATCAGATTGCTTACTGTTTTGAGGGAGGGTAAGGAAGAGAGGGAGAAAAAATTTTGAACACAAACTCTTACAAAAATGAATGCTGAAAACTATGTTTACATGTATTTGGAGGCATATTGGGAGGGAAAAAGATTAAACTCATGATGTTTACATTGGCCCCATCACCACATTCAAAAAATATTTATCTAGTATCTATCATACAAGGTTTGTATTAAGCATTAAGAGAGTTATAAAGATGAACTACAGGGCAGCTAGGTGGTGAAGTGGATAGAGCACCAGCCCTGAAGTCAGGAGGACCTGAGTTTAAATCTGGCCTCAGACACTTAACATTTCCTAGCTGTGTGACCCTAGGCAAGTCACTTGACCCCAATTGTCTCAGAAAGGAAAAAAAAATGAATTGGGCACAGTCCTTGATTTTAAAGAGCTTACAATATGGGACGGGAGATAAAGCTAGGATATAAACAATCAATACAAGCAATGGTTCCAGTCCAAAGTCTACTATTAATAATTTGAGTGCAAAGTTTAATGCAAAGTTTATACTCTAATTACACTCTTGTCACAAAGTGCTATATGAAATCTGAAAAAGAAAAAATTCCCTAATGTGGGGAAGCATTCCTGTAAAACTTCACGATAGAGATTAAATTTAAATTTTGTCTAAAGGTTGAGTAGGATTTCCTCACAGAGAAGTTTGTTGTCAAGATGAGGTATATTCCAAATATTGGAAACAGTGTGAACAGGAAAGCAGAGAGGATTTTCTTCTGAAAATGAAAATATTCTAATTTGGTTGGAACGTAGAGCTCATAAAGGGGATGCTAGGTAAAACCTATTAAGGTATTTTGGAGCTAAACAATGGATAGCATCGAATGACAAGTTAAAGAAATTGGTTTTTATCAATAGGCAATAGGGAACCATTAAAGTTCCTTAGCAGTGTCATGATATGATCCATGCATTAATAAAGTTATTCTGAGGATAGTATATAGGAAGGATTGGAAGGGGAAGGGACTGGAAATGGCAAAATAGTATGATCCAGAATAAGGGTGGTGAGAAGGAAAATAAGGGAGCAGAAGCAACAGATATTTTGGAAATAAAAAAAATGAGAACTGGCATTTTAAGAGTGAGAAATTTGGCATGTCAAGTTTTAGTGATTGGTAGAACAAGCCAGGAAGACCTGAGTTCTAATCCTGCCTCAGATACTGAGATTCAAATAATGAGGAAGTTGCAAAGAGTCAAATAGAGGCTTCATGTATGTAGAAAAGTTCTCACAATTAGAGCTATCCAAAAATGGAATGGACAGTTGTTTCCCTCTCACTAGAGGCCTTTGAGCAAAGGCCAGATGGCCATTTGCCAGAACTGTAATAGAGGAGATTCTTCTATATGAATGGATTGAACTAGAGGGCTTCCAAAGTCTCATTGAATTCTGAAATTCTGTGATTCTCTGACTTGGTAGCTAAGGAGTAACTTGTAATCTTGGGAAGAGGTCATCATCACCAGTAAATTGATGAATATTTTGGCCACAATAACTACTGAAGAAGACAAAAATAGAAACCAAACTCCATCCTGAGCAGGCTCTGTTTCTACAATGAAAGTGGCAAAATGGCAACAAAGGAGGCAGATTTACTTAACTCTTGGTTAAGTAAATTGCAATCTTGATGTGCAATCTTAATATGAGTTTCCAACAATGAAGGAATTAATGATCTACTGAAGAAACTAGATCACAAGAATATCCCCCACTCTTTAAGAAAATAAGGACAGGAGGTCAGAGATAGGACACTAGTATATTGAGTACAGTCCCCATGGGAGATTGATTAAAAGATGCAGACAAGAATCTCAGATATAAAAGTTTAGAGGAATTCAAAAGTGCTTTGGTTCAAGAAGTATCTACATTGATGAGATCAAAGATACTTCAAAAGTTCCAAAGTCTGCTGTCAAAAAACTCAGAAGGCTTCATTCAAGGTGTTTATATACCTAATATTTATTATTGTTTTCCTTCTGTTGTCTATCAGTTTCTTCAATCTGTCTAGGATTATTTGATACTTCCCTTTTCAAAGTATGTGAGAACTAGAAAAGATGTTGGAGTTCATCTAGTTTAAGAAATCAAACATCATTGACACTAAATCAATGGAACAGCTGTGTGGAAAAGCTTAGAGAAATGATTAGAATGCACATTATTCATATTCAAATATCCTTCTTTCTCATCCAAATCTCCCTAAAAATTAATATATTTTTGAAATGTTTCTATGTTAATTATTTCCTAAAGAGTTTTTAACCAAAAAGATGAGGTTAGAACTGAAAAATAACAAGAAAAAAGAATGAAAAAAAAAATTAACCTCTCATTCAAATTGAGACAAGGTTTTAACGTGTAAGTTATTTCTCTTAAGAGTTATTTCCCAAACTCTCCTAATACACATATCCTCTGACTCTCTCTCTTTATATATTATATAAATTTATATATTA
This sequence comes from Myrmecobius fasciatus, assembly GCA_023553655.1. NCBI lineage: Eukaryota > Metazoa > Chordata > Mammalia > Dasyuromorphia > Myrmecobiidae > Myrmecobius > Myrmecobius fasciatus. Next base: position 373,524 of record JAJPUD010000894.1, read on the forward strand.
TATAAATACATATACACACAAATATATATATGATGACTATGTATATATGTATGTACATATATGGCTAGGTACTAGAGATATGATTTCATTAATATAAGGAAATCCCCAATTTGGCAACTCACTCTGTCAACTCAGGTCATTACTTTCTCTGGAATTTATAATCTTAGAAAACTGTCAAAAGCACCAAGTAATTTATCACATAGTAAATAAATATGAGAAATTACAACTGAAATCAAGTCTATCCTATCTACTATACTACATTTACATGCTATGTATAGAGAGAATTCAATGTATTATGTCAACCCATGATATATCAAAACTGATAGTTGAGGTACAGCACCAAATGATTAAGAGAGATGAAGAGAGCAATCGACACCAAATGTTGGGGTTCGATCATGTGAAAAATTCCCAATGGCCTTTGGAAAAAGGTAGGTTTATTTATGAGAAGAGGTTACAGACAAAATGAAGAGGTAAAATAAACACCAGGTACGGTAAATATGAAATAGGTTTGGGAAAGCATATAGTTAGCAAAGAAAGTGGTTTTAACAATTAACAATGGAAAAGTCAAGTTCCCTAGGAGAACTCACAATTAATTAGGAGAAAGAGAATCCATCATGAGGTGGGAGTACTTCACTGATTAGCAGGCTAAATCCATAGAGGAGTTTAGGGCACCCTAAAAGAGTTAGCTACTTATAAAAAGGAGGAAAAACACCATGAGGCATGGGGGAGAGGATGGAAGAAAAGGTACCATGAGGCAGAACTCTGTGGCGGGCTAACCCAAAATGGATTCAGCAAAGACAGCATGGGCCATGGACAGATTTATAAGGGAAATTTAACCTCATGGGTTTGAAATAACTTGGCTTTCTGATTAGATATAGTTAAGGTGGGTTTATTCACGACCTCCAGAAGGGGTGGGATTGTAAAGTGAGCTGATCCTCATCTGTGCTCTTCCCTGCTTGCCTTAGGGAGTAATCTAATCAGTACTTCAGGCTTTCTCTGTCAACTCCACTAGTGACCCAGAACATCATCAAAAACCATGATCCAGAAAGTCACAAAGTAGAAGAAATAACGGTACAACATATACAAACTCACTTAAATCTCTAATTTTGTGAGTAAAAAAGTACAAAAAAAAAAGATTGCTATTATTAATGGGATAGGGAAAACAATGAAAGAATGTCTTTTAAATATCCATATTGCATAATTTCTAACTTATATGTTAAAACTCATATAAGACAGTACAATTCAGGCCAAATCCCTAATTTGCCTAAATTAACCAGATAAGCACATTAATTTTCAACTCTATTTCAAGTTATAGTCAAAGAACATGAACTAAGTAATGTTTGGTTTGACCTGAATTATTTTAACCTTATTATTTCAACCTTAGACACATGATATTTTAATGGATTAAAAGCAAATTATAACTGCATTGTGAGAAAGAGAAGATGGGAAGTAATTCAGTTGGTTTCAAAAAACAAAAAAAAAAACAAAAAAAAAACCAATAAGAACAAACAAATTCCGGAGTTGAGAAAGGAGGAATAACAACTCCTCCTCAAGTGAGGTGAAGTTAACTCAAGAAAATATATAGCAAAGTCTAGCCACCACTTTTTTTTTGGGGGGGGGTGGTAAGGCTCTTGGGGTAAGTGACTTACCCAGGATCATACAGGTAGTATGTGTCAAATGTCTGAGGCTGGATTTGAATTCAAATCCTCCTGACTCCAGTGTTGCCACTGTATCCATATCAATTCCATGAAAAAAATCTGTAAGGTAGATATTGGGAGATCTTCCCAAACAACTTGATAAGAGCAAGTCCTCATATCAAAAAATAGCTATATAAGAGTCCATATCAGATCCTTTGGGTACAGAGAAGCTGGCAATGAGAAAAAAAGAGAGAAGTTAAGTCAATTTACCATCAATATTTCCCACTGTCTAATCAATGTCATCATGAGGAATAGAAATCATTTTATTCTTATTGATCCTTTTTCTGAGCACCTCCACTAAAGCCCTACTTTAATGATTCATGATGATGCAGAAATGGCCTGAAGTTTCAATGCCAGCAGAATACAAATTCTTCAGGTCCTATGTCAAGCTAGAAAGTCTTCAAGTAGAAACCAAGCAAAGAACTATATGTTTTTCAGTTAACATCTAGCCCAGATAAATCTGAGTCAGAAGGACTCATTCCAGGTATAGAGTAATGAATTGTTTTAACTAAAATATCTTATGAAGACTGTCAACCAAAAGTATAAAGGCTCTGTGATTGATGGAAAGAAATGCCATACCTATATTATCACTGATGTTTTAATTAATGAATATTGGATGACAGCAGAGTATATATTAGACTTAGATTCTTGTTCAGGCTCCCTTACCATTACTTTGCCACCATTCTTCAGCTCCCTTCTTCCATTACCACCTTCTTCCAATTGATGAAGTCTTCTCAAAATCATCATTTGGAGGAAGGGTACAGATCAATCATCTTTCATTCCTTGGATTTAATTACCTCCCTCAGTCTCACTTTTCAGCTCCCTTCTATTCATTCAACATCCTTTTCCATTAGAATTTAAGCTCCTTATAAAGGCCTCATTTCTAAAATATATAGAAAATTGTCTCATATTTATAAGAACTCAAGCCACTCTCCAATAGATAAATGGTCAAAGGATATGAATAGACAATTTTCTGATGAAGAAATGAAAACCATTTCTAGTCATATGAAAAGTTGCTCCAAATCACTATTGATCAGAGAATTGCAAATTAAGAAAACTCTAAGATACCACTACACACCTGTCAGATTGGCTAAGATAACAGGAAAAGATAATGACTAATGTTGGAGGGGATGTGGGAAAACTGGGACACTGATACATTGTTGGTGGAACTGTGAACAGATCCAACCACTCTGCAGAGCAATTTGGAGCTATGCTCAAAAAGTTATCAAACTATGCATACCCTTTGATCCAGCAGTGTTTCTATTGGGCTTATATCCCAAAGAGATCTTAAAGGAAGGAAAGGGACCCACATGTGCAAGAATGTTTGTGGCAGTCCTTTTTGTAGTGGCTAGAAACTGGAAACTGAATGGATGCCCATCAGTTGGAGAATGGCTGAATAAATTATGGTATATGAATGTTATGGAATATTATTGCTCTGTAGGAAACGACCAGCAGGACAATTTCAGAGAGGCCTGGAGAAACTTGCATGAACTGATGCTGAGCGAAACGAGCAGAACCAGGAGATCATTATACACGGCAACAACAGTACTATATGACGATCAATTCTGATGGACATGGTTCTCTTCAACAACGAGATGTTTCAAACCAGTTCCAATTGTTCAGTGAAGAAAGCCATATACACCCAGAGAAAGGGATGTGAAACGTGGACCACAACATAACATTTTCATGCTCTATATTGATGATTGTTTGCATTGTGTTTCCTTTCTCAGATATCTTTTGTTCCTTTAGATATGATTGTTCTTGCACAGCAAGATAAGTATGGAAATATATATACATATATTCGACTTGTTAAGTATTTTAATATAATTAACATGTAGTGGACTTCCTGCCATCTAGGGGAGGGGAGGGGAATAGGGGGGAAAATTTGTAATGGTCAATGTTGAAGAACTACCCATACATATGTTATGCAAATAAAAAGCTTTAAAAAAAAAAAAAGAATTTAAGCTCCTTGAGGTCAGGGACTATCTTTCTTTTTGCTTATATTTATTTTCCCAGGGCTTAGCACAGTGCCTGCCACATAGTAAGCATTTAAATGCTTGTCATGACTTGATTTGACTTTGAGTCAATCCTTTTCATGCCTTGAGCCTCTATTTCTTTATGAATGTAACAGGAATTTGGCCAATGAAAGCCCAAACCTTAGGAGCATGACAGTATTCTGTGACTTGCTGCAATGGTAGGTGACCCTGAATTTGGAAATTCGTGATAAGTGGAATGGAGGTGCCCAGCTCTCTGCTTCAGATAATATATGAATATTCTGTGTCTGCTTCCTGCCTCCTTACTAGGCAGTGAAGAGGGACCTTTTGGTTGACTTCTAAGTACAACTTAGTATGCATACAAGTGGTTCCACAAAAGATTCCTGTATAGCAATAAGGTTTAAGATAATCACCACCAACTATACTGAGCTCAAAGAATTTTTCTTACAGCTTGTAGCCAGAAGAAGAGAGCTGCTAGCTAACTGTGTCGTACAGATATGAGTTGCTATAGTAATAATATTATTTTGTCATCCTTTGTATCAGAAAATACTGTCAAGATGAAAAGAATTGAACTAGAACCCAGAGGAAAATCTATAATGTTCCAAAGGTGGATGTTTTCTGGGGAGGGGGGGGAAGGGATTAAACCATTTTATGGTAGTATAAACAAAAAAGGTCACGTCAAGATAAAAATATGATATGATGTTCTTTGTATTATAAGATGCTATTTCTGATGTCTCAGTTTTACATTCCTCCCTAATAAGGGTAATAGGCAGCCAGGTCGGGGCAGTAGATAGAATGCCAGACCTGCATTAGGAAGATCTGAATTCAAATATGACCTCAGATACTTAGAAGCTGTGTCATCCTAGACAAGCTACTTTATCTTATTTGCCCCAGTTTCTTCACCTATAAAATGGGCTGGAAAAGGAAATGACAAACTACTCTAGGATCTGTGCCAAGAAAACATTAAATGGGGTTACAAAGAATCAGAAATGACTAAGTCCTCAGCATTCACTTTTGTGAGTGAATATGGAAAGGATTAGAAGCATAGATTATTGACTAGAAACACCAGGAAACAAACTGTCCTCTTTGAGGACTTTATTTATTAATTAATCGATAAGCACTAACTATGTGCCAGGTCTTGTAGGAGGCAGTGGGAATATAGAGACAAAAATGAACCTGTAAAAGTTGATAAAGTCGGGAGCAGCTAGGTGGTTTAGTGGATAGAGCAACAGCCCTGAAGTCAGAAGGACCTGAATTCAAATCTAGTCTCAGACACTTAATACTTCCTAGCTGCGTGACCCTGGGCAAGTCACTTAACTCCAATTACCTCAGCAAAAAAAGTTAATAAAATTACTTTTTTTTCTTTTTTCTCTCCTCTGGATTTTCCTATTCATTCTTTCATATTAGTACTTCAGCTCACACTCAACTACTCAGCTTAGATGGAAGGGTGAAAAAATACAAATCCAAGTAGCCAAAAAGAGAGGTGTCCAATATAATCCCAGTCCATAAGACAATTTGAGTAGAAAAACCACTTTAGTAAAGTTCTAAAATAAAAGGGGAAAGTAATGTCATCAACTCCAATCAATTCAACTCCTATCGATTATTATGCAAATGATTCCCAGTTCTAGATATCTGACTTTAATCACTCTCCTGAAGTCCCACATCACCAGCTGCCTGCTGGATATCTACATTTGCATGTCTCACAGGAATATTAAACTCAGTCAGTCCAAAAAAACATTTACCCTAAACTCACCCTTTCTCCTAATTCTTCCAGTCATCCATATTTATAGTCTGTAATTGCCTCTCCCTCCTATGCCATGATTCATTCTATGTCCAGTTATCTCACATTCCTCTCCTCTTCACTCACATGAACATGGACTCCACTTTGATATAGCTGCTATTTTTAGATACTTTTAAGTATCCCAGGACTGAGGTTCCACCTTGATTCATCTCTTTAGGACCTTGTCTATGAGATCCAGAAACCTCTTCACCTTGAAAGCTCAGTCCAACCCTAGACTACCTCTCACACTGGAAGTATCCTCTGCCCCAGAGGACTTACCTTCTGATTGCCTGGTTCCTCTCAGAACTTCCAATTTAAAGAATAGGTCAGGTCAATCTTGCCACAGAATTTTCTCTACCATGCCCCTGTACCAAGGATCTTCAGGTCTACTTCCCCTTTTCATATTTTCTCTTCCAATTAGAATATAAGCTTCTTGGGGGCAAGGACTACCTTTTTTGTTTGTTTAATTTTTTTAGTCATTTTAAACTTAAATAGAAAATTGGGAGAAGCATTTCTGTATATACAGCAGAATATAAAGAATATAAAACCATAGATTTCCATTTTAAATTGTTTACTTTTTAAAAAACCACCTATATGATAAATGCTACATATTGTTTTTAAAGCTTCTCAGTTTTTCTCTGCTTCCTTCTAAGCTTTCTCTTGTTCTCTGCTGTGCATTTTTCTCCCTCCCTCCCTTACAGTTAAATACAAATATATATGTATATGTGTGTGTATCTGTATGCATATAGATGTGTATATATGTATACTATATATACATATATATGCAAACACAGACACATGTACATACACACACATGTATTTATATAAAACCATACTGTACATACTTCTACCTATGAATTCTTTCTCTGGATATAAAATAGCATCTTCCTGTTTTCTAAAATCAACAAGCTCATCATTTCTTGTAATGCAGTAGTATTCCATCATAAACATATTCTTCAAATTATTTAGCCATTTCTCATTTGAAGGAAATCTATCATTTTAATCAATCTGATGAAGTATAAAATGATGTATTAATTTGCATTTTTCTCATCAATAATGAATTAGAGTATTTTTATGTAACTAGTTTTGATTTCATTTTCAAAAAACTGCCGGTTCATATCCTTTGAGATTATCTCTTTTTCTGCTTGCATTTGTATTGTTCAAACTTAGCATAGTATCTGGTTATCAAATATTTAATAAATGCTTGTTAATTGATTGTTTATTGAATAACTGAGTTGTATTGAGTTAGTTTTATTATTCTAGTTCTATTTATATAATATGGTCCCTGTTTTCTGTCCTGATAAGTCTACCTCTAGAATTTTGTGCTTAATTCTAGGTTAGGAGTATCTTTGTGAGTTCAATCTGACGTCAGACTGGTAGTAGCTGTGTAATCTTGGGTATGTCACTTAATACTGTTTCCTTCAGTTTCCTCATCTGTAAAATGAGCTGGAGAAGGAAGTGGCAAGCCACTCCAGTATCTTAGCCAAATAAATCCCAAAAGGCATCACAAAAAGTCAGATACAACTGAAAAACTACTGAACGACAATGCTGGTAAATGTTTATCACCTCTCTGAAAATCATCACGCCCCTTTTAGTTTAATCTACATTATTGACATTTTGTCCATCACTTTCTTAAGTCTAGACTATCAATAAAGCAATATATCATGCCCTGCTTAGTAGTTTTCATTGTTTCAAGATATAAATGCTTACACTGAAGATTTAACCATCAGCTCTTATAAATCAGTACAAGAAAACTCCAGCATGTCCCTGGCTCTAGGCACCATATTTTAGAAAGAAAATTGATAAATCAAAGTATATCCAGAAAAGAATGATACGATGGCAAGGAAACTAGAGACTAATGCTCTAACAAGATCATGGAAAGAACTGGCATATTAAGCCTATAGAAAAAAATGCTAGAAGAAAAATATGGTGACTCAGATATTTGCTCTGGCATGTGAAAGTGATTAAATTTGTTCAGTTTTTCCCCAGAGAGGAGAATTTGCATTCATTTGTGGAAATTATACTGAGATATGCTCAATTTATTGTTTATTGTATGAACTGTTTAGAGCAGTGAGTTTCCCATCTCTGGAGCAATTTAAGGAGAAAATTATTACTTTTCAGGGATTTTGTGGGGGGGTTTCAAGCTTCAGGGAGGAATTAGCTTGATGACCTCTACTATCCTTTCCAATCCTTTTTGTTGCATCCTGTGTGTTGGGGTTTAGTTTTATTTTTGTGGTATTGGTTTGCTCTCCCCACCCCCATAATCTGGCCTTTGAGTGTAATTGATTCACTTTATACAAAGACTTTCTATGTACAGTATTCTGTATTTCATTACTGACAAGTAATGAGAAACAGCATATTGTAATAGAAAGACCTCTACTGAGAGTCACAAGGACCCAGCTTCTATTTCAAGCTTTACCACTAGACAGTGAAAGCATCTCATTTCTCATCTTTGGGCATTCAGCTTCTTTATTTGTTTAAAAAGCATAAGCAAAATCATGTAGGAGAAAGGAAATGATATCTAAAGTCCCTTCCTGGATGGACATTTTGTGATTTGATAACTGGAGAGCATAATAAATTTTAAATCACAGAATTTCAGAGTAGTCCAATCCCAAAATGGAAGAGGTATTCTCCTAAAATATAACTGGGGAAAAAAACCTTCAAGAGAAGCTCACTGTATGCTAAAGCAGTCCATCCCACTTTGGAATAGGTCCAATTATTAGAAAATTCTTCCTTATATCAAGTCTAAATCTACTGCTTGTTCTCAGTTCAGCCCTCCTGGGAGAGCAGAAAAAGTTAAATTCCTTTTTTGTGGGGAAGCTCTACAAATATTTGAAGACAATCATAATGGCCTCCCTAAGTCTTCTCTTTGTGCTAAGTATTGAGGATACAAAAAAACAAAAATTTAAAAATTCCCTGCTCCCAATGAGTTTGCTCTCTAATGGCACATATAGCATTTAATTAGCACGCTTTGCATCAAACCATTTAATTGGTTCTAAATTCCTCTAATTGTACTATTTCATACCTCTCCATTTTGTCTAACATGAGAAACTTTACTAAAACTCTAGATGTTATTTTACTTTAATCAATCATAGATTATAAATTTAGAGTTGAAAAAATCAATTAATGAATGAATAAATTCAGAATTGAAAGAGTTCTTAGATGGAAGGTCATCTTTTCCAATTTTCTCATTTTACAGATGAGAAACTGAGGCACAGGTTAAGTAATTTGCCCAAGGTCACAGAGGTATTAGAAAGGTCTTAACTGAGGTCTTTAGTCCCCTGACTTAGTTTAGTAAAATTATCAAAAAAGAAAGTAAAATTAGTTTGGTATAACTTTAAAAAAAAATCATGCTGGTGCTTTATGAACAATGCTTTTTCCAGTTTTTCACTGACAAATGAGATCTATTTCTTTCCCACTGCTCCTTTTTTCTTTTTTTTAACCCTTTTTTTTAATTTGGGAAATTACAAGATTTTTTATAAGTACAAAATGAATCCTCAGATCTAATCGATTAAATAGCCAATGATTCCAGAGAGCTATTGAGCAACTATACTACTCACTGTCCAGAATGAGACAAATATTTGAGATTTGGGGTATAATATGGAAAATTTATTTTCTTTGATTACATATTTGTTACAATAATTTGAATCTTTCTTTTTCCATCTATTTATTTTCTTTTCAATTTGGGATGGGAGAGAGAAAAAATTATTAATGCTTGTTAGCTAAAAAATAATATTCAGCGTTTAAAAAACAACACTTCCTGGGCAAGTCACTCAACCCCAAATGCCTCAGCAAAATAAATGAATAAATACATAAATAAAAATTAAATTAGATTAGATAAAAAATAAATAATTAAAAAAAACAAAACAAAACAAAAAAACAACCCTAATCCTCTACGTTCCTCCCAAATCACAAGAAAAGCCTAGCCAAAAGAGGGCCTCCTGGAGTAGGAGGTCAATAGAGCCCGGTGCTCGCTGGAAGGAGAAAGCGATCCTGGAACACAAAGCCTGCTGGGAAATGTAGTCAAGCTCTCGTAAACTAAGCTCAGACACGGTCAGCCCGCCTCCGGAGCTCCTGAAGGCTCGCGAGAGTCAGAGCACGGGCGCGTGCCAAGAGTCCCGCGCCAAGATGCGGTTGGAAGTTGACGGTCGTCAGTTGGCCGCGCCCGGCCACGTGACCTAGAAAGTAACCCGCCCTCCCGATGGAACCGCCCACAACAAAGGAAGACAACAAGCACAGCGCCCGATAGTGGAGGGCCTTTTTGAAATCCCTGATGAACGACTTGACTGTCTTCATTAGGCTATCTGCCCAGCGCAGGAAGGAATTTCTGAATTTGGAAATCATCTTACAGCAATGAGTTTGGAGAAGAAAAGAACCGTCCTGTATCACCAGATGAAGACTCGCGATGAATCCCCACCCACGGCCCGCCCAATGAGGAGAGAGCCCCCACGTGAAAAAGGAAATGCAAGCAAAGGACCTTCCAAAGTGACCAGCACCGTGAGGAAGCTCTTGGGACCCAACATCCAGCCCAGAATGAGGCAGGAGCTCATCAGGCTTATTGCAGCAAAAAGAGAAAAGGAGTATGTCAATTTTCGTACGTTTAGATTCTTTGTTGGAACGTGGAATGTGAATGGCCGGTCTCCGGACAGTGGGCTGGAACTGTGGCTCAATTGTGATCGAGACCCTCCGGACATCTACTGCCTTGGATTACAGGAGGTGGATTTGAGCATGGAGGCGTTTTTCTACTTAGAATCCAGCAAAGAGCACGAGTGGCTTGCATCTGTGAAAGAAGCCTTGCACTTCAAGTCTAAGTATAAGAAAGTTCAGCTAGTCCGCTTAGTTGGAATGATGCTACTGATATTTGCCAGAAAAGAACACTGTGGGCACATCCAGGATGTCGTGACTGACACTGTGGGAACTGGACTCTTGGGGAAAATGGGAAACAAAGGAGCCGTTGCTGTGAGGTTTATGCTCCACAACACTACGTTTTGCATTGTCAATTCCCACCTGGCTGCCCAGGTGGAGGATGTTGGAGGTAGGAATCAGGATTATAAAGACATCTGTGCCCGAATGAATTTCTTTGTCCCAAATCAGGGTCAGCTGAATATCATGAAACATGATGTTGTCATTTGGTTAGGAGATTTGAACTACAGGCTTTCCATATATAATGCCAAAGAAGTTAAAAGGCTTATTAATAAGAATGACCTTCAGAAGCTCCTAAAGCTGGACCAGCTGAATGTTCAGCGGACAAATAAGAAAGCTTTTGCTGACTTTACAGAAGGAGAAATTAGGTTTATCCCCACTTACAAGTTTGACAGTAAAACAGACCGATGGGATTCCAGTGGGAAGTGCCGGATTCCAGCATGGTGTGACAGAATCCTTTGGAAGGGGGAAAACATTAATCAGGTCCGCTACCAGAGTCACATGGGGCTAAAAACCAGTGATCACAAACCTGTCAGTTCTCTCTTCCTTATTGGAGTGAAAATTGTAGATGACAGGAGATACCAAGAGGTATTTGAAAACAGTAGTCAACTCATAGACAGAATGGAAAATTACTTTGTTCCTTCAATAGCACTTAGTAAGAGAGAATTTATATTTGAAAATGTGAAATTTCGGCAGCTGCAAAAGCAGAAATTCCAGATCACCAACAATGGTCAGGTTCCCTGTCATTTTTCCTTCCTCTCCAAGTTTGGTGACAAACAGTACAGTAAACCATGGCTTCAAGCTAAGCCCTGTGAGGGCTACTTGGAGCCAAATGAGACATTAGACATTTCCTTGAGTGTCTATGTTAATAAAGATTCTCTGCCGGTCCTGAATTCTGGGGAAGATAATATTAAAGATATTATTATCCTTCACTTGGATCAAGGCAAAGATTACTTCTTGATCATCAGTGGCACTTACCTTCATAGTTTTTGTGGTACATCCTTAGAAACTTTGTGCCAATTGAGAAGACCAATCAGAGAAGTTCCTGTTTCCAAACTCATAGACTTGGAGGTGACTTCTTTGGAGGATAATGCCAGTGAAAAGCCCCTTCAGATCCCCAAGGAACTCTGGCTCTTAGTGGACCACTTATATAAGCATGCCTGTGACCAGAAGGATTTGTTCCAGGCTCCTGGATCACAAAAAGAAGTTCAGCAAATTATTGATTGTTTGGATACTAGCATTCTTAAAATAATACCTGGCAGTAATCACTCAAAAGCTGAGACACTCCTCATCTTCCTGGAAGCTCTGCCAGAACCTGTTATCTGTTACAAACTATATCAACGATGCCTTGACTATTCACATGACTACCGACTTTGCCAACAAGTAATTTCACATCTTCCACGGTACCACAGAAACGTTTTCTGGTATCTGATGACTTTCCTTCGAGAACTCCTAAGGCACTCTGAAACTAACAACATTAATGTCAATATGCTCGCTAATCTTTTCTCAAGTCTTCTACTACGGCCTCCACCTAATCTAAAGGCAAGACAGACTCAGAACAACCACCAGCGTGCTGTCCAGTTTCTCTTGGGCTTCTTGCTTGGAGGTGATAAACACTGACTCTTCCTCTTTCATTTTGCCATGCTCACCTCCAAATTCCAGGACAAAGGAATCTTAGGCTGTGAATCAAAACTAATTTGAGAGCTTCCTCTTTGGCTACAAAGCTTTTTGGCTGTTAGCTTTTGAAAATCTATAACTTAACGTTAGGGAAAATGAGTCTTCTAGGAACTGCTTGATCTATAACACACAAGATATCCTGTACATCGGAGGACTTAAGACTCATATTGCCAAGCCAAAGAATCCCTTGTTTAATGTTTTGTGCTTTATCTTTGTGGGACAAAGAGATCTGTATTCACAGTCCAAAAAAAAAAAAAAAGTCCAAGATGAATTCCAGCCCTGGAGTGAAGGTAGCATACAGAGTCATTCTTGGCACAGAAGTTCCTCATTATGGATGCTGTGCTTTTATTAATGCAGCTTAAGGTAGTCTTGGTCACACTGTTGATTAATATTGAGCTTGCAATTCACTAAGATCTCCAGACCTTTTTCACACAAACTGTTGCCTATGTCTCTTATCTATCCAGAATCCATACAACTAGAATAACTAAAATCACTTTCCATATCCCATTTTCTTGAGGGAGACAGATATCCAGTAAGCTGATATGAAAGATTTATTCAAAAATATGACTTCTAATATATGTCATAGGATTATTACAAATTTAGTATAGTTTCTTCCATTATCTATATGACAACAGAAAATTTAAGGAGGACAAAGCCTAGCATATAGTAGATGCATAATAAATATTTGTTCAATTAAATGATCACTGTCTTCAAATATTGAAGGACTGCCAAGCATAAAGAGAAGTAGATTTAGTCTTGGATAAGGGAACCAATATAAAATTAGTGGAGTGTTTGTTATAGGCAAATAGATTTCAGCTCAATATAAGAAAGAAATCCTATTAGAGCTGATAAGAAAGATCATCTTGTAAGATAATAAACTATTAATCACAAGGTGTTCAAGCAGGGCCTGGAGAGCCATCTGTCAGAAATGTTACAGAGGGAACTCCTGTTCAATTATGAGTTGGACTAATGGATCTCTAAAGTCCTTCCCATCTCTAGGCTTCTAAGTTTCTATGATTCTGGGACAATACTGTATGTACTGAGGCTCTCAGTGATTCTGAAATGTAAGCACAAGTTGATAAAAATATGTTTTCAACCAAAACCCTCTGCTACCTCTTCCCCAGGGTCAATAGTCAGTATTAGAATGACAACTAGAGATGTATTTACTGATTTCCAGGCTTCTATTTCTATGTTTATTTGTTCCTACTCATATCACATCACTGCTCCTATATTTCCTCTCATCTTGCCCATCACTCCAGGAAGGAGCTTCCTAAGGCATCTCTACCTGGCATTGTGTGACTAAGTGCTGTTGTGGATCCTAGATGGATCCTTCAGAATATTAACAGGTGTTCTAGAAAACTGAGAACTCAGATGGAACAGCACTGAAGTGCACACATGCTGCAATGACATCTATAGCAATCACTGGTCCTCCACATGGCTCCAAAATTATAAAACATGAAATCCTTACACAACCTGAGAGTATAAAACACCAAGTTTCCAAGTCATTACTAAGTGCTCTTAAAAACAGCTTGTTCCCTCCTTACCAAGTATTCCAAAGATCACCTTATCATGTGTTTAAATGAAATATCACTTCTGGTTGAACCCCAACAGGAGCATGGACAATGCCTCGGGTTGTATGTGATAGGAAATGGTTATGCCTATTTAAAGGGAGATGGGCCTAGGAAGGGGTTAAAGAATTGGCACTGGGTCTGCTTTGAATATATGTATGTTTGGAGGTGGGGAAGGGTGTTAATCTTTAATTAGAACAATTGGTAGCATTTTTAATTCCCTCAGTCTCTGAAATTAACCTAAGGAGCTGTGTAACTTTAGGCAGATCATTTCACCTGAAGCCTTAGCCTCAGTTTCCTCATGTTTAAACTGAAAAGGTTCAGTCAGATTGTACAGTGGATAGGGTACTGATCCTGAAGTCTGGGAGGGTGTGTGACCCTAGGCAAGTCATTTGGCCCCAATTGCCCTGCAAAAAAAAAAAAAGAGAGTGTGTGTTGTTGAGTCATTTCTAACTCTTCATGACCCCATTTGGGTTTTCTTGGCAAAAATATTGGAGTGGTTTGTCCTTACTTTCTCCAGCTCATTTGACAGATGAAGAAACTGAAGCAAAAGGTTAAATGACTTGCGCAGGGTCACATAGTAAGTTTCTAAAGCTGAATTTGAACTCATGTCTTCTTGACTCCAGGCCCAATACTTTTATTCATTGTGCCACCTAACTGCTTAAGTATATGTCAGAGCCCAGCAAATATAACACTAATTTTGAGCAATATTACTTCTACAAACTGGGATACAAACTGGGAAATGTCCCTTAAGAAGATGAAGCTGGGAATAGCAGCTGGACCAAAAAAAAAAAATGTGCTAGAGGTGTGACAACTTTAAGAATACTCATGGATTGAGTTTCAAGTTATCTCCAATGGAGAAAGATTCAAAAAAATAAATCACAGATGGTATTATCACCAAAAAAAAAAAAGTTAGAAACCCAGAAGCAGTTACATACCTATGTACCCACTTTCTCTTACTTAATGCTTCAGTGACTATGTAATTTCATCAGTAAGTGAATATCACCCTTTCATTTCTTTTTCATTCTCTATAACCCTTGTCCATTTTTGTTACTGTTGAATCACTTTTCAGTCATGTCCAACCCCATTTGGGGTTTTTGTGGCAAAGACAAGGAGTAATTTGCCATTTCCTTCACCAACTCATTTAGCAGATAAGCAAACTGGGGCAGCTAGGTGGTGCAGTGGATAGAACACCTGCCCTGAAGTCAGGAAGACCTGAGTTCAAATCTGGTCTCCGACACTTAACACTTTCTAGCTGTGTGACCCTGGGCAAGTCACTTAACCTCAATTGCCTCAGCAAAAAGAAAAAAAAAGTAAGCAGATAAGAAAACTAAGGTAAACAAGGTTAAGTGACTTGCTCAGGGTCACACAGCTAGTGTCTGAGGTCAGATCTGAACACGGGAAGATGAGTCTTCATTGTATTCACTATGGCGCCACATTCTGCCCTCCCATAAATCCTCAAGAGGACTCACCCAAAACACTAGGGACTTCCTATGGTTATTTTGGCATTGAGTTGATACAGTGTAGTACATAGGCTGACCATCATAAATTAAGATCACATAAGATTCTTGGATAGACAAACAAGGATAGTTTTATAATGATCTACTGATCATCAATATCAAGCAGGACTTAATACTTGGCCCCAAAAACTTTTGCTGCTATCACAGAGGGTATCCCAAGTCACTATCCGAATAGAAGAGAGATTCTCTATAGATGGTTTTCTCCAAATTCTCTTGAGGGAAAACTCCTTAATAAATATTAGCTATCCAAAAGAGACACACACTATCCAACAGGTAGTAGGTTCCCCTGAGCATGCTTGAAGGTCCTTAAGCAAAAGTTGTATGATCATGTGACATACGCACAGATTAGATTAGGTGGCCTTTTAGGTATTTTCCAAGTCTGAGATTCTATGATTCATTATACTACAGTGCCTCCTCCCAAATAAAACTTAATTCACCTGAGAATAGCAGCACACATGAGCATACAGACACACATATACACACATTCACATTCTGCCTGAATGAATAAAGAATGCATATTTTCCAAACTAACATATAATTGGGTAGATGATTCCTTAAAATAGTCAAACAATGTATTTCTTGGAAAGTCATTGCAAGTTAACACATAAAGACAAGAGTTGCAGTATATAAGAAAGAATAGTTATAAGTTGAGGGATTGTTAAAAATTCTATATCTGTCTCTGTGGAGGGAGTGCTCACCTTGATAAGAATACAAATTCATCAAAGTATGGTCTGATAGACAAAAATTCATGCTCATCCAGGCTACAATACTCATTCGTGGCCACCTGTTCTCTTGGGTGGTAGAAAAGAAAAAAGTTGAGAAAGAACTGAGGCCTACTGAACATTTTAGGAGATAAGCTCTTCTACTCTATATCCAGAAGAGAAATATTTGTATTTGCATGTGTTCCTTAATAGAAGAGTAATAACTTACACAATTCAACCTGTGAGGTGAGTAGTGCACATGCTAATCCCATTTTACAGATGGAATAAACTGAGGTTCCAAGAACTTAAATGATTTGCCTATAGTTACATAGCTAGTAAATTGCAGAAATGAAATATTAATCCAATTCTCCTGACTTAAAATTCAGTGTTCATTGTATAAAATCACAAGAAAGGCATTTGGAATATTCACTGAAATCCTCTTATTTACCTTAAACCAGAGCAGACAATACAATGACAAGACTTGCCATTTTTATCTCTGATATTTCTCCGAACAGCTCTTCTATAACAAGGTTAACTCCTCACATTCACCAGGAAGAAGAAAAGCAACAAGCAGAAGAAATGTTTCTGTAAAAGAGGTGATCTATTCCAGGCATCTCACTGTGGTCATTACAATCCACATAAAATGAGATAAAGAGACAGTCTTCTATGGGAAACTCACTCCTAAGAAACAGAGATATTTTGCACTTCAATTGAACAAACATGTATAAAGCACCTTCTATGTGCAAGGCTATATGCTAGGCCCTGTGAATCAAACAAATATGCCTACTTATAACAAGGCCCTTATAATCTTTAAGAGAAGATAAAATAGATATCCAAATAGCCATAAGGTGAGATGGAATTTAAATGCATAACATTGTTCAAAAGAGGTGAAGGGCACATTATCCACAATTGTCATCACTTTTATGAGCAAGTTTAGTAGATATTCCCATCTCTTCTAATAGGCACTAGTAGGGATTAGTTCTCAATTGCCTACTACATTTAATTCAAATGCTTTAGCTTGGTATTAAATGTTCTTCACAATACAACTTCAATGGATTTACTAAGTTGAAACCTTTTAAAACTACCGTTGATTAGCTATCTCAGCTATATGGGTACTTTTCCCCAAGGATGCTGTTTGAGATTCATTTTGCACCTTCCCTCACTTCAATCCAGTTCACTTGCATGTCATGGCACCACCTCCTTGATGTCATGGTCCTCTTCGAGAATGAAGGACAAACAACAATCCACTGTCTAATTCATGTCCATACCTACCCATAAATCCTTCATAAAGGATCTGTAAAAGCTGGACACCTTCCCCTAGGTATTAATATTGGGTACCATTACAGCCTTTGGACTATCTGTAATCCCTTATACTTGATTTATAGCCAGTCCATAGCCTTATCCAATCATATATTTCCTTGAGATACCTTGTCTTCCATTTCTTGAAAATATCATCATTGGTAAAACATTGTAGCCTTCTTATATCTACCAGCCCCCTTCACTCAGCATTCAGATTTTTCCAAGATTACAGTGTGTTGAATGGATTTAAACCATGTAGCTAAAGAAATGGTATTAAAAAGATGGCTTTTGTAGGAGCAACTTGGGATTCCCGAGAATACTACACAATTTCCAAACAGAATCCATCCAAAAATCTTCCTTCTCATTTCTGGTCCCAGCTGGTTGTCCATTTGCAATATTTGTCCAAGACATATATACTAATGCACTGACCCATCCAATTAGAGGTCATAGTTGAGGTAAATAGACATTCTCCATTTAGTTGCTCCTGTATATATAATTAGCTCATTCTTCTTAAGGGGACCCTACAGTATTCTAGGTCTTGAAAAAATAGCCATAAGCAATGCTCAAATGAGCATGCAGAAGACTCCATCATCTATTGGGAGTCCCTCTTCCATTTGGGTCCTCCATGAATGTAGCCAGCATCTTTGGTGATGAAATATCTCCTTGTTTTATACACTATTTGAAACTGGCAAATAGAGGATCATGGAATCAACCTATTTTATAGTTATATCTTTCCAAGAATCTTAAATAATTCTAACATTTATGGGAGACAACTTAATAGAGAAGAGTCTTTAAATTTAGGTTTTAGTCTAGTGAATCAAATGCTTTTTTTAAAAGTGAACACTAAACACAGCAGGATCTTGTATTTTCTATATATTTCAGTCAATTGTATCACTATGAATATGTTATCTGCCATAGAAAATTTGTCTGCAAAAGCCAGTCTAATCTCTTCCTATGTTTTTCATCAAGCAAAATTTCTGTGTTGTTTATCTTCCATAAAGATCTTAAGAAAAAACTTTAAAGTATAGTTGCTATCTTCTTCCTTTGATCATCTGTTTTTAGATAATAATATGGTTCATGATTTTTTAATCATTTAGTGTCATTTCCTTTTTAAGAAATCTCACAAATCAAACTTTTGATGTTTTAAATATTGCTGCCCCTCTAGCCCAACTTTCTTCTATGTATATTTGTTCTCTTCTAGCTACTGTTTTCTACTTCATCTCCTTAAGTGTCATCTCCATTTTCTCATATTTTCTAACACATCAAAAATTCAAATATTGTGGCACTATTATCACCAATGATGAGACTAGATCATCGTAGAAATGCTGGCAAATCTGTTGCATTTTCCACCAAAGTGGAAAATGTTTCTCCAGTTTTCATCTATAAACACCATTGTAATCCTCTGAATGAGATCTCTCATTTTCCCCTCCATTGGTTTCCATTATATTTTCACTCATAATCTTCAATTAGCTTTCATATTTTGCAATGCATTTGTCCTTGTCTGATTTTGCTGACTTTCTGCTTGTTAAGATACCAAGTGTTGACTGACTAATGTGGTCTCTGTGCCCTCTTATCCTCCTTATTGTGGATTTGTAATAGATTAATTTCCTTTTATCTGTTTCCCATTTCCCCAACACATTATTTTAAAAGGATAGCATAAAGTTGTGGTAACTACACACAATTTTTTTCTCTTTGTCTTTTCTTCTTATTTTGTGCTAATTTTGACCTCAAACTGGTTAATGGACTAGCTGCCCAAACATGGCTGATTCTGAAATAGCTATAATGTCAATATCCAATTGTTTCCTACCTTAAACTATAGTCAACTAATTTTTCGTGGTGTTTTTATGTGCTTCCCACATCAATGCTTTCCAATTCTCTTATGAAAGAATATATTCATGAAAGAATATATATATATATATATATATCCGTGATCTCTATGTGGTCTAGAAGTCTTGTTCTCTTTAATTTCTAAATCCTGGCCCATATTTTCCATCATAGTTTTTGCCCATTCCCCCTTGTACCCACTTTTGAATTGATGTCATTGAGTGGCAAGGTATATATGGACTTGTTTTGAATCTTGTCAAGTTCTTCACAGAATTTCTCATTTTCTTTCCCTTCTATGATAGATGATGGCAAATCCGCTTCTGTTATCTTCATGATAGTCTCTTTGTTTATAATCACCATAAGCCTTTCCAGTTCCAGCCTGTTCCAGGGTTGTCATTAAATATAGGACGAAACAAGTCCTACCATCTCTTTTCTTTGCATTTCCAAAAAGAATCTATGAGCCGGATCTTGTTTTGACTGCAATTTCTTTGTCTTCTTTTAACTACATGAGAATGTCAGCAGTAGTGATACAGTTCGATTCTTCCAGTAATGTATCAGCTAAGTCATTAGAAAAAGATCTCATATTTAGAGCAAGAACAGTAAATACATTTTTGTAAATGGTCTAAAATCTTTTTTCCCCATTCTTAACATGTTCTTCCCCATTTTCTATCAGTCTACTGCCACCATTTCAGAAGTGGAAAGAGGCTGTTTTAGATTGAGGTCCAATTCCTCTTTTCTTTGTTTTGTAGCTTTCTAAAGTCAGACAAGTCATCTCCTGATAGCCAGCCTCCTGGTGACAACCTTCTCTGTTTTAATGTCCTCAGATAGCAGATATAGTCCGTGTCCTTGATGCTACCTGAAGCCTTTTCAGTTTGTTAAAACCTGCCCAAGCAGGTGTTTTGCTAGCATAGCTTTTGCAAACTCTGCATGACCTGTAGGAAATAATGAAGCAGTAGAGTGGGGTTCTGTGAAGGAAGGAACAACAACTGTTCTTCTCCTACCAAGGATTGGGGTTGCACTGGAGGCCCTGTCATGTCACCAGATAAACACGTGATTCTTTGTCAATAAGCCCTTTGGCTTTCACAGCCCAGTAGTTATTACAAAAAGAACCATGGGAAGTCCCTCATTCCCTCCAAACCCTTTAATCAGAAGTCTAGTCCTGATCCCAGAGGTTACTCGCCCTTCTTCTATGGCTGATAATATCTTCTTTCCCCTATTGAGTAGCCTCTGCTTCCAGCTTAAACAGGACAACACTATCACAGAGGAAAAGGAAACAGTGAACAGAGCTGGGCTATTTTGAGAAAAATGGCTAATAAATCCCTACAGCATGCAAAAAGCCTGTATGAGAGACCAGAGCAAGGACAGGAGCCAAATGAGACTTGGGGGTGATCAACCTTGGAAAGGTTTCCTCCACTCTGCTCTCAGGAGGGTTTAGAGCTTCCCCAGATAGAAGACTCTCAGCTTCATTATCCCTTAAATTAATAGAGTATCTTCGCCTGTCATCACAGCCAAACAACTTTACAGATTCATCAGCCATTTTCTATCATAGGGCTAGCGTCAGAGAAGGAAATTGGAAAAAGATAGTCTACGCCTCTCGTTTTATAGATGGGAAAAGTGAAATGAAGAGAGGGAACTGGACTTGCCCAAGAATCACAGCCAGAAGCTAAGTCTCCCAACACCCACACTTGGGCTTGTCCCACTTGAACTCTCTTCCTGTCCCCTGCTGCACAGGCCCTGTACGTGCTTTGAAAGTGTCCAAGGTTCATGGGGATCATCATTGCAATTTTGCAATTGCAACATATTTACCAATACAGATTCAAACATCCATACGTACACATGTATGTGTGTATGGCATACAGACACATTGATCTGCACCCATTATTTCATCAGCTGGGGGAATTTCCAGCATGAAAATACCTTTCACCAATGCAGATTAGCAACTCCCCTAAGCCTTATTTCTTAGAGAATCACATGAGGAAACAAGAGCTTAAGTGACTTGTCCATACCCAGCTAGGGTTGACCCCAGGTCTCCCTGACTCCTCTGTGCCCCATGGCCTCTCAAATTCATCATATAGGCCTTCATCAAAGTCCTAGATATAATTCCATGTTCTTGGCGGCAATGCTTCTTGAACTCTCACCCTAACAAGCCTTGCCAAGCTGGAAAGGATTAGACAATGAACCTGACAATGGATGGTGTGTCTGTCATTCAAGAATCAGCCTAGATAAGTTCAGAGAGACTCTTCACTGGAAGGAATCACCATTGAAGCTCCTGAAGAGCATCTAGCAGACATGTCCCACACTGACAAAATCATAGACCTTAGACACATTGAACTCACATAGAACCCATGATTTCACCACATCAATCTTATTCCTACTGGGATTGAGAAAGAGAAGAAAGGAAAGAGTCTTGGAGATGTGGGAAGAGTCATAAGGGAGATATCTATAGGAGAAAATTAGTTACAGAAGTCAGATTCAATTTTGCTGGAAAGTAGAATTATAAGAAATAGAAAAAGTATATATAAAGTGACTGCTAACAAGAAAAGAAAAAGGGAGAAATAAAAGAGGGAAACGAAGGAAAATGAGGAAAGAAAATCATGTGGCACAGAGTAAGAAAACATCTCTGGCCCAATGGAAAAAAGAAATTTATTTTTCAGAATTTCATTGATTCTCAGTTGACTCTTGTGAATCTTTTGTTTGTTCACTGATATAGTATTCTTTCTCCTTGATCTAAACTAATCCAAAATTTTCCAGAATGGACCTATTATTTAAAAAGTACTCAGTGGTAGTGGTGGTGACCATGTCCTACTTTTCATGACCGCTTTTAGGGTTTTCTTGGCAAAGATGCTAGAGCAGTTTGCCATTTCCTTCTCCAGCTCATTTTACAGAAGAGGAACTGAGGTAAGCAGAGTGAAGTGACTTGTCATGGAGCTTGTAATTATCAGGACCAATTTAAACTCACAAAGATGAGACTTCCTGACTCCAGGCTCAGTGCTCTATCCACTTACTCTCATGTAATTGAAGAAGAGTAGATAAAAGAAGGGAGAGTTTGAAGAGAGAGAAAGGATTATTCAGGGTCACACAGTTAAGGGGCAGAATTGGAACTCAAATCAAAGTCTTGGGACTCCAAATCCAACATCCTTGTCACCATTCTTTAACCCCTGTTTACCTGTCCATGTTTCTTGCTACACATCTGCCAGCAGACAAGAGATGATCCTGCCTCTGTGGCTACCTTTAGTCATGTTGTTATTCCTCCTGGAATGCCCTCCTTTGCCATTTTTATTCATCTAGATTCTGTCCAATCTTGAGGACCCAGCTCACATCCCCTTTCCAACAGCAGCCCTTTTCCAACCACATTGACTACACTGATCTCTCCTTCCTCTAAGTTCTAATTATGCCAATTATCAGTATCTCCCATTTGGATTCCTTTTTTCCTTGTACTATTACCAGCTTTTAATCCTAGAATAGAATGGAAGTTCCCTGAAGTAAGGAATCATAGCCCCTAACTGCTCTTTTTTGTTCCTCCTTCCCCACTCCCCATAATTCTGCACTTGTCAATAGTTAGTAATCAATAAATACTTATTGAATTGGAGGCTAAGAAAGGAGATAACTTTTTACTTGTGTGAATAGGACTGATCCTGTAGGGGTGCCTCCAATTTGATTTTAAAAAATCAATGGATACCCCAACTCCCAGCCCCCATTCTACTTCCCATGTGGAGAAAGTGTAAGAACACAGAGCACTGGTAAATGAATGAATAACGGATTTTCAGAAGGCTGGTGGGAATGCAAAATGCACGATCATTAACTTGGGAGATGAATATGGAAAACTAATTAAAGTGGAAGATATTGAACTGCCTCAAGAGCCGGAGAATTCCAAAGGAGTTTCTAGGCATGAACATGAGCTTGAAGAAAAGGTTTTCCCACACTTAAACCTTTACACGATTTTCTTGGCAGAATTTTTAAAAATTGGGAAAGAACACACAATGTCTTTATGACCTGTTACCAGCAATTTGACTAAAGGTACAGGTCACTTGCCTAGTGCTGCACAAGAAATTATCCTACTTAAAAACCAAGTCAAAGTGCCCATAATGTTCCTGTTCATTCATTTGCCCAAAACTCAGCCCTCAGTCCTCTTCTCCTCTCCTTCTAAATGATCTTGGAGAGCCTGTCCATTTTCGTGGTTTCAGAGATCCCTGTACCTCTATCCCATCTGTTGGTGACTGTGATTCATTTCAATTCAAGAAGCTCTAATCCCATAGTAATCTATTATAAATCTAGCACCAATTCAACTCAACCAACATTTATTATCTAAAGCTATCTTGAGCCAGTTCTGTATTTTTAACAAGCCACTCCTTTACATTTGTAGGGTGTTTTGAGGGCTTTCCTGACAACAATCCCATAGCACAGACAATGCAAGTGTCATTATTCCCATTTTACAGATGAAACTACTGAGGCTCTGGGAGATTGAATGACTTTCCCATAGGCACAGAGTTTAATATGTATGTGGGAGTAAGATTTTAACTACAGTCTCCTTACCCCATGTCTAGCACTCTCTCTGCTACACCATATTGTTTCTTACAAACTAATAAGTTTCCAAAGTTTAGCGCTTGCAGTTCCAATGGTCTTGTGATGGAGAGAGCCATCTATACCCAGAGAGAGCACTTGCATTTTGTTTTCTTTCTCATTTTTTTCCTTTTTTGATCTTATTTTTCTCATGCAGCATAATTGTGGAAATATATATAGAAGAATTGTACATGTTTAACATATATTGGATTATTTGCCATCTAGGGTAAGAGATGGAGGGGAAAGGCAGGGAAAAAGTTTTGGAACACATGGTTTTACAAGGGTGAATGTTGAAAATTATCTATGCATATGTTTTGAAAATAAAAAGCTTTAATAAAAAAAGTTTAGTGCTTGCTATGTGAATAATAATTATCTACACAATGATAATAATAATAATATAGTGTTCAGTCAGGCAGCCCATATACTAAAAATTACTACAGAAAAGTTTAGCCTAGCCTTTTGTAAGAATGACACCCAAATTCAGAAATATCATGAGCTCTATATGGATATTTGACCTAAATACAAAAAGTCTTATCATCATCACAATATAATATTTTATAGTTATAAAGCATTTTACATAGGCAATAAATTCTAGGTGGGCTATTTTCCTTCTACCCCTCTCATTTAAGTTCTAAGAAGAATAAAGTGTATGCCATGGAAAATATATAGGGAGATAGGTAAGACTACTATTAGGGAGAGACCGGAGAAGAATGAAGAGCAGTAGCCATAAGAGAGAGAAAGGAACATTATCCGAAGTTTTCACCCTCAGTTTGCATAGGAATGTGATACAAAAAGAATAAAGAATATTGGAGATTGCTTTTGCCTGTGGGTCTGGTATGGAAAACCTACAATACTAGAAGCACTAGGTAAGAAGAAAGGAAGGAAGGAAGGAAGGAA
>JAJPUD010000894.1:397973-541207 GCA_023553655.1 Myrmecobius fasciatus
GGAAGGAAGGAAGGAAGGAAGGAAGGAAGGAAGGAAGGAAGGAAGGAGAAGGGAGGAAGGAGGAGGGAGGATGGAGGAGGAGAAGGAGGAATAAGAGGAGGAGGAAAAAGAAAGACAGAGAAAAAGAAAGAGAACAGGAAGGGAGGCAGGAAGGGACAGGAAAAGAGGGAGGATAGAGAAAGAAAAAAGAGAGAAGAGTCAGAGAAAGAAAGGACATTCACTAAACAAATTGAATTCCTTGGCAACTACTAATCATTATTTCACATATTCCAAATCTTCTGTTTTGGTTTCCTCTTTTCAAGAAAAAATTTTTCTTCCCTCCTTGCCTCTTTTCATTCATTAATATTTCAGTAGATAACTATAAAGTCTTAAATCTGTTCCTGTAATCTGTGAGATGATCAATTTAGGGAACAGAAAATTCACTTTGATGGGGTTGTAGTGATGCAAAAGATCCAGTTATCTCACCTTGAATAAGACATTTAAGTTTACCAGTTCAGTCTGTGTGGACAATATTAATAGGATCAATGTCAAATTATACCAGCAGGTGGTGCCATTACCATATAAGTCTTTCCCATGACTGAAGATTTCTGTTGCTTCTTCACCCTCCAGCCAACTTGTCTTGGTTCTCTATGCTTGGCAGCCCAGTTTTTCTGCTTAAGAATTTGCTTTTTTACTTAAGAATTACTCCAAGCATCAATATGAACATTCTTTTTTTTTCTTCAAACTTTAAAAAATCATCAAATGGGACATGACGTGGTAGATGTCATGGAGAATAAAATGATACCATAGAAAAATAATAAATATAACAAATACAGCAAGGCAAGGGAAGACTTGCATGAATAAATTAAAAAATGAAACATGCAGAAAAACAATATAAACAATGATTACAACAAAAATCAAAACAATACTCTGTAATTATAATGACCCAGTTTGGTCTTGAGAAAGAGATCTGATATTGAACCTCTTTATCTCATTTACAAAGGTGAAGAATTTTAACAGTGGAACACAGAATTAGCTATGACACTTGAGTGGGAAGCTGGATACTTTTACTGAACTGGCCTTTTTTTTCTCCTTTGTTTTAAGGGATAACTCTGGAAAGGGTAGGGCTTGTTGAATTATTGATTATCTTATGTGACCCTCAAAACAATCCTATGAGGAAGGTAAAGCAAGTATTTTTCCTTATTTGTTTGTTGTTCTTCAGTCATTCCAACCATGTCCAATTTTGCATGCCCTCATTTAGGGTTTTATTGGCAAGGATACTGGAATGGTTTGTCATTTCCTTCTCCAGCTCATTTTACAGAGAAGGAACTGAGGCAATCAGGGTTAAGTGACTTGCCTAGGGTCACAGTCAATAAATACCTGAGACCACATTTGAAGTCAAATCCTTCTGAGTCCAAGATCAAAACTCTATCCACTATGCTACCTGGGTATTAACAGTAGCAGAGGTAGATTTTTTTCTATCATGGTATATATTTCCATCAGTAAAGTTTTCCCTGACTGAATGTTCTAGACAAACCAGAGAGTTTCTCCCAGAAGTAGAGAAAAGAATAAGCAAATTCAGAACAGAAACTCTAAGCAAGTCTGAACCAAGAATAAAGGTGAAAGCTATGAGTTCATTAAGCACAGAGAACTCCTCAATGAGGAAATTCCCCTCACTAATGCAAGTCAGCCCTTACTTCATAATTTATAGTCTTAAGAGAGTTGTCGAAAACATAAAGGGATGTCAAAGGCAGGACCTTCTACTTTCTAAGCTCTGGCTATTACAGTTTTCAGTAAACAGTTTTAAGTAATAGAACTGGTTAATAGAATCCATTAGGAAGCCCCTCAGAGGCAGGGGCCCTCAAGTAAATTTTTCCTCTAGTAAACAGGTTCTTAGCCTTTTTTTTCTGTGACAGACCTCTTTGACAGTGTCATGAAACCTTTGGACCCCTTTACAAAATGATGTGGAATTTTTTTTAATTGTTTTATCTTTCTGGTTATAAGTTTATATTAACTTTTCTTTATGAATCATGTTGAATGATTCATAAAAGGCAAAAAGGAAAAACTACAAAAGAGAAAAAATAGAAAACAAGTGAACATAACATGTGTAAATTTACATTCAATCTCCATAGTTCTCTTTCTGAATGCAGATGGCATTTTCTGTCCAAAGTTTATTGGAGTGCTTTGTATCATTGAACTGTTGAGAAAAACCAAGCCTTTAATAGTTTATCATGACACATTCTTGCTGTTTCTTACACCATATTCCTGGATCTGCTTGTTTCACTCAGCATCAGTTCATGTAAATCTTTCCAGGCCTTTCCAAAATCAGCTTGTTCATCATTTCTTATATAACAATAATACTCCATTACTTTCATATAACATAATTTATTCAGCCATTCCCAACTGATGAGCATCTACTCATTTTCCATTTCTTTGCCACCTCAAAAAAAACTGCTACAAACATTTTTGCACATCTGAGTCCTTATTCTACCTTCATGATTTCCTGGAGATACAGTAGTGGCACTACTAGATCAAAGGGTATTCATAGTCTTAAAGCCTTTTGGGCTCCAAATTGTTCTCCAGATGGTTGAATCATTTCACAACTCCACCAATAATGCAATAGTGTCCCAGTTTTCCCACATTCCCTCCAGCATTTGTCATTACCTTTTCCTGTCATCTTAGCCAATCTGACAAGTGTGTAGTGGTACCTCAGAGTTGTTTGAATTTCCATTTCTCTGATCAATAGTGATTTGGAGCACCTTTTCATATGACTACAAATAGTTTTAATTTCATCATCTGAAAATTGTTCATATCCTTTGACCATTTATCGATTGGAGAATAGCTTGAATTCTTATAAATACGAGACAATTTTCTATATATTTTAGAAATGAGGCCTTTATCAGAACCCTTAAATGTAAAGATGATTTCCCAATTTATTGCTCCCCTCCTAATCTTGACTGCATTGGTTTTGTTTGTACAAAACCTTTTTAACTTAATATAGTCAAAATTATCTATCTGGTGTTCAATTAAGAGTTCCATTTCTTCTTTGGACATAAATTTATTCCATCTCCACAGGTCTGAGAGGTAAACTATACTACGTTCCTCTAATTTACTTATAATATCACTCTTTATATCCAAATCATGAACCCATTTAGATCTTATCTTGGTATGTGGTGTTAGGTGTGGGTCAAGCCCTAATTTCTTCCACACTAGTTTCCAATTTTCCCAGCAGTTTTTGTTGAATGGTGAGTACTTATCCCAGAAGCTGGGGTCTTTGGGTTTATCAAACACTAAATTGCTATAGTTATTGCCTAGTTTGTCCTGTGATCCTATCTTATGCCACTGATCGACTACTCTATTTCTTAGCCAGTACTAAATGATTTTGATGACCGCTGCTTTATAATATAGTTTTAGATCTGGTACAGCAAGGCCACCTTCATCAGCCTTTTTTTTTTTTCATTAATTCCCTTGTCTACAGTTATTTTTAAATGGAATTTCTCTTTCTATCTCTTGCTGCTGGGCTTTGTCAGTAATATATAGAAATGCTGATGTTTTGTGTGGGTTTATTTCATATCTTGCAACTTTGCTAAAACTGTTAATTGTTTCAAGTAAGTTTTTGGGTGATTTTTTAGGATCCTGTATGTATATCATCTTATCATCGGCAAAGAGTGATAGTTTATCACTTCATTGCCTATTCTAGTTCCTTTAATTTCTTTTTCTTTTCTTATTGTTAAAGCCAACATTTCTAGTACAATATTGAATAATAATAGTGATAATGGATATCCTTGTTTCATCCCTGATTTTATTGGGAATGCGTCTTTTTTTGGGAATGGCTTCTCTCTGTTATAAATAATGCTTGGTGATGGTTTTAGATAGATGTTTCTTATTATTTTAAGGAAAAATCCTTTTAACCCTGTGTTCTCTAATTTTTTTAATAAGAGTGTATGTTGTATTTTATCAAAAGCTTTTTCTGCATCTATTGAGATTATTCATGTGATTTCTGTTAGTTTTGTTACAGATGTAATTGATTATGGCAATAGTTTTCCCGATTAAAATAGCCCTGAATTCCTAGTATAAATTCAATTTATTCATAGTATATTACCCTGCTGATAAGTTTTTGTAATCGTTTTGCTAATATAGTATTTAAATATTTTGCATCAAAATTCATTAGAGAGATTGGTCTGTAATTTTCTTTCTCTGTTTTGGCTCTTCCTGGTTTAGGTAATGGCACCATATTTGTGTCATAGAAGGAATTTGGCAGGACTCCTTCTTTACCTATTTTTCCAAATAGTTTATATAGTATTGGAATTAATTGTTCTTCAAATGTTTGGTAGAATTCATTTGTAAATCCATTTGGCCCTGGAGATTTTTTTCTTAGGGAGTTCATTGATGGCTTGTTCAATTTCTTTCTCTAAAATGGGACTATTTAAGTAACTTATTTCCTCTTCTGTTAGTCTGGAAAATTTCTATTTTTGTAAATATTAATTCATTTCAATTAGATTATCAGATTTGTTCGCATGCAGTTAGGCAAAATAGCTCCTAATTATTGTTTTAATTTCTTTTTCGTTGGTTCACCTTTTTCATTTTTAATGTTGGTAATTTGGTTTTTCTTTCCTTTTTTTTTTCCTGAAGCAACTGGGGTTAAGTGACTTGCCCAGGGTCACACAGCCAGGAAATGTTAAGTGTCTGAGGCCAGATTTGAGCAAAGGTCCTCCTGACTTAGGGCTGGTGCTCTATCCACTGCACCACCTAGCTGCCCTTTCTTTCCTTTTTCTAATCAAATTAACTAAAGGCTTATCTATTTTTTTTTGTTTCTTTATAAAGCCCACTATTAGTTTATTAATTAGTTCAATCATTTTCTTAGTTTCAATTTTATTAATCTCTCCTTTGATTTTCAAAATTTCTAATTTGGTATTTAATTGGAGGTTTTTAATTTATTCTTTTTCTAGCTTTTTTTAGTTGCATGCCCTATTCATTAATCTCCTCTTTCTCTATTTTATTCATATAACTATTTAGAGATATAAAATTTCCCCTAAAACCTGCTTTGGCTACATCCCATAGGTTTTGGCATGTTGTCTCATTATTGACATTCTCTAGTGAAATTGATTGTTTCTATGATTTGTTGTTTGACCCACTCATTCTTTAGAACTAGATTATATAATTTCCAATTGGTTTTTAATCTATCTTTCCCTGGCCTTTTATTTAATATAATTTTTATTGCATCATGGTCTGAAAAGGAAGCATTTACTATTTCTGCCTTTGTGCACTTGATTGTGAGATTTTGATTGTGACCCTAATGCATGGTCAGTTTTTGTGTAGGTGCTATATACTGCTGAGAAAAAGGTGTATTCCCTGCTACAACAAGATTATATGAAGATCATTTCTGATGGACATGGCTCTTTTCAATGAGATGAAACAGGGCAATTCCAATAGACTTGTGATGGAGAGAGCCATCTACATCCAGAAAGAGAACTGTCAGGACTGAATGTGGATCACAAAACAGTATTTTCAGTTTTTTGTTGTTGCTTGCTTGCTTTTTGTTTTTTTTCCTCATTTTTTCCCTTTTTGATCTGATTTTTCTTGTGCAGCACAATAAATATGGAAATGTGTATAGAAGAATTGTACATGTTTAATATATACTGGATTGCTAACTCTGGGAAGGAGAAAAATTTGGAACACAAAGTTTTGCAAAGGTTAATATTGAAAATTATCTTTGCATATATTTTGATAGTAAAAAAGCTATCATTTAAAAGAAAAAAAAAGATGTATTTCTTTATGAACCTATCCAATTTTCTCCAGAGATCTATCATATCTAAGCTTCTTAGGATTCTATTAACCTCCGTAGTTTCTTTCTTATTTATTTTGTGGTTAGATATGTATAATTCTGAGACGGGAAGGTTGAGGTCCCACACTATTTTATTTTTTCTGTCTATTTCTTCTTATAATGGACTTAATATCTTCTCTAAGAATTTGGATGCTCTACCTACCATTTGGTGCATATACATTTAGTATCACTACTACTTTATTGTTTATGGTACCCTTTAACAAGATACAGTTTCCTTCTTTATCTCTTTTAGATTTATTTTTACTTTTTCTTTATCTGAGATAAGAATTGCTATCCCTAGTTTTATTGTTTTAGCTGAAACATAATAAATTCTGCTCCAGCCTTTTATCCTTACACCATATATATCTCTCTGCTTCAAATGTGTTTCTTGTAAACAACATATTGTAGGATTATGTTTTTTTAATCTGCTCTGCTATTTGCTTCCATTTTATGGAAGAGTACATCCCAATCACATTCACAGTTATGATAGTTTCCCTTCATCCTATTTTCTTTCTTGTATATATTTTTGTTCTCTCCTTCTATCCCATCTCTCCTTAGTAGTGTTTTGTTTCTAATCCACCCCATTCTCTAACTGCCCTGCTTTTTATCATCCTTCTTCCCTTCTCTT
Source organism: Myrmecobius fasciatus (assembly GCA_023553655.1). NCBI lineage: Eukaryota > Metazoa > Chordata > Mammalia > Dasyuromorphia > Myrmecobiidae > Myrmecobius > Myrmecobius fasciatus. Next base: position 404,405 of record JAJPUD010000894.1, read on the forward strand.
CCCTCTTTTCCCTAGTGTTTCTGCCCTCCCTTCTATCCTGCCCTCCCTTTTCTTTCCCCTTTTTCCTCTTAAAAGGGAAAGAATGACTCTAACCATGGCACAGTGGGGGCCAAAAATCAAGCCACTACTTAGCTTCAGTCAAGCAAGATCAACGTTCTCCCAGTCTTAATACATGCATTATTTTATTTTACTATGGCAACAACCCTTTGCCATAGATGCTGTTATTTCTCCCTTCTCTAATTTTGAATACTAGTCTGAATCTTGCCTAGGAATTATATAACCTAGCCTTTATACAGCCCCTACCTAAGTACCAAGCACTGTACTAAGCGCTTTACAAATATTATCTTATTCAATTCTCACAGCAGCCATGGGAGGTAGGTATTATTATCACACTCATCTTACAGGAGAAGAAACAGGCAGATGAGTTTAAGTGATTTGCCCAGGTCACACAGCTAGTAAATATCTGAGGTGGAATGAATTCAACTTTTCCTAATTAGAATTGCTCTAGTCACTGCCTTGCTACCTCTAATAACAGTATTAGTATAATATGTATAGTATTAATCCACATGTATATGTATGTACATAGATGTATATTGTGCATATGTAAGTTTATACATTGGTATTTATATTTATGTTTGTGTACATGTTTGTTTTCCAGGCACAAACAAGCTCTTCAGTCACTTGACCATCCCCAGACTAATTTCTTAACCTCCAGGGATGGAACAGCAGTCCTGAAGTTACTTACCTTAAATAGAGTTAGGGAAAACCAGACGCCTGCTTCCTTTCTACCACAGATTCCGGTCCCTGACAATGCCTGAGCACACAGCTGCTGTCTCTTTCCATTAGCCCCACAGAAACACCATTGCATCTACTCTAGTTTTATTCCTCAGTGTTTACCAACCCGTTTTTCCCACCTCCTAGATGCTCGTCCCCTTTTGTCTTCAGAAAGGCAGGTTTTCAAATGGCATCCAACTGAATTCCCAAATGTTTACATAACATTCACTTACATCTCAAAGGAAACTCAAAGTCCCAGAGCTTCACAATGAAAAATAATCTCAAATCTTCCCCTGACATTTCCTCTCAACTTCAAAATAAACAAAGTGTTTCTGGCTTTGTTTAATACTCAACTTTCCATAAAGTACTTGGAGATTTAGAATATTAGCACAGAGAAGACCCTTGGAGGACCACCTTCTCCTCCCTCTCATTAAAAGGCAAGACCTTTCCTTACAAGTGAGCTGGCAAAGAGAATCTTGAACAGTCCTGGGAATGTGTCTACAACACAGCTGCTTAAGGTAGTCGGATTTTATTCTGTAAACTGACCTTCAAATTCGGCTCTTGGGCTTCCAAAAAGAAAAAAAGCCTTTTAAAGCATGGACGGGCACAAAAGGAAAAATGATGACTGCTGGAAGTCTAAAAGGAGCGCCATCCTTGGTCCTGAAACTGGATCCGGAGCCCCCCCTCTCTGACTGTCAATCCCACAGTCTGGGACTCGGTCACAGCGGAGGAAATGGGGGAGCGCTCCTACGGGATTACTGAGGATTCAGCTGCCCCAGGACACTACTCATGACTCTCTGGTACCCAGCTCACTGCCACATCCAGACACAGCCACAGGGACAAACTACCTTGATGCCTCAAGTCTCCTGCTGCTCCATGCTGGCTTCCTGGCAACCATTTCCAGAGCATGAAGTGGGGTGGATCACTGGAGGAGGGGGGGAAGGTGGGGCAGGGTTTTGTTGTTGTTTTTTACCCCTTTCTAAGTGGAAAAGGAAAGGAATGGTGGAGTCTTCCCAGAGCATACTTTTCTCCTCACCCGGGGCAGCCCAAGAGTATGGCTTTTTGTAGGTCCTATTGATGTAATAAGGATTCTTTGTCTCTGATCTTTGTGAGGGGTGGGCCACCTGGCCTGGGGAAATTCCTAAAAATGATCCCCATCCACCTAAATCTCCCTTGAGAAAGCTATCTGCTTTCCATCAGAATCTCCCACTCCCAAATGATCTGATAATCCCTTTGGTCTGGGAAACAATCACCACCCTTTATTGAATTGAAACAGCCATTAATCACTCCCTAGCCCCAAACCAAAGAAAGCTAATAAAATCAAAGGCTGTACCCCAAACCTTTGGTAATTCCTTTCTGGACTGGCCCACTAGGAACTTGTGTTTCTCAGCGTAAACCCATATTTGCCAAAAACCGACTTTTGCTAATTCCTAATCAGGAAGAGCCCACTGAGAAGTTGATTCTCAGTGTAACAAACCCATTTTTTTTTTTTTTACCAAAAACCTCGCCTGCAAATAGGAACTGAGAATTCTTTCACAAAAAGCTGCAAGATCAGCCTAGAAACTCCATTGCTATTAGGATAATCTCTCACCCCTCATTTCTCACACCTCAACACTATTCTTCCAGTCTTTTCTTCCCCTTTGGAGAAAGGGATTAGCCCAAAGTGCCTGTGGTCTAAAGAGCTAGCTATCCTAAGGGGCTCATTCTTTAATCTATGGTACAAACTTGGTCCAGTTCACATGAGTGTCTCTCTGCTATTTGGAACTTCTATGACCAAAAACATTAATAAATTTATAACTCTAAGACTCTTCTTCCCTTCAGCGCACACACAGCCTCAGGTTAAGATTCCATCCTGACCATCAGCAAAGAGTTTTAGATCTCTGATCTGTTCAAAATCTATATACTTCCAGCTAGTTAATGGTGCCATCTATTTTGCCTTTCCCCTGGGCAGAAAACACTGCAGGATATGTGCACAAAGAGTTATAAGGAGCAAAGATATTTTTATGTGAAACAAATCAGGAAATAAAAACAGCTTAAAGAAATAGCAAGAAGGGATCTTTTAGTAGAACCTAAAAGCAGCAAGCACCAGATAAGCAAAGAGAGGATAGTCACAATTTATAGGCTCAGTCTGAGTTCTCGGTTCCATAACAGCAGACTTGGCCCTGATACCAGGCTGCTTATTTTTATGCTTATTCTCAGTCATGGAATTCGTACTGCAAGATGCCTGCAGCAATCCCATCACCCTGGCATTGCAACTATGGCTCTCTTCTAGGCTCTGTTCCCTCTCTTAGAATCAAAGTTCTTCAATTCATCCCCAACTCAAAGCTCTAGATAAACTCAGTCTCTCCCAGAACTATGAGGACTACAACTTCCAGCATTCCTAGTGAGATTTCAGACCTTTTGTACCAACTGAAAGGAAATCAGTCTAAATAAATCTCATTACCAGATTATTACAGGGGCTTCTAATCTGGAGTCTGTGAACTCAGTAGATAATAGATAGATAGATAGATAGATAGATAGATAGATAGATAGATAGATAGATAGACAGACAGACAGATAAGATAGATGGATAGACAGATAAAAGATAAAATGTATGTCAACATAATTGGTTTCTTTATAATCCTATGAAATCCTAATTTCATGTATTTAAAAACATATCTAAACTTTACTAGACTGCTCAAGAGGATCACAGTACATAAAAAGGGAAAGAAACCGTGCTCTCGTATGTACTTTTCATGATCCTGCAGGAAAGAATTGGTGTCCTGAGGAGCTAAGACAGAAAGAAGATTTCAGTGAGTCTGGGAGGACCTGGAAACTGTCCGAACTTGACCCACTCTGCCTCTCCTGGGCTGGCCACAGAAGAGTCTGCAGAACAGAAATGCTCAGTCTGGAAGGAGAAGCTTTTGGCCCAGTCCCTACATAGGCCCCATTTGAGAACCAACAGGCACAGCACTCCAGCAGAGCAATAATCCTGAAGTGTGGGGGTGAAGAGCAAACTGGATAGGAAAAAGATTCCAGGCAGAAGAGAGAGGCAACCACAAGAGGAGTCCTGTCTTCCCTCAACTATGTTTTCACCCTCAGAGCTATCTGAAGCCTGTCTCTACCATGGTCACTCTCACTGCCAAACTCAAGTTAACATGAACCTTGTCCTGAAAATCAATTAATAGTGCTGAATAAAAAAAGCATAGAGGGAGAGAAAGAAGGAAGGAAGGAAGGAAGGAACGAACAAACAAAGGAAGGAACGAATGAAGGAACAAAGGAATAAAGAAGGAAGGAAAGAAGAGGAAAGAAAGGAGGAAACCTTTATTTAGTGCTTTCTACTTAAAAAACACCATAATAAATACTAGGGATACAAATCCAAAAGTAAAATGATCTAAACCACAGTTAAATCTAAGATAGGTAACAGAGCCAAAAGTTATCCCAGAAGAACAAATAAGTGGTCTGGGCAGATCCAGGGCAGGGGAAGGTCTCCTCAGCAGCCTGAATGGGACTAAGGAGGCTGCTGCCTGCAGCCACAGGAGGTCAGGGAAGCTGTACTAGGCTCACGGGTATCTCTATAGGGTCATTGCAAATGGAGGCTTCACAAATCTAAAATTGTGCTGGACAGAAAAAAATCAAAAGTCCTGAGTGACAGTTCTGAATTTATTTTAAGCCCTATATATCATCCTGCAGGACAGAGTAAACTAAGGGAACATAGGAAGCATCCACACTGAACCACTGACCAGGACCCCTGGAGGTAGCCTTCCTGGCCCCCGGCCTGGAACTCAAACAATACCTTCTAATGCTCTCAGTGATCCTACCCACTCTTGCCCAAAAGAATTCTGAGAAATCAGATGGGCCCCAAACCAGACAGTGTCAGATCCTAGAGTAAAGCTGAACTGTGGAAAGAGCTTTGGAAATGACTTTTCCAATAAGGATGAACCTATAGGAGGAGTTTCTGAGGGAAGAAAAATGTATTCTATATACATTTGTCTCTAAAATAGGGAGTATTTAACCTTTTGTATGTCATAGAACCCTTTATTAAAAAAAAATAAAGAAATACAGTTGCTAAGATTTTTTTTAAATCAAATTCATGAGCTCCAAGAACCTCTGCTCTAAGAGAAAGGGACAGCCCATAGGAAAGAGCTATCAGCAAGCAGACTGTGCCCAGAATTTCTTGGACCTGCCTACAGGTTCTTCAGGTGTTTTCACCTGAAGGCTCTGAGTCTGTCATTCTTGGTGAGGAGAAACCCTACTCTTACTATCCTTTCTCCTCCTGGCCCTGAGGCTCTCAGTTTATTTTATTATATATTTTTTAATTTTTTTGCTGAGGCAATTGGGGTTAAGTGACTTGCCCAGGGTCACACAGCTAGGGAATGTTAAGTGTCTGAGGCCAGATTTGAATCAGGTCCTCCTGACTTCAGGGCTGGTGCTGTCTTCACTTTGCCATTTAGCTGTGTCCTCTCAGTTTATTCTTTTCACCAGAGAATAGTCTTCTTTGGAGAGAGACTATAAGTGTGAACAGAGCTTGGATCATAGATTTCAGAGCTATGTGTGGTAGGGGTCCTCCAGTCCAAACCCTTCACTTTACAGATGAGACCAAGATAAAGTTCAGCAATAAATAAAGAGGCAAGATAAGATGGTTTATGGCTGACGAGGGCCATAAACAGTAGAATTGGGATTCAGAACTAGGTTCACTAACTCACAATCCAATGCTCTTGTCTTAACCCCCCACAACTGCAGTGCCATTCCAGTGAGCCAAGGCTGGTGACCTTTGCATCACTACTTTGATATTGGTGGGCACCATCAGCTCAGGGATCTGGCACAAAAGCAGCATTACCCAGTGGGCCCCACCTGCCCAGCTCTATTTCTGACGGCTTAGTTACTGCGGTGGGAGTACCATCTGTCATTCAAGTTCATCCTCAGTTCCCTCCAGAGTGAGAGTCACCCCAGCAGCAGGGAGCCAGTCAGATACCCTTCCAGGGCTCTAGAAAATCCTGGACATGGAATCTGAGCTGCAATGGGATGGAAGCCAGCCTTTATGCATGTGTTTTAGAGGAGTATGTTATAAGGACAGAGAGAAGTGGTGGTTAAACCAGAGTCTGAGAACCACATCTCTCTAGCTGAGAGATGAGTCATATTAGAAATACAAGGGGAGTCTCCCATTAGGGGGACGAAGGTAGAAGGAATCATATGCCCCTTTTTGACATAACCTCATCATTCATTCTAGAAGCATTTCTAATGCACTTACTGTATGCTAAGCATCATGCTAAATACAAGGAGATATCATCAGTCAACAATGATTTTTTTAACAGCCTATTATGTGCTAGGAAGCATGTTAAACATGGGGAATATAGAAAAAGACAAAGACATAGCCCCTGCCCTCAAGGAGCTTACATTGCAAGGGAAGAGAGACATGCAAATAACTATATCTATAATATACATATAGTATAAATGGGGAGAAGTCTGAGAGAGAAAGGACTAGCAGGAGGGGGACAGGTAAAGGTGGTCAGAAAAAGGTAGTCTTGAAAGAAACCTGAGAAATCAAGAAATAGTAGTGAGAGGGCAAAGCACTGAAGGTCTACAGAGTAGCCAGTGAAAAAGCATGGAGTGGTGAAATGGGGCATCATGTCCAAGGAACAGCAAGTAGTTGGATTATAGAATGCTTTAAGAGTAAAAATATAAGAAGGCTTGAAACATAGAAAGGCCATGAAGGGCTTTGAATACCAAATGGAAGGTGTTTTTATTTCATTTTGTAGATAAAAAAAAAACACTGGAATTTATTTTTAATATGTTTTTATTCATTTCATGGAATATTTCCCAATTACATTAAATTTTTTAACATTCTTTTTTTAAATTTTGAATACCAAATGCTCTCACTCCTTCCAGTTCCTCCCTCTTCCTTGAGAACGAATTCAATTTTTTATTGATTACATATGTAAAGTCATTCAAAACATTTCCATAATAGCCATGTTGCAAAAGAAAATACAGACAAAAAAAGTTTTTAAAAAAAGTGCTTCAATCCACATTCAGAGTTCATCAGTTCTCTCTCTGGTGGTTGGATAGCATTTTTCATTATGGATCCTATGAATTGTATTGAATCATTGTCTTGACCAAAGTAGCTTTCACAGTTGATCACCCTCTCAGTTTTGCTTTTACTGTGTACAGTGTTCTCCAGGTTCTTCACTTAGCATCAGTTCATGTGAGTCCAGGGTTTGTTTGTTTGTTTGTTTTTTTTTATTGTTGTTGTTTTGTTTTGTTTTGTTTTGTTTTTGAGAGCATCCTGCTCATCATTTCTTATAGCACAATAGTATTCCATCACAATCCTATACCACAATTTGTTCAGCCATTTCCTAATTGGTGGGCATCCATTGGTGGGTTTTCAATTCTTTGCTATCACAAAAAAAGAGTTGCTATGAATATTTTTGTACATGTATATCCTTTTCCTTTTTCTTTGTTCTCTTTGGGGTACAAACATAGTAGTGTTATTGCTGGATCAAAGGGTATGTAAGGCTTTATAGTCCTTTGAAAGTAGTTCCAAATCATTCTCCAAGATGATTGAACCAATTCACCATTCCATCATCAATGCACTGGAGTTTATTGAGCAGCATAATCAGGCCTGCACTTTAGGAAAATCACTTTGGCAGCTGATTGGAGGATGAATTGGAATGAAAAGACTTGAAATAGGAAGACAAATGAAAAGATGACTTCAGTAGATGGGAGGTGATAAGGGATTAAACAAGGGAAATGAGTGTGTGAATGGAGAAAAGGGGGCTTGAGCAAGAGATAATCTGAAATTAAAAATAGATTTGACAAATTGGATATGTGGAATGAATGCAAGTGAGAAGCTGAGGACGAAACGAAGGTTGTGAGCCTGAGTGACTGACAGTATAGAAATATCCTAAAGAATAATAGGAAAGTTTAAAGAGAGGGAAAGAGGTTGGAGAACAGATAACAAATTCTATTTTAGACTTGTTGAGTTTGAAGCCTTTGAACATTCAGTTTGAGATATCACATGAGATATCAAAGAGGTAGTTGAGCTATCTCAAGAGAGATTAGGATGAGATATACAGATATGGGAACTATCTGCATAGAACTAATCAATGAACCCATGGGATCTGATGAGATCTGGATGGGGGAAAGAAGGAGAGAAGGAAAGGAAGAGGAAGAGAGAAAGAAAAAAAGAGGAAGAGAGAGAAAAGAAAAAAGAGAGAGAGACAGAAAGGAAGAGAAAGACAGAGACAGATACACACAAAGAAAGACACATACAAAAAGACACAAAGAAAGAAGAGAGCTCAGGATGGAACCTTAGGAAATACTCATTGTTAACAAGCAACAATTTAAATATACAGAGAAAGAGACTGAGAAGAAGCTGTCATACAGGTAGAATGAGCAGAGCTAAGAGAGAACAGTGTCCCAAAAAATTTAGAGAGGAGAGAATACCCACCAGAGGGTAATTGACAGTGTCAAAAGCTACAGTGGTCAAAAAAGATGAAGATTAAGGAAAGGTCATTAGATTTGGCAATGAAGAGGTCTTTGGTGACATTGACAATCTTATATTTACATAGAGATTAGTAAGAAATGAGATAAATTGAGAAGAGACTCCCATAAGCTGGAGAAATGCAAAAGTTTCCAAAAACATGGTACCCAAGTGGAGTTTTTACAACAGCTGAGGCCCCTAAGAGGCAGAAATGAGAACATGCCTTTCAGACATGAGGTACAAACTGTGCTAAGTCAGAGAAGAGATGGAATGCCAAGTTCATAAAATGGTAAATAGGCCAATTTGGCTGGAATGGAGATTGTGAAGGGAGCATATTTGGAAGGAAATCTGAAGCCAGAATCTAAATGAGCTTCAGATATCAAACTGATAATTCTGTATTTTATCCTAGAGAAAAAAAAGCAGTCACTGAAGATTCAGACTCTGCTTTACAATGATTAATTTGATGGTTCTGTAGAGGCTATTTTGAAGATGGAAAGGCCTGCAAAAGAAAATCTCAGGGCTGAGAGACAGTGAGCCCCTGGAGTCTCAGTCCTCATAGAACAAGGATGGGATTCAATTGAGTCAATGAATTATCCCATCCCATTTAAAAAAAAAAAAAAAAACTAACAAGATACTCTGGCCCTGGTACCTTTATCAGACAAGAACATCTCTGTTGGAGGAATCAAAAATAATAAATAAATGTATGCTTGGCCATACCCTGTGGATCTTTTATAAAAGTACTCTATATCAGTTTAATTTGGAAGTGGTAAACCAGAAGAGAACAGTTCCAACCAAGCTGGGATGGGAGGAGAAAAATCTGGATTTCCTCCCTTGTCCCTGACAAGAGGAGGACTTTGTGAATTTCAGAAAGTTGGAGAATTTGAACTTCTCTTTGGTGTCCTGGCAGTATCCCTGCAGTAGTTACTGCACCAGGAGACAAAGACAAACTAGACATTCTGAGGAAAGGTAGTTTCACAAGGAACATTGCAGAAAATTATATTTAGGGGGAACTTCACAAGGGCCCCAAAAAGAAGAAAAAAGATCCATAAATTATCTTCTTTGCCACACATGCTCCAAACCTGAGCCTACTTCCCCTGAACTCTATATGAACTTGTGGGAGAGTGCATCCTTAGTTTGAATGTATTTTGTACCAGTCCTTTATAATATGATGAAAGCAAATATCTGTTTCTAAAAGCTAATTGTTTGGCTGACTAATTAATATCAACAGGAAATCAATAGAGGAAACCCAGCTATGAGGGCTTCTGTTACAGTACTAGAAAAAGTACCCTTCAGCTCCTCAGGGTCCTTTATATCCTTGAGGGGAGAAGTAGAAGTTACTTTCTGGATCCAAGAGGCACCGTCCCCCTACTCCACAACTCCACACACTAATACCTCTTATTTAAAAAAAAAAAAGAAAGAAAAAAGAAAAATGAACCAGAGGGGAAGCTAGATAGTGCAGTAGGTAGAGTGCCAGCTCTGAAGTCAGGAGAACCTGAGTTCAAATCTGGCCTCAGACACTTAACACTGTCTAGCTGTGTGACCCTGGGTAAGTCACTTAACCTCAATTGCCTCAGGAAAAAAAATGAACCAACAAAGAACAAAGAACCCCTTCATAAAAACTCACTATGGGAACAGGGAAGACTGGAGTTCATCTTCAGAGGACACTGAAGTAAAAACAGCTTCTTCTACTCCAAAGAATAATGTAAAATGGCTTCCTGTTCAGAAAGAATTTATAGAACTCAAAAAAGAATTTAAAAATCAAATGAGAAACATTGAGGGAAAACTAAAACTAAAAATGAAAACCATCCAAGAAAAACAAGATAATGAAAAAAAGTTAACCCAACTGGAAAAGGAGATATAGAGCCTCAAAAATGAAAATAACTCTTTTAAAAATAGAATTAGGCAAGGGGAAGCCAGTGAAGCTATGAGAGACCAAGAAATAACAGCATATTCTAAAGAACGAAAAAATAGAACAGAATATGAAATATCTTATAAGAAAAACAACAGATCTGGAGAACAGATCAAGAAAAGAAAATATAAGAATTGGAATGCCTGAAAGTTGTGACCAAAAAAAGAATCTTGACACAATAATGCAAGAAATAATCCAAGAAAATTGTCCTGGAGTTATAGAACATGAGGGGAAAGAAGAAATAGAAAAAAATCCTCTGGTCACTACCTCAGTAAGAGCCTTTGTAGAAAACATGTAGGTATATTATTGCCAAATTTTGAAACCCCCAGATTAAAGAGAAAATTTTGTAAGAAACAAGAAAAAAACAAGTCAAATATTCTGGAGCTACGATTAGAATTGTAAAGTGCTTATCAGCAGCTATAATAAAAGACCACAGATGCTGGAATCATTTCTATCAACAATCAAAAGAACTATATATGTGGTCAAAAATATCGTATCCAGCAAAATTATCTATAATATTGAATGAGAAAAAATGGACATTCAACAAACTTAAAGATTTTCAGAACTATCAACCAAACCCAAACTTAATAGAAAATTTAACATATAAGAGTTAATATCAAAGATCAATTTTTGCAAGTGAATTCTACCAAACATTTAAAGAACAATTAATTTCAAATACTATGTAAACTATTTGGAAAAATAGGCAAAGTAGGAGTCCTGCCAAATTCCTTCTATGATACAAATATAGTGCTGATGCCTAAACCAGGAAGAACCAAAACAGAGAAAAAATTATAGACCAATCTCTCTAATGAATTTTTAATGCAAAAAAATTTAAATAAAATGTTAGCAAGTAGATTACAACAGTTTATCAGTAGGATAATACACTATGGCCAGGTGGGATTTATGCCAGGAATTCAGGGCTGGTTCATATAAGGAAAATTTTTGGCATAATTGACCATATCAATAACAAAATTGGCAGAAATTATATGATAATTTCAAGACAAACCAAGGAACTATAGGAATACAATTCCAAAACACTTTTGACACAAATAAAGTCAGATCTAAACATTTGGAAAAATATCAAATCCTTTTGGGTAGGCCAAGCCAATGTAATATGACAAACCTACCTAAATTAATTTATTTATTCAGTGCTATAGCAATTAAACTACTAAATAAACAAAACCAAACCACCCAAGATTAGAAGAAAAGCAGAAAAGCAGAAAATTGGGGAGAGGAGACAGAGGGGATTTATAGCAAGTTTTTCTGATAAAGGCCTCATTTCTCTATATATGGGGAAATGAGTCAAATTTACAAAAAATATGAGTCATTCCCACAACTGATAAAATGATAAAAAAAAAATGAAAGGCAGTTTTCAGAAGAAGAAATCAGTTATCAATAGTCATTTGAAAAAAATTGCTCTAACTCACTATTGATTAGAGAAACACATTTAAACAACTCTGAGGTTTTACCTCACACCCATCAGATTGGCTAACATTGTTGAAAAGAAAAATAAGAAATATTGAAGGATGTGCAGAAAAAATTGGGGCATTAATGTACTATTGGTGGAAGTTGTGAAAATCTAATTATTTAAGAAAACAATTTGGAATTATGCCCAAAGGGCTATAAAAGTGAATATTCTATGGCTCACCAACACCGATATTAAGTCTGTAATCCAAAAAGAACAAAGAGGAAAAGACAAATTTATACCAAAATATTTATAGGAGCTCTTTTTGTGGTAGCAAAAAAAATTGGAAATTGAAGGAATTCCCATCAATTGAGGATTGGCTGAACAGGTTGTAGTATGTGGTTGTAATGAAAACTATTGTATCATAAGAAATGGTGAAGTTCCAATGATCTTGTGATGAAGAGCCATCTACAGCCAAAGAGAGGACTGTGGGAATTGAGTGTGGATCACAACATAGCATTTTCACTCTTTTTGTTGTTGTTTGCTTGCATTTTATTTTTTCTCATTTTTTTCCTTTTTGATCTGATTTTTCTTGTGCAGCAAGATAATTGTATAAATATGTATGCATATATTAGATTTAACATATATTTTACCAGATTTAATATATATTGGATTGTTTGCCATCTAGGGAAGGGGGTGAGGGAAGTGGGGAAAAATTGGAACACAAGGTTTTCTCAGAAAAAGCTAAAAATATTTATATGAACTGAAGTAAAGTGAAGTGAACAGAACTATGACAGCATAATAACAACAATGTTGTAGTGATAATCAACTATGAATGACTTAAGTTTTCAGCAATACAGTGATCCAAGACAATTCTGAAGGACTTAAGATGAAAAAGTTATTCAACTGCAGAAAAAGAACTGATTGAGTCTGAATGCAGATTGAAACATACTTTTTTTTACTTTATTTTTCTTATTTGTTTGTGGGCTTCAGGTTTTTTGGTATGGGGGTGGGGTTTGAGAGAGTTTTTTTGGTCCTCTGTTTTCTTTTGCAACATGGTAGATAAGGAAATGTGTTTTGCATGAGTGCACATATATGATCTATATCTTGCTCTCTCAAGGAGGAGGGCAATGAGGGTAGAGAAAGAAAATTTGTAACTCAAATTTTTTTAAAATGAAAGCTAAAATTGTTTTTATGTGTAATTCAAATATATATTTTGCTGCCTTGACTTTAAAGTCAAAAGAGTTTAGTTCATTGCTTTCCTCTGATACTTAGTATTTATCACTATATAATTTCTCTGAACTTCAGTTTCCCCATCTCTTGATGGGGATAATACTTATCCTACCTATTTCAGAGTTATTGGACACAAATGATTTTGTAATTTTAAGACTCTACATAAAGCTTGTGTATTATGAACAGTCTAGGACTCCCTGAGAGACAGGACACTGAGTTCTAGGACTCCCTGAGAGACAGGACACTGAGTTTAGCAAAAAGAAAGGGAGAGCCAGACAGTATTCAAGAGCTCCTTAGACTCTTTCTTTCCACCTGATCTCTCAGGGACAGACCTAAGGAAATACCCAGCATCTGAGGTATCTCTTAAAGCTTTTGCTGGGATTCAGACTTTGGTAGATCAGACTATTAAAAGTAGCCAATTACAGATTAAAATCCCAGAGCCATTCAATTCAAAGTAATCTTTATTAAATGTGTCTATTGTGTGCAAGACACTGTGATAGACATTAGATTACAAGAGTAGACACTAGAATCTTATGTGTACTCAATCTTACATGATCCAATTTTACAGGAACAAAAGATTTGGGGGTTCACCTGGGATACGTCTCCCATGGTGGGATATAAGGTTCATCAAGCTATTTGGGTGAACATGTTTTCATACAAACAGAGATGAGCCTGTACTACACCAGACAATTCCAAACAAAGCTATTGCCAATACAGAATTGTCAGAGCTTTGCCCCAAGGTACTGAAACAGGGGAAAGAGGTACTTCTTTCCCTGGAGGAACCATTTTCACTGTGACCATCATCTCCATGCCTTTTTTTTAATCCTCTAACAGACATTGTCATGGTATTCCCTTGACCCCCTCCCCAGACTCCAAGAGGGCAAGAACCATCTCCTCTGGGTGGATGTGCCTGTGGTCTGATTGTCCCTACTGCCTCTCCCCTCACCCTCATCTCTGTCCCTCCTTTCCTCCACATCCATCCCACTGCAATCTCTCTTCTCCTTTGGGACAGTCTACATTGAGAGGATGCCTAAAACCAGCTCAGCCTCTGTGTGACTTACATTCAATGTTTTTAGTTATTCTGCTTCAGGAACCAGGCAGAATAAGTCCACGTGAGAGCCTTTCAAACATTTGAAAGAACCAAGATCTTGGCTGGACCAGTTTTTAGCTTTTCACCCCACTGGGCCTCTGGCTGTGCTATCTAGTAGAAGAAATATTAGATGGAGTCAGAAGTCTTTGGTTCAAATTCAGCTATGATACTTCCTAACTTGCTTCCCAATTATATAGCTTAATGCCAGATGATACATGAAGTAAATTACAGAGCAATTAATTAAAACATAATAAAAAGATAAATACAAGAAATTGAATCAGCTAATAACTGTCCCTAGCATCCATACTAAATAGTTTTTATCTCTAAATATTTCCTATGAGCATTAGTAAACTCCCGATTTAGTCCCAACACAAGAAAGAACCCATGACTTTGGTGCTGAAGATTAGCCTGAAATTATACTGCTTATTCAATCTCAATCATGCAGTCTAACAAATTGCTTTCCCCATGTCCCTGAGAGGGCCAGCTTCTAAGATTGTTTGTGGAGATGGAATCTGTTATCTATTTTTGTAATCCCAATGTCTAGCACAGTGTCTTGTACATGTTGTTGTTGAGTCATTCAGTCATGTTGAATGCTTCAGGATCCCAATGAAATTTTCTTGGCAGAGACACCACAGTGGTTTGCCTTTCCTTATCCAGCTTATTTTACAGATGAGGAACTGAGCCACGCAACCAGTAAGTGTCTTAGGTTGGATTTGAATTCAATTTCTCAGACCCAGTTGTCTCTCCACTTGCCATTGAGCTTCCCTAAGTTGCACACAAGGGACACGTTCAATAAATATTACTCTAAATTGAATAGATCTGGGATTTGAATTTCTAATTTGAGTTAATAGGCTGAGTTGCCAAAGATATTGCAGAAATCCCAGTTTGAGGTGATGAAGGCTTATACCAGGTGATAGTGTTGGAGAAAAGAAGGCATATACATGTTTCAAAAGTAAATACTACAAGATTTGGCAATAGTTTGAAGGGAGAAGATGTAAGAGAATGAGGAGATGAGGATAAGAGATTCTGAGCCTAGGTGACTAAGAAGATGGTGGTACCCTTGACACTCCTAGGGAAGTTTGAAAGGGAGAGAGTTAAGGGAAAAGTCAAGAGTTTAGCTTTTGACATCTTGAGTTTAAGGGGTCCATGAGACATCCAGTTTGAGATATCTAATAGAAAGTTGAATACAATTCTGAAGGTTAGAAGAAGGTAAGGGCTGGATAATTAGATCTAACATCATCAGCACAGAAATGATCATTGAAACCATGGAATCTAAGGAGATCACTGAATGAAAAAGCACAGGAGAAGACAAGAGGGTCCTGGGGGATATCCCCCTGGATGAAGATCTTGTAAAAGAGATTATTGAGGAGTGATCAAATAGATGAGTAATGTCAAGAAAACCTAGAGAGAAGAGAGTATCAAGAATAAGTATGAGATCATTGGTAACTTTGAGAGGGCACTTTCAATTGAATGATGAGGTTGGAAACTAGACCTGAAAAGTTAAGAGAGTGGAAGAAAAGAAAGTTGATCATGGAGGGCCTTTTCAAGGAGTTTAGCCACAGTGGAGAGATTTAGGACAATAGATAAAGTGAGGGGTTTTTTCTGAAGATGGGAGAGATGTAAACAAGTTTGTAGGCAATAGGGAAGTAGCCAGTAGACAAGGAGACATTTAAAATGGGGAGGAAATCTGCTGAAGGAAACAGGATTAATTGGGATTGCTTGAGCATCCAGAGGAACCTTCCTGAGTAGAAGAAAAGCTATATCTTCATGTGAAACAGGAGTGAAGGAGGGGAAAGTGGTAAAAGGCATCTGAGATGTGAGTTGAAGAAAGAGGAGATGAGGGAGCTCTCAGCAAACAACTTCAATTTTTGTAGTAAAATCTGAGACAAGATCTAAGAGGGTAGGGAGAGCCTTGGGAAGTTTGGAGAGGGATGATCAGCTTTGGAAGAGCTACTGTGGTGTGAGTTAATTAGGGATGAGTAAGAAAAAGGATTGTCTTGACCAAGAAGGGCTCAGTTGGAATTTTACAACACACATGTGTAATGGACTCAGCTTCTTTCAGCAATATGTGTTTAGGAATAAAGGCAAGGGATAGTGGGAGTGATCTGAGGTTAAGAGAAGGGAAGGCAGCAATGATGTAATAAGGGGACAAGGCACTCAGAGTGAAGCTGTAGAATGTAGACATGGTTCATCTCAATGGCCTGAGAAAGAAGAAAATGCAAGGGGGATACCTGGGAAGAACTGAGGAGCTGAGGGATCAGCGTTGTGTTGAGGATGAAGAGCAAGTAGGTGGGGGAGAGATGGAATGAAAATAGACTATGATCAGTTAAGGGAATTTCAGAGTTCATGAACAAGGAAGAAGTGCATCTGGGTGATGGAAGATCAAGGGTATGACCATCTTTATGTATGGCTGAGGTGGGGTAGAGGAATAGGCCATGGGAATTAATAGGCTGAATGCTACAAGGTTGGAGGGAGCAGCCATTTGTATACTTCTGTCTGCTACTATTGGGACAGGTCTAGAGAAAGACTGTAATAACAGAACTGAGCCTCTTTCTACCATGTCTCACTGACTTACTTTCCCCACAGATCCTTCCAGGTTCAGTCTCTTCCAGGCTCTTAAGAGTTCCCATCAGCTCCTCCTTTCTCCAGAGACCTCCCTTCAAGTTGGTCCCATTTACAACTTTGATTTATCACCTCTTCATCTCCATAGACTCAATATCCCTCTGTCTAGCCCTTCCACAGGTTTCAAAAATTATAACCTGCAGGAAAAGCTCCTTGTCTAAGGTTTGGGTGTTGATGACCCCATAGGAAAGTCCTGAGGTAAAACAAGCCTTGAAAGGCCAGTATTGTGTATCCTAGTGAACTTGGGGTTGGGACTCAGTAGTTTTCTAGGGAGATGTCCCCTTGGCTTAGAATTATCTTGTTCAGACCCAGATCTGAGAAGCCATGCTGCAGACAAAGTTCTCTTCCTAGACTCCTTCCTTACACCTGATAGCCAGTGCAAACTGGCTCCTAATGCTGGAGGGTCAGAATATCTGACTGAGTACTGATTGGCCTGCTCTTTACAATTTTCATGACTTTTTTTCACTGATTTCTAACTAATATTTGCCATTTGCCTCAGTTATGATTATAGACAACAAGCATTGTTATGGGAAAGGGTCTATAAGCTTCGCCATGCTGTCAAAGGGGTCCACAACACCAAAAAGGTTAAGAACTCCTGTCTTTGAGCATTATCAGCTTCCATACTGTAGTATGGAAGGTTTACCTGGACTCCATACGTAGTCCAGGAGTGGGGAACCTTTTTTCTGCCAAGACTCATTTGCATATTTATAACATAATTTGCAGTCCATACAAAATTATGAATATCATTAGAATTATTGCACTAGCTCTTATGAAATGGATGATTTCAGAGAAATCTGGAAAGATTTGAAAAAAATGATGAAGATTGAAGCAAGCACAACCAGAACAATTTATACAATAGTAATCACATTGTTGACTTTGTCAACTTTGAAAGCCTTGAGATCTCTGATTCAGGGAATGATGGATCAGAATTCTAAAAGACTGATGATAAAGCACACTCTCCATCCTGACAAAGAGATGAGGGATTCAAGAGTCCAGAATGAGACGTTCATTTGAGGACACTGCCAATAAAGGAATTTGCTTTTCTTGCCCATTTATATTTATGATGAGTTTTTTTTTTTTTTCCCTATTGGGCTGGGCAGGAGAAAGATGGAGATAGGGGAAGAAAAATACTTTTTTAAAAAACAGCAAAAAAGAGGCAGCTAGTTGGTGTAATGGTTAGAGCACCAGCCCTGAAGCCAGGAGGACCTGAGTTCAAATCTGGTCTCAGACACTTAACACTTCCTTGCTGTGTGATCCTGGGCAAGTCACTTAACCTTAATTGCCTCAGCAAAAAAAAAAAAGGAAAAAAAAGAACAAAAAATAATTTCTTTAAATGAAAAGAAAGACCAGAAAGAAATGCAAGACAAGAACAACTTTGAATGGTCTATGTTGAATTTATTATATATTATTTATTACATGTTACACATTATTATATATTTGTTTATTTTGCATTGTTAGCATATGTATTGCTAAATATTTATTACTCATTATATAGTATCATATATATATATATTTTTTTTTTGCTTTTTGCTGAGGCAATTGGGATTAAGTGACTTGCCCAGGGTCACACAGCTAGGAAGTGTCTGAGACCAGATTTGAACTCAGGTCCTCCTGACTTCAGGGCTGGTGCTCTAACCACTGCACCACCTAGCTGCCCCAGTATCATATATTTTTAAAGAAAAGCAAGTTGTACATAATAGAGAGTCTCAGTTTCATCAATGATTCTCTTCTGTTATATCATACATTTGGAAAGACCCATTTTGTCTAATGCTTAGAAAAAGGAAGAAAAAAACAGAGTGCTAGAGAACATATAATAAAACATATCTCTTCCTTTTTGGCAGAGAAGAAAAGCACCCATAGAGCAAAACATTTTATATGTCAGAAGCAGTCATCCTGTTGAATGTTTTTGCTTAATTTACTTAAATTTTATTGATTTAATTAAAAATAAGTTTTCTTTGCCATGGGTAGGGCTCAGCATTGAAAGGCCAGAATGACTGTTATCTATAAAATTTCTTAAAAAAAAAAAAAAAAAAACCCTTCCATAAAAAAGGTAAGTAGTTTCTGTTAGATGTCATCGTTATTTTTTCATACTCAGCCTATTACATTAGTTTTTGTTGTATATTAGATCTTCTCATGCATATTCTTTTAATATAACATTGATTTTTATCTTAGCTCAATAGTCTGACAGCAAACAGGCAGCTAATTCAGAAAAGACTCCTCCATCAATCAGCTAAGATAGTGTCAGTTTCCTTCTTTGATGTTAGATGTTTATCACCTAATATCTTCTGTCTCTCTCCTGTTTGTGGATGAGGTTTCTGGATAGTAGAAAAGTCCTTTCTCATTTCTTAATGCCAAAACATATTTTATAAGTGATTTTTCACTGTCTCTTTTTCTGCAAAAATACATAAATTTCATTTGTAAAGCCTGATCAAATTCTACAAAGAATGTCTTGACCTCCTCATCTCTGAAAACAGAATCTTGTGAATAAGGGGCAATTTTGTCCCATGTGTTTTGTTTTTGTTTTCGTCTGGGGCACAGTTAGTTTTCTTTTCAAATTACTTTGAATATATTGTATCCCTTTTCCCATCATAGTAATATTTTATTTCTGTCTTCACATACCCTGCATTCAGCACAATGCCTTGCTATTAGGAGGTACATAACTAGAAAACCTAGATATGATAGACCTCTGGAGAAAATTGAATAGGGTCAGAAAGGAATATATCCTTTTCTCGGCAGTACATGGCACCTACACAAAAACTGACCATATACGAGAGCATAAAAACCTCATAATCAAATGCAGAAAGGCAGAAATAGTAAATGCTTCCTTTTCAGACCATGCTACAATAAAAATTATATTGAATAAAGGGACAGGGAAAATAGACAAAAAAAAATTGGAAATTAAATAATCTAATTCTAAAGAATGAGTGGGTCAAGCAACAAATCACAGAAACAATCCATAATTTCATTCAAAAGAATGACAGTAATAAGACAACATGTCAAAACCTATGGGATGCAGCCAAAGCAGTTCTTAGGGGAAATTTTATATCTCTAAATAGCTACATGAATAAAATAGAGAAAGAGAAGATCAATGAATTGGGCATGCAACTGAAAAAAGCTAGAAAAAGGAGGTACATAATAAAGAATTATAAGTTTAACTTAAATTTCCCCACAGATATTTTTAAATACTAGGATTAACTGGATGTTATCATCCTCTACCTCTAACATCCCCCCATTTCCTGGTGACATAGATTTCTTTCTTCCATACCCACAAGATTGCCCTCACCCCCAGAGCTTAGAACAGAGAACTTTTCATCCTTCATTATCCTTTAGTCTTGGAGTCAAGAAGACCCTAGGTCTATGGCCTTAGCCATATAGTTTCCCTGAGCCTCAGTTTGCTCATTTGTAGAATTCGGGAAAAGATACTTGCTCTACCTTACCTGATAGGGTTGCTTCTAACACTGCAAAATCATTCATCGTTGTTTCTCACTATTTTTTGTTGTTTCAACTATGGTCACACTGAGATCCACCAGACTCACAGAGAACAGGGTTTACCTTCTCATTGGATACAATCATAAAACAAGCATGTTTCAGTAAAAATAATGAAAACTAACAACTAATCTTTATATTTATCTAGTTATTTTTATTTAGCTAATTAACATGTATATAGGGGCAGCTAGGTGGCTAAGTGAATAGAGCACCAGCCCTGAAGTTAGAAATCTGGCCTCAGACACTTAACACTTCCTAGCTGTGTGACCCTGGAAGTCACTTAACCCCAACTGTCTCAGTAAAAAAAACTTTTAAAATTAAAAAAAAAAAAACACATTTATATAATGTTTTAAGTTCTATAGAAGGTGTTACATAAATTAGCTCATTTGATTCTCACAACAAAAATAAGTAAAATTAACTAACCTTTATATTTATCTAGTTATTTTTATTTGCCTAATTAACATTTATATGTTTTAAGTTCTTTAGAAGATATTACATAAATTAGCTCATTTGACTTTCATAACAACTAGGTAAGATAGATGTTATTATTCCCATTGTATAGATGGAGAAACTGAGTCTGAGAAAAATTGTGACATGCCCAGAGTCACTCATCTAGTAATTGAGTCAGAATTTGAATTCAGGTCTTCCTGATTAGAGGTCAATTAGTCTATCCACTACTTCACACATAATTAATTAGGATGCATGGAGAGCAATCAGCTGTCTTTCAAAAGTGTGATAAAGGAATTAAATGATTATAAGTAAGTCTCCATTTTTCACCGAAATGTCTCCTTGGATCTAGAAAACAAAATGACAAGAACCAAAAAGAATTATCTTTCCCCACTGAGGCAAAATGCTGAAGTGTTACTTTTCACAGCCATAGCAAGATTTATTGGAGACTTAGGAAGAAATAGATTATCTGATTTTTCTTGTGCAGCAAGAATTGTATAAATATGTATACATATATTAGATTTGTCATGTATTTTAACATAGTTAACATGTATTGATTGGACTACCTGCCATCAAGGGGAGTGGGGAAGGGGAAAGAGGGAAAAATTTGGAATAGAAAGTTTTGCAAGGGTCAATGTTGGAAAATTACCCATGCATATGTTTTGCAAATAAAAAGCTTTAATAAAAATAAATGAATAAATAAAAGAAATAGATCATATGGGCAAAACAGGTATATCTCAGAAATCAAATTCATTATGTCTCTAGAAGCCACAGAAAGATGGGATTGCCTAGATTTAGTAACCAAATTGCATACCTTAAATCTCTTTTTTTAAATTTTCTTTAATTGTTCTAATAAAAAAAAAAAAATGTGCCCTCACTGCATCGGAAAGGTAGTGTGTACTAGGGATATATGGACATGAAGGCTTAGCTCGTTGGGGGAATGCTTCAGCATTTGGGATTCCCTTAGGGAGCAAACAAACCAACCAATAAAAACATTCAGGGCCTTCTGCTTGGAGCTCCAGAGTCCACCGAGCTCCCCCAGAGCTCCCGCAGAGCTCCCCCAGAGCTCCCGCAGAGCTCCCCCAGAGCTCCCGCAGAGCTCCTGCAGAGCTGGCTGGGCCTTTCATTTGCTGGTGGGATACAGACATCTCAGAACAGGGAATGTCAATGTCAATGTCACTACAGGGGTGGGAGGGCTGCTTCCACACTTCAGGTCTGGACACCTCAGCAGGGCACGTCCCCACAACAGCTGCTTTGCAAAGCACACGGTCATTTAAGGAAGCAGGGTGTGAAGAAAGTCAATAGAGTGATGGCTGGAACATGGCATAATGGTGCTCTGGAGTGTAAAACAAGTCAAAAACAATTAAGTGAACCAAAAGAGATTTACCTTTGTAGAGGAAATGTATCCTCTTCATCAGCTTGTCTCTTATGTGAGCTCAAACTCAAAGTGCAGTCTCAGCAAGGGCAAAGTCCCCAAGACTCATATGTGCTCAAACCTATGCTGCCAGCCTGTACTGGGGAGCCTTCCTACCTCTCCCCAGCATCTTCCAGCAGTCCTAATTTAGGGTTTAAAATGTAAAACCACAGCCATATATTATTGCATAAATTTATCACATTGGTTAGTGCCCCCATTTCCTATGAAATTCTTAACTTCTGGAGGCATGTGAATTCATCTAGTAATTTTGAAAAGGATTTTGTAGTTATCAAACTGTACATCATTTGATCCAACAATCCCATGAGTGGGTCCATATGGGAAGGAGATTAAAAAGTGAGGATAAGAACACAAATGTACAAGAATATTCATAGTAGCTCTTAATTATGGTGGCAAAGAACTAGAAACTAAAAAGGTGTCTAACAATTGGGAAATGGCTTTTGAAATCATGTATACTATTGTGCAGTAAGAAATAATGAAAGAAACATGAGGAGATATGTCCGAAGTGAGAACCAGGAGAACAATTTACATAATAAAAACATTATAAACACACACAACTTTGAAAGACTTAAAAATTATGATTAATACAATGACTAGCCACAGTTCCAGAGAATTGATGATGAAGCATGTTATCCCATTTCCTGATAGAAACGTATTGGACTCAGGGTACAGAATAGGTCTATATAAATTATCCATAGCTTATATATAAATTAGTGTGTATAAATTATATTTCATATATTATATAATACATATTTGTGTGTGATACATATTTATATGTGCAAAATATATTTTATAGAAATCATACATGGCTTATATTTATATATACATGCACACATACATTTATATACACCTATGTGCACATACATTTGTTTGCATGAGCATGTGTGTATGTACACACATGTTTATGTGATGAGTAATTTATAGCTATGTGTATCTATCTCTATGTGTGGGAGAGAGGGAGAGAGAAATGGCATCAGTTAGTCTGAAAGCAGGAAGTCCTCAATTCAAATCCAGTCTCAGATACGAATTGTATGACTGTTTCCCCCAGTTTCCTTGTTTATAAAATGGGAAGAATAATAGCATCTATCTCCAGATAATTATGAAAATAAAATGAGATAATAATTGTAATGTGTTTAGTATTGTGCCTAGCACATGGTAAATACTATTTAATGTTAGCTATTGTTACAAGTTCCCTGAGACTTTCCAAGTTAAGATGTCAAACCCTAGAAGTTATATTTTCCCTATAAAAGATTGGCTCATGGTGTAGATCTTTGCTAATTCCTAAAGAAGTATTCTCTTTTATCTCATAATGTCTTCCCTTTAATAGCTTCTTCCTCCTGGCTAATTGTGAGTTCCAGTCAGGAACTTGTCTTTCTCCTTGTTAGTTGTTAAAATCCCCTTTCCTAAGGACCCATACGTGCAAAAAAAATGTTTATAGCAGTCCTTTTCATGGTGTCAAGTGTGTGGGACAGGAGCAACCACAAAAAAACAGACTCAGAGTAAGAAAAAGCAAAAAGGGGTTTATTACAATCTCGTGAGAAAGGGCATCTCCCATACTGACATCTATTTGTCAGTAAAGGAGTGCAGAGTACAAACTACAAAGCAAAAGATTAAATAGATCAGAACCACTTTGATCTTTTCTCCCATTGTTTAGGGGAGTCCAGGCTTATACCCTAAACCCCGAAATCTATCCCAGAAACAAAACTACAAGTCAATAATAAACTCTTAATTAAAATTTCCCTAGAGAACTGCTATATAAAAGATACCCTCAGATGACAGAATTCAAAGTCATCATCACCTTTAAAAGAAGTACTATTTAAGAGGTGGTGGGAAATCAGAGGGGAACGTTCATTCAAGACAATTGAACACCTGCAGCTTTTTAGCTATAGTTCAACTTGTTATTATAAAGTCTCAAGCCACAATTAGGTCATATTTCCATGACAGGGTCTTCACTTCAGTTCATACCATACAATCACACCATTCTTGATTTCCTCAATGATCTTGTTCTCAGTCTCTAATCCCTCTCAACCTGGTTTGTCTTTTTTCTCTACTGGGGTCCATCCTGGTCTAATATCAGTTAGCAAAAACACAAAAACAAAAACAACAACAACAACAAAAAAAAACCAACTCATATAGAATATACTGTCCTAATTTCACAGTAAAGAACCCTATCAGAATTAATATGAATAATTTCTTCATCCTAAAAAAATGTTAATTAAATTACCTCCAATCTAGGAGTCCCTTTAAATTTTTCTGGAAATATAAATAACAGGTACAACAAAAAATTCCTAATTGCAAAGTCAATTTTAGAGGTTACAAATTGTCTTTAATAGTCCATTCTTGAGGTTCTTACACAGGTCCTTTAAACCTGGTGTTCTCAGCCTCCAGACTACAGTCTCTGTCATCTGTAACATGTGGTAAGGTCCTTCCCACTCTGCTTCTTCCAGGACTCCTAGAACTATAGACTCCAAAGTTGTTGTCTAGATCAGCTATCCTTGTTTCCTAAGAGCTAAAAAAGGATGAGGATGTGTCCAATATATAGTTCTTAAAAACTTACCATTTGTTTCAAAAGAGAATATTTCCCTTTTTCCTCTCAAATGAAATAAACTAATCTCAAATGGGGAAAGTCCTAGATCACTTCTGGGGACAGATCTTATTCTTTTAACAAAGCAAAGGCAAACATTTAGTCCAAGGCAAATCTCTAACATCAATTTAGTGATCCATTTCTTAAGAATCTCATTCATTCTTTCCACTTTCCCTGATGAGAGCAGATGCCCAGGTGTATAGAATTGCCACTCAATTAGTTCTTATATTATTTCTCATTTTTCCCTCAATTATTCTCATTCTCAATTATTTCTTATAAAACCTTAGAAGTATGTTCCATTATCAGAATCATTGGTCTCTACCAATCCATACTTAGGTAACTTCTCTTAAAGCAGAAGAGGGGAAAGCTTCCACACATCTCTAATGGTGTCATTTCATTAAAACCTAATCGGATATATGAATATTATGGAATATTATTGTTCTTTGAGAAACGATCAGCAGGATGATTTCAGAGAGACCTGGAGAGACTTGGATGAACTGATGCTGAGTGAAATGAGCAGAAGCAAGAGATCATTATTATAACATGGCAACAAGAAGACTAGTCATATAATGATCAATTCTGATGGATGTGGCTCTTCTCAGCAATGAGATGATTCAGACCAGTTCCAATGGTCTTATGATGAAGAAAGCCATCTACACCCAGGACTAAGGGGACAGAGTGTGGATCACAACATAGCATTTTCACTCTTTGTTGTTTGCTTGCATTTTGTTTTCTTTCTCAGTTTTTTTTTCCCTTATTGATCTGATTTTTCTTGTGCATCAAGATAATTGTATAAATATGTATACATATATTGAATTTAACATATATTTTAACATGTTTAATATATATTGGATTACTTGCCATCTAGGGGTGGGGGTGGGGAAAAGGAGGGGAAAATTTAGAACAAAACGTTTTGCAAGGGTCAATGTTGAAAAATTACCCAAGCAGATGTTTTGTAAATAAATAGCTTTAATTAAGAAAACAAAACAAAACAAACAAACAAAAAAGCTAACCTGAATATTTTGCAGCCAGGCTCCCTCCCTCTGGAGGATACCTCCTCAAAACCTTCTTATTTATCTTTAGCCATATTACACACCTTTCAGATACATTTTGTTCTGCATTTACACACACCCCTATATGCCAAATTTTCTTGCTTTTATTTCTTTATTAAAGGGAGAAAGCAAGACAAACTTCAAGATTCAGGATATAGGTAATATCTAAATAACTTTGGACCAAGTTTCACAAAATGCATATCACATATCCAGCTAGGCTGACAAAATATGAAAATACAGATCATACAATTTTTACAAATTACCAATATACAATTTAGCAAGCAACATAGCAGCTTAAATATATTTCATCTAATTAGGAGATATGAACATGTGATCTTTTGAGATAAGTTACCAGATAACCAGAATTTTTAACTTAAAATCAAATCAAATACAGATTTAAATTTCTAGTAAAATACTTCAATATCAGTGCACACATATTTCTAAAATCTTATATACCACAATAAAGTTCCTAAGTTTAGCATACACTAATTACTGGTAATTATCTCATACAAATTTAGAATCAGTATGCCAATTTAAACACGCACAGCCCCAAAATTTAAAGTGGAAGAAAACTGCCCTCAAGTCTGTCCACAGGGCTTTAAGAAATTGTCAGACTTTAGAGCCCTGGGAAATATAGAGTTGGAGAAATTTGGACCCACGAAACCCACACTACAGATCTGTGGCCCAGTGACTAGCCCACTCTCCATGGCAGAAATGAGGGGGGATGTCAAAGATGCTGGTGCACAAACCCCAGGAGAATTCAGGCCAGCCAGGGACCCTAGCCAGGAAAGATTCCACTAACCTGAGAGGCTTTTTTTCCTTCTTTGATTTTTTTCTATAAGCCTCTAGCTCTAGTCCTCAGAAGGCTTTTAGTCATGTAAATTAGGCCTACTTAAAAATAGATTAGACTAGGAATTTAGCTTGATTGACAGTGCTAAGCAACTTAAAACTTAATCTCAAAAACCCCAGAATCTGTCAAAATGTTTTTAGAACTCTATTTCTGCAGACCCAAATCTTCCAGTTCTAGGTCCATAAAAGGTCAGATTTTTTTTCTTTTTTGGTGTGACAGTTAAAAACTTTCCCTATTTCAGAACTAGTCCTTCCTCTCTCTAATTAAAAGCTATTTGCATAAATCCAATTATGTGTAAAACAAGCACTCTTTAAATTCCAAACAGCCAGATCTTTTCCTTTGTAATTTGGCTGACTGGGAGAAATACAGAAGACCAAACACAGGCCCTCAGGCTTAAACACAAACTGCTTTTCTAAATCAGTCCAGCTGAGGTTCTCCACCGGGGAGTGGAAGCAGGAGAGTTCTGCCGCCCGAGCTTTAGGAGCCCCTGGCAGACTATGGAAGGCTCCTTTGAATA
Source organism: Myrmecobius fasciatus (assembly GCA_023553655.1). Lineage (NCBI taxonomy): Eukaryota > Metazoa > Chordata > Mammalia > Dasyuromorphia > Myrmecobiidae > Myrmecobius > Myrmecobius fasciatus. Next base: position 431,265 of record JAJPUD010000894.1, read on the forward strand.
TACGTCCAGCCTCGGGGATGGACAGCTCCTCCCAGTGATCAGGCACCTGCCCAAACCAAACAGTATTTCCCCTATACATTTTGGTACTTCATCCCAATTCTTCCAGAAGAGCTATCTTCCTGGGACACCAGATAGGTTTAGAGCCAGCTACCTTTTTCCCTAAGGATTATCTTATCCTCTTTTCATGGAGGATTCACCCAATCTTACCAAAGGAAAATAGGAGAATCCTTACAGACCTGAACTGCCAAGGATTTTCTCAACAGCAACCAACTGCCTAAATTCTCCCCATCCCAATCCCAGTCACCCAGTGTTGTGCCACAGTTCCATGTCTCAGTTTCCCTTAATTGTTCTGCCTCGATAACAACCCTCCCCCCCACATACACACTTCCTGACCATGGGGAATAATTGGGCTAGCACTCCAAAGAGTCATAAAATCTCCAGATGGCCCATCTCAAATACCTAGACATCCCCCTTATCTTTTGGCTTCAGACAATGTTTCCTAGCTTCTTTCCAAGCTTCTCAGAATTTAGGATCCCTTCCTCCATACCCCCAACCTGTCAGAACTGAATTGATAGTCCTTTCCTGGAACTCCAATCTCTCCAGTGCCCTACCCCTCCCTCTGCCTGTTCTTTGTTCCCCTCAGCACCGGGAGCCCTGTATGAATCCTGGGATCAAACTTACTAATTGCTGGATCCTTGAGATCCAGACGGCTGGCTAATGTTTGCCAGTCTAAACTCTCAATGGATTCTGTGCTTTAAGAGTCCTGATCCATAGCTGTGGATTCTAAACTCTCCAATTAATATCAATAAAATGTTAACTGGTCTCCAAACGGTGATACTGCCTCAGTTTCTTGAGGAGAATTGCACCAGGAGGCTCACCAATTACTTGGCAGAGGAAAGTCCTCTTATTAATAAGGTCTCTCTCCTCCCCTCACCACTTTTTGCTCTTCTGGACTGTGCTGCACAACTTCCCTGACTGACTTCAAACTTTTCTCAGCTGGTTGATCTCCTGGGCTGAATTAATCTCCCACCTTTGAGAGCCTACTTCCATTTTTGCTTTCTCCGAGAGTCTAGGAGATAGGAGCAGGAGTTCCTCAGCCAGGGGGTCCAAGGACCACCAGAGAACTCTCTGGAGAGGGCCTGCCCAAGGATTTGGTCCAGGAGAGACCCTTCATGGACAAGAAATGTCCCCCAAACTGTGGGACAGTATCAACCACAAAAAACAGAGATTCTCACAGTAAAAAAAAGCAAAAAGGGCGTCTCTCATCTGACAAGGTGATTGTCAGTAAAAGGAGTGCAGAGTACAAACTGCAAAGCACAAGATTAAATAGACCTGAACTACCCTCCTCCTTGACCTCTTCTCCCATGGTTTGGGGGAGTCCAGGCTTATACCCTAAATCCAGAACTCTATCCCAGAAACAAAACTACAAGTCAATAATAAACTCAATTAAAATTTCCCTAGAGAACTGCTATATAAACAGATATCCTCAGATGACAGAATTCAAAGTCATCATCATCTCATTAAGAGGTGGTGGGAGGGGCAGCTAGGTAGAGCACCAACCCTGAAGTCAGAAGGACTTGAGATCAAATTTGCTCTCAGACACTTAACATTCCCTAGCTGTGTGACCCTGGGCAAGTCACTTAACCTCAATTGCCTCAGCAAAAAAATAAAAAATAAAAGAGGTGGTAGGAAACAGGAGGGGGAATGGGAATGTTCATTCAAGACAATTGAACACCTGCAGCTTTTTAGTTATAGTTAAACTAGTTATTATAAAGTCTCAAATCATAATTGGGTCATATTCCCATGAGAGGGTCTTCACTAAGTTCATCCTGTAATGCTCAGGGAGAAACTGAGGCAGTATCACACATTGGAAATTAGGAAATGCTTTATTGACGTTAATTGAGAGTTCAGAATCCATAGCTATGGACCAGGACTGCTAGGACTCATGTCTCAAAGCATGGAGTCCAGCCCAGAGAGTTTAGACTGACAGACACGTCAGCTGACTGAATAGGACAAAGTATTCAGTACCTCATTGGTGGGGATCACGAATTTTATAATCTCCATAGTCCAGGGAGACAAAGGACTCACGGGAACAGCTGAGAACATCTGGTGTCCAAGGAAACCACAAATTCAGTTCTAGCAGGTAGGGAGTGAAGAGTGCTGAGACAGAAACTGGGAAAGGAAGACAGTAAGTCTGGGTCATACAGATAAGAGGTAGGTCGAGGTTGGCCATCTGGAGGTTTTATAACTCTTGGAATGTGAGTCCAATTATTTCTGAAGGTCAGGAAGTGGGAACTGCTATTCTGGGACAGAACGATTAACGGAGACTGAAACAGCAACTGAGGGAAACTGAGACATGGAACTGTGGCACAACAATCCCACACACAAGACACTAAAAACTGAGTGGATGCCCATCAGCCATCAGAGGAATGGCTGAATAAGTTATGGTATATGAATGAATGTTATGGGATATTATTATTTTATAAGAAACAATCAGCAGGATAATTTCAGAAAAGACTGAACAATTCCTATGGTCTTGTGATGGAGAGAGCCATCTGCACCCAGAGAGAGCTATAAGGAATGAGTGTGGATCATAACATAGTATTTGCACCTTTCTGTTGTTTGCTTTTTGTTTTCTTTTTCATTTTTTTATTTGAGTTTTCTTTTGATTTTATTTGATTGTGCAGTGTGATAATTGTGGAAATATGTATAGAAGAATTGCACATGTTTAATATATATTGGATTACTTATCGTCGGCAGAGAAGATGGGGGAAGGGAGGAGAAAAATTTGGAATACAAGGTTTCACAAGGGTGAATGTTGAAAACTATGTTTTGAAAATAAAAAGCTATTAAAAAAAAAAGAAAGAAAGAAAAAGAGGCTTGGAAAGACTAACATTAACTGCTTCTAAGTGAAGGAAATAGAAACAGCTACAACAAGATTATGTGATGATCCACTGTGATGGGAGCTGCTCCACTTCTATTCAACACTCTTCTAAGAAGCCATAATGCAATAATGGGTGTAACCCCACCCCACCACTCCCCAATTGTTCCTCTAAGTCATAAAATGAGCATATCAGTGACTTGAACCTTATCTTTGTTTCTCTTTCCTGTAAAATTATCTTCTTGTTTGTGGCCCTTTGCTAAATGTTCTGCAAACTTTGCTTGACTAGGGATGCCTGGATTTGGAATTTCTTGCCATTTCTCTGCCAAAGTTCCTTCACCTTCCCTGGGAGGCCAGAGGAGGCAAGGTGCTATAGGACTAGGAATTCTAAGGCTCTGGACAAAAATGGAACAGTCCACTTCTATCCCTAAATCTACTCAAGGGGAATTGAGAGGAGACACTAACCTCCTAGATGACCCCCTCCTTTCCGCTCTTCTAGGGACATGGGATCCCCCCCTCATTTGCCCCCTCATGCAATCCTTATCAGAAAATCCAAGAATCCTTTCCAGGACCACCCCCTTATCAAGGTCTGCACCTTATGTCTGGCAATATTTCTTCAACTGAGTTCTCTTCCCACACGTCCCCTGGACTCTCTCTCACCTCTTAATTAAGCTGGATTCTGAGACCTCCTAGCCCCTGCTCCTCAGTCTCTCCCATACAAGGATCAGGATTCCTTTTTTCTCCCTTAGAATCCTGATTCAACCATCCCTTCTAAACTCCACACATTCAGAGAAATAACAGAGTCTCGGGGTGGAATGGTCAGGATGCAGATGCCTTTTTCAACGTCAGACCTTTCCCAGATTAAGGAAAAACTTGGCCCCCCTAAATTTTTTACTGAGGGCTTTCAAACCTCTCCCTCCAGTTTGATCTTACCTAGGGAGATGTGAACATCACTATCTCCTTATGCTGTGCAACAGAGGAGAAAAAGACAATCTGAGATCTAACCCAGAAATTTGGGGATGATATGACTGAGTCCTCCTTCTCTGGTAGATACCCGCCAGAGTCTATTGTGGGTCCAATCAAGGACCCTGGGTGAGATTATCAGGAGGGAAGCAGAGATAGAAAAGGGATCATTTTCTAATCTGCCTCATTGAAGGCATGAAGAAGGAAATTAAGCAGTCTAATTATGAAAAACTTATGGGAGTTACCCAGGAGCTGAGGAAAAGCCTGTGTTCTTTCAGGGGTACCTTGTGGAGGCTCTAGAGAAATACACTAACCTGGACCACACTTCTCCAAAGGTACCACTGTGCTCAGCATGCATTTCATTAGTCGGTCTGCAGCAGACATTCAGAGGAAGCTACAGAAGTTAGCCACAAATCTTCAAACTCCCCAGACACAGCTGTTGGAAACAGCCTTTAGAGTTTTCAATAATAAAGATTAAACTGCAGCAGCAGGAACCGAGGCAGAGCCAGGGCAGGGACCAGAGAGCAGGCTCAAATTTTAGCTACTGCGATATGGAGAACCCTGTGGGTTTGGATCTCAGATGTCATGGCCAGGGCCATTAATCTAGTGAAGGATTGCACGTTTCATCTATATTGGATTACTTTATATTATCTAGGAGATGGGATGGGGAAAGAGAGGGAGAAAAATTTGGAACACAAGGTTTTGTAATGGTGAATGTTGAAAACTATCTTTGCATGTATTTTGAAAATAAAAAACTTATAAAAAAAACAACCAAACTTCAAGAAAATTTTAAAAAACAAAAAAATCCCCTTTAATTTGAAAAAGAAAAAAAAAAAAAAAAACAACTCTTTCCTTGCTAACTCTCCTGTGCTATTCACATAATAAATTCCAAAACTTTGTAACCAGTGATTGCTCTATGTTCTGAACTTATATATAGATATTCTTTTTACAAATGATTGCTCTCCCAAATCGATTTCCATTTACCACTCCTGGTACGTATTTTACCTATTCATTAGGAATGAACACATAGATTGGAAAGTCATCAGTTGAGTTCATTGAATCTGTGAAAATTGAGGAGATCTATAAGAAGAGGAAGAAAAGGAGAACGAAGTTCAGCCTTGGGAGGGACATGCGAGATAAGAGGATATGAGATGAACTAGCAAAGGAGATTCAGAAGGAACAATCTAACAGGTAGGAGAACCAGGATAGAGCACAATCTTTTGCAGAAAAGAGGGTGATCAGCTGTATTGAAAGTTGCAGAGAGAGATCAGTATTTGACTCAAAGAGACATTTGGGGCACCTTTCTGTGATGTGGGATGCTACCTCTAGTTCCTGTACTTTATGGATCAGTACCCACTCAATGCCCCACCTCACTCCCACTTCCCTGGAAAAACTACAATTTGTTGTTATTCTCCCCTGTTATTTTTATCAGCCTACAAGAAGATGCAAAGTGTCAAGGGACATTTAATCCAATTGAATACTTGATTAAAAGGTGATTGGAGGAAGACTTAAATAAATAAGATGTTGTGAAGGTAATTTGAAAAGCTTTGAACTTCTAAAAAGTCCAGAGATTGAAGTGGGGGGAGGGGAAGAGAAATTTTGGAGAACTTGAAGAAAAGGAGAACAATTTGAATTGTAGGAAGAAAATTATTAAGATGAAAGAAGAAGATAGTTGGTACATTAAGGAAGAAAAAACCAGTAAAATAAATCTGAAACTCGAAGAGATCTGGGAGAAAAGGGAAAGGAAGTTGGTTGTGGCTCTAAAGTCATTGAGGTGATGAATTAAAAGGATGATTATTGAGGTTCTAATGAACCTTCTTGAAAATACCCAGAGGCAACTTAAAACATTAGGACAGAAAATTTTAATCAATATGGAGTTGCAGGGAAATTTTGCCATGACTTGCTCCATGAATGATTTTTAAACATTTACACCACATCTATGACCACTAGCTTTGGGAAGCTTTGTCTCCCTCCTGAAAGAGAAGGTGAAGGGACTCAAGGAATGCCTCAGTGCACTCCTATTCATGCAGTACAATAAAGTGTCCCTTAAAATAGTAGAGGGGAAGCCAAATGGCACAGTAAATAGAGCAACCAATCCTGGAATCAGGAGAACCTGAGCTCTTTTGACAAAGCTGTCCAAGAAGATGTCTAAGAAAGGATTTGGATTTCTTGGCCAGGGTACTATCCAGGAGTATACCAAAAAAGAGCTGATAAGAATATACTTATATTCCAGAGTTATTGTAAAGATCAAATGTGTAATAATTAGTTTTTAGCATGACACTCAGTCCATATCAGGCACTTAATACATGCTTGTTTCTTATTATTTTGGGACCAAGACTAATCATTATTTCACAGTATTCAGTTTTGATTCTTTTCATTTTCACTGTCGTAATTATTGTGTATAATTTTTCATATTTCACTTACATTAATGTATCCAACTTTCTGTAATCTCTCCAGCACTGACCATTTTAATGAGGTGACATAAGTTATTTTGATTTGCCTTTTTTTCTTTTTGTCAAAATTCTTCTGATGACAACTATTTGGTGATACCCTTTTAGCTGTGTGGTGATCTTTTACTGAAAGCTAGATACTGATATAGTAGGTACATTGAACTTGACTGAACAAGAAATAGCTGAGATGTATCCAATTGATAGGACCATAATTCACATTTTCAGGTCTTCAGTGGTCCCAAAGCAGAGGGTATTGTTCATTGTGATTATCTCAAATTGACATAATATTTAATGTAGATAGATATAAAGTAGATATAACCTACTTTTCCTAAGAGGCGCCTTATTGTTAGGTATTTCAAAAAGAAAATTTATTATTGATCTATGAAATTACAAATAATTTTTTAAAAACGAATACTTTGATTTTGAAATACACATACACACACACACACACACACACACAGAAGACTATGTGACCTTTTGGGGACAGGTATAGAGAAAAAACTTGAAAGAGTTGAATTTAGGATCATGGAGTCTTTAACATATACTGCCACTAAACTGCAAACAGATCTTAGGAATACTTTGATTCTGAGGACTGAGACCTTTGGGGGACACTTATAAATGGAAAAAAACTTGAAATAGTTGAATTTAGAATCATGGAATCTTAAAGTTAGAAGGTCCTTAAAGAGCATCTTGTCAGACCCCACTCTTAATTTAGGAATCCTTCTTCAGCTTCTTTGGCAAGTGGTCAGTCATTCAGTCCTTACCCGAATGAACATTGTGTAATGAAAAATTTGCTATTTCATGAGAGAACACATTTCACTGTTAGGGAATTCAATTTAAACTTTTGCATTGAGCTAAATAGTGGATGGGAGCAGCTGGGCGGCACCATAATGACAAGACCCTGAATCTTGACCAAGAGAATTAATCCCTGAGGCAGGAAGGGAATAGGTTCTGATAGAGACCAGTTTAGCTCCAAGGTCCCACCCTTAGGGGAGAGCTTCCAGCCTGAAATCCAAGTTTTGTCAAACCCTGAGACTCATTCACCCTCTGCAGAGACTTCCAGCAGTCTCACCTTGCCATGTCCAGTCAGAAATCTCCGTCTTGTCCCTGAGGTTAAATTTTCCCTATTATGGGCCATCCCATGGCTGCTACCTCCTTTAGGTCAGTCCTTCATGGCTCTGGGCCTTGTGGTATCTTTCTCCTTGCCCTTTCCCCATGCCACATGGTATCTCCCCTAATTCCATCATGCTTCCCAAATCCACTTCTCCTTACAGCTCTTTTAGGGTGCTATGCCCCTTTCAGGATTTAGCCCACCAGCTAAGGGTGGGCTACCACTACCAACCTCATGGGGGTGCTCCCTTTCCACTGGATAATTGTGAGTTCCACTGAGGAACTTGTCTTTCATATGCTCTTCTACTCACTCATCATTCCTGGTGTCTATCATATCCCTTCATTTTGTCTATAACCTATTTTCCTAAATAAATCTATCATTTAGCAAAGAGAATGGCCATTGTGAACTCTTCACATGACCAAACCCCAACTTTTGCTGCTTATTATTTGGTGACAAACCCCACACCATAGATCACATCAATAATGTATGGAGAATCAGATCTAGTCAAGAAGATTCATTTTCCTGAATTCCTTAACTGTTTGTAAAACGAGCTAGAAATGGAAATGGCAAACTACTCTAATGTCTTTGCTAAGAAAACCCCCAAAGGGGTCACAAAACATCAGGCATTGACTAAAAAGGAGTGAACAAAAAATATTGGACAGCTTAGCTTCCTAGAAAATTCTAACATTGAGCCCAATCTTATTTTCTGACTTCATCTATTTTCAAATGGTTGCTTCTAGTGCTACTCTCTGGAGCTACCAAGAATAAGTCTAAACTTTAATAAGAGTCCTTCATGTTTGTGGCAGCCCTTTTGTAGTAGCTAGAAACTGGAAACGGAATGGATGCCCATCAATTGGAGAATGGCTGAACAAATTATGGTATATGAATGTCATGGAATATTATTGTTCTGTGAGAAACGACCAGCAGGATGATTTCAGAGGCCTGGAGAGACTTGCATGAACTGATGCTGAGTGAAGTGAGCAGAACCAGATCATTATACACAGCAACAATATTATATGATGATCAATTCTGATGGACGTGGCTCTCTTCAACAATGTTTCAAACCAGTTCCAATTGTTCAGTAAAGAAAGCCATATACACCCAGAGAGAGGGATATGAAATGTGGACCACAACATTTTCAAACATTTATTGATGTTTGCTTGCATTGTTTCCCGATTTTTTCTTCTTGTAGATACAATTTTTCTTGCACAATAAGTGTAGAAATATGTATACATGTATTCGATTTGTCAAGTATTTTAACATAATTAACATGTAGATTCCCTGCCACTAGGGGGGAAAATTTGTAACAGAAAGCTTTGTTAAGGGTCAATGTTGAAGAATTACCCATATATATGTTTTGCAAATAAAAAGTTTTAATAATTAAAATGAGTCCTTCAAATAATTGAAGACTGGTACTATGTTATGAAAAGCAGCTGAGTAAAGGACTCACCTTAAGAGTTAGTCACTGTTCTTGCATTAATTCAGCTTAGACCACAGGATGACATGACCCATTTTGTTAACCATAACATAGTTGATTTGAATTAAGCTTGCAGGACACCTCAGTAGCTTTTTCACCCAAACTACTCCTATAATAGCAACAAATCCAACCTCTCCTCCAAACACTAACCCTGCTTTTAGCCAAGCACTTCTGGTAGCCTATGGATTCTGCATCCCCACCACTCTACATTTGTTAAATGCCTTCAATGTCTTTTGAGTTAAGGATAAAAATGTTGATCAAGACACGGCCAAGGACTCATGCCATACCATTAGAGGCATCTTGAGGTAAAAAGAGACACATATTAGTAAACATTAGAGGTATTCAGATAGAACCCCTGCTTAGGGAAGGTGTTGAAATGGATTGCGCTGAGCCTCCAGTTAGAAAGCCTCCTTTCCTTCCTAGCCTCATTTTCTAGCTGTGATCCTGAGCAGGTAAATTTGTCTGCCTTAGTTTCCTCATCTGGAAAAATTGGTAAGACCACAAAGAGCTGTTGTGAAGATCAACTGAGTTACTGTTAATTTTATGCCCATCACATAGTGAATGTTTATACGTGTTCATTCCTTTTTTTAGTCCCTTAGAACCCAGTTCTGAGGTGACAGGTAAAGACCACACCAAATCACCTAGGAAAGGGTGCCCAAAACACCCAAGGAATACAGACCATTCCTGAAATCACAACCAGTTACAAGGACAGCTGCTTAACAGACTCCCACAGGTCACAAGATTCTGTCAATGTGGATTTTGTTTTGTTCACACTGACAGAATCCAGTCCTAATTGGCTCGAGCACACACACCGAGGACTTCAGAAAAGGGAGGACTGGGGAAAAGAGCTACAATTCCTGGCAGTTTTAACAGCTGGAGCTGAAAAATGAATGGAAACCACTAGGTGACAATGAGAAACAGGAAATACATATATCTTATATTCAAGAGTGCCTGGAAAAGCAGAACATCCCTTTAGGAAAAAGAGAATAAACATTTCTCTATCAACCTCTATGTGCCAAGAACTTTACAAATGCTATTTACCACTCATGCAAGGCAGGGGATGTCATCTCCATTTTACAGGTGAGGAAACCGAGGCAAACAAGCCCAAATGGTTTGTCCCAGGTCCCGTTACTGGTGAATGTCTAAAGAATTTCTATCCACCACCTTACTAATTACAATCAATACACACAAACAAGTAAAAAACCAAGCCAAGATTAAAGCAGAGACACTCCAGGCCTCACAATCTGAACTTGAGCTTCTTCTAAACTAATAAACATAGTGAGTTCTTCTGAATAATAACTCTTCCTAGAGAGGTTCTGGCTCTGGTTTGAAAGGCCTCCTCAGCTCCTCTGCAAAACATACAACATACAACATACAACATGGGCATTCCTCAAGCCCAGGCACTTTTCCCTTTTCTCCTGGCTTCCAACTTCCCCATCTTTGATCCCCAGTGGTGCATCTCACGGCTAAATAACTATTAAAGGAGTTATTTATTAGCTAAAGTAACTGCCAAATAACTGCTATCTCTACCTCAGTATGCCCAGGAGGAAACTAGATTAAAATGTACTTAGAAAATGTTTAATAAAAATACTGCATCAATATGTGGCCAATGGGGATCCATTTCTACTTGAGCTTGACATCAGTGGTCTAGCAGATCTTACCTTCTAAGCATGGTAACAACGGTACAGAGCTTTGAACACTAATTCAGTGTCCCTAAACTGCATAGTGAAACCTGCCCCCAGAACCCAAACTTTCTCCACATGTAGGCTTGCTAGTGCAGGACACAATTTTAAAACAAGACAACATTCTAGGGAGTTTCCCAAGTTTATTGGAAAGAAAACAAAAATATTAAACAGCTCCTCTTGGTGTTTTGAAATTCATCCCAACTGTGGGCTGGGTAACTTGCAGGTTGGACAAACTGCCAAAGTCCTGGAATGATGGGGGGAAAAAAAAAACAGATGAGATGCATTCTTGATTCCTTAAGAAATATACTCAGAAATCCCAGGAGGCTTAGGGCTATTAAGTTACCTGAATCCTTAGTCCAGATTGCAATGGGTTAATAAGGGTGGAGTTCTGACAAGGTTTCACTCAATCCTTTCTCATCCCTTACCAGGATTAACAATCTAATGACCCATGAATAAGTCTGGTTCTCTGGCCTCTGCAGAAATAGCCTAATAGCTTCAAATCTGGACCTCTAGATGGTTATTGCTCCCTAATCTATGGTACTACCAGACCAAAAATTCAAGGTTACACTCACCAGGAGTTTCAACATTTCTTTGGTATCAGGGTCCACTTCAATGATCTCCTGATCCAAAGCAGAGACCTAGGGGGGAAAAAAAAGGAATGAGGTTACTTACTAGCAAACAACCAAATATTCCAACACACTTCTCACATTTTTCCCCACGACCATATGAACGGCCTCAAGAGTTAAGGAGGCCAGGATTCCATTCCAGTTTCTTCATGTATTGTGTGGACTGGTAAGTCACTGAGCATTTGGGCCCTGGCTGCTCAAAGGATAACCATTGTAGATGGGTCACTTATGCGTACCTGGGAGATGTTTCTGCCAGAGTATGACATGTCCCTCTGCTATTGGCCAGGCATGCAGTTCTGTCTATCCCAAGTCAAATTTTCCCTAACTCCCAAAATCTCAAAAAGATGAGGTCCCTCAAAAGAGAAAACAGATACTTTCTCATCCTGTCTAACTTTTTAACATGACTTGGGAAGAACCAATATTAAAAAAGCTTCTTTGGGACAGTATCTCTAGAGCCACTTCCCCAAAAAGGCACTCTCTCCATCCAGGCACAAATAGCTCATCATAGTTTCAACTTTAGCCCTTTGTTAACTATGTGACAATTAATAATTTCTATAAAGTAAAATCACCCTTGGCCTGCCTTCCTGGCCCAGAATTACACAATAAGCAGGCACTCCACATCTTACTGAATGCTCTCCTCTCAGCCAATGAGACAGCTCAAAGGAGCTAATACTTCTCTCTTACCATCCAGTCATCTGATTCAGCGAACCCAGAATTACGACTGAGTCCTCAACAAGAGAAATAAATCCAAGAGGGAGTGAGAAGAAAAAAGAACATCCTTAAGCAGCCCAAAGAACAAGAATCAGGAAATGGGAAACAGCCTGTGTTCAGACAGAAGTGCAGCAGGCAGAAAACTTGTTCTTATTCCAGAATTTAGTTCAGTGCAATTACTAACAATAAAATGAACTGTTTCAAAATAAAGAGTTGTTCAGTTCTCAGAAGTTGTTAACGGAGGTGATCTCTAAGACTCCATAAGTAAATCTGGCACACACTTCCAAAAAGCCAGAGCCACTTTTCACCTTTGTACCCTTTATAGCATGGAGTCTTCCATACTTGGATTCCAAAAGCTAAATGTCACGATGCCCCAACCAAAGGCTAAATAAGCATTTGTTGCAGAAAACAATTCCATTACTAGTTGGAAAGTTAAAGCCAGTGACTGTCCAGGTCCTTTCTAGCACTTAATAGTGTGATTTAAAATAGGTCAAATAATTTCCTTAGATTTACAGTGGAAAAAAATCTATGAAAGAAAACCCAGACAAGTACCCAGCACTGACAGCAAAGAGCCAACCAAGCATGCTCAATGCTTACAAGTAGGACTATGGTCAGAAAAAGTCAGAGAAAAATCTCTTTAGAAAGCCACAAAATGAGGCTTACCTCAGGAACATAGTTATCCCTCCTCTCTCTTTCTTCTTCCTGCAATTTGATGGAGATACCTCTCACAGGCCCTCTCTGGATCCGCTTCATCAGATGAGTAACATATCTATAAAACACCAGCACCAAAGCACGTAAGAAGATCATAAGCCCAATTTTTAACACCACCTGTTATCAGTTGTGGATGTGAATAAAAATGAACAAAGCTGGGCACACATATTAACAAAAGCAGGGAATTTAAAAAGGTGGAATGCCTAACAGCCTAAAAAACTGTTCTTTAGAGCTATTTACTTTAAACTAGTTATGTGTGAATTAGTTTCAGATATATACCAGAGTAATTAGAAAATAAGGAACCAACTAAGGCAGAACAGTTCCAGGAAGACCCTTGGCTGATCCCAATCACTGAAACAAATGTCACCAACAGTTCAGCTGCCAGTCCTGGGGGTCCACTAACACTGGGACACAGCTCGGACTAAGGGATTCCACTATAGGCAAACTCTGGAAGAGGACAAAGCAGTTTTCTCCATTTCATTGATGAGAGAGTTAAAGACTGAACCAAAACAAGTGGTCTGACAAGAAATATACTGCACTTGGTTTAGGGAGCAATAGTCCCATCTGTCTTTTCAAGTAAGTCCCAACCATAAGTCAAACCTCTTTTTTGCAATAATCTCTCAATACATAATTTGCAACTTCACAGAGAATACTACTCTATTCATAGCACTTCTTCCCAAGTTCCTCAAAAAAATAAAATTTTCATTTTTCTGCTTGCACCCCTAGCTACAAGCACAGTACCTGGAACACATGAAACCTCACAAATGCTTGCTAATTAAAACAAGCAGGTTCAAGAAAGGGGCGATGATCCCTTAATGCAGTTAGAAAACTGTCCAGACAGGAGAATTTAACAGATATATATATATATGTGTGTGTGTGTGAATATTTTAACACCTGGCAAGAAGCTATTGACTAAATCTTATGATTAAAAATTATCACTAGCACAAATTACTCTTAAAGGTGAAGGTTTGAAACTGGGGTGGGGTGGTATTTCAGTCACCACAATAGTTTAACTCAACTTTTCATCTGGCATTGAATTTGTAATTTTAATTATTTCTCAAAGTTCAGTTAGAAACCAGAGATCAATGAAATCCACAGATCTAGACTCCAGGCATGGTTCACATCACCAGCTTCAATGTTTAAATCTACAAAATGGGAATAATTGCCTCAACTACTTCCAAAAATTACTGAAAGAAGCAAAGTAAAAAAATAACACTGGAAATTTATTAAGAGCTATAAAATTGCATTACTACCTTGTTCCAATCGCCAATCTATTACCTGCAAACTGCCACCCCTCAAAACAACTCCACCTGGCCATACAATAGATGCCCTAAATTTCTTTCCTCTTAAAATTCTGCCACTTTGGTACCATCTGATCTTCTCAGCCTTTTTACACCTACTTTCACATACAATGTACTTCAAAGCTGTTCTCTGCACATGCCTCCCAACTCCTCACTCTCCCTCAATATTGCTACTACCTCCCATAATATTTCTCCTATATGTCCCTCTCCTTCCTGCAACAGCCTGCTGGTTGGCCTCCTGGTCTCATGTCTCTCCTCACCCCAATTCATGCTCTTTACCAGCCACTTAAACTGCTCTTCCCAAAGATCTGACTGTGTCAACTTATTTAGCAAACTTCAGTGGTTCCTTATTAACTACAAATTAAACATAAAATCCTACTTCCTACCTCTTCAGGATCCTTAACATTCCATTGCTCCCAATCCTTTCCTAGCTTCCCATGTGGCCTCCTCGTGGCTCTTCAAACTGGAAATACACAATTGTCAACTATCCCTCATGCCTCTCTTCCTTCTTATCCCCTCCAACTTCCAGCAAACAAGTCCTTCCTACTCCCGAGATCCCGTTTATAGCTTCTTTATATATTGTTATTTGCTTGTTTTTTCCTCAGGAGCTCAGTTTTTCCACACTTTGTACTTCCGGTTCATGTTACTACTAAATGGATTATCTAAGGTTCTTTCCAATGGAAATTTTTAAAACTTCAAAAGCCAGACAACCGGTCCCATAAAAAGCCCTTTCCTAGACCACCGGGAAATGTACACTTCCTACCCAGCACCGACCGGGAGGCTGGGTCCAAAGGATGACCCTCTCAAGAAATCATTTTATACCATTAGAGCAACTGCCTTCCAAGGACTCCGAGTACCTTTGTAAACCACAGGTTCCTCCCTCAACAATCCCTATTTATCTCAACGTTTCGTAAGACAGGGCAGAGAAAACCCCACAGGAATTGTACAGCCATTTGTAGATTCAAGCACAAACCTTGGGCAATTACCTCCTGCGCGCCAAGAACGCAAAAAGCGGTCTGGCTCTAAAAGACAGCACAAGGCACCCTCGGGGAAAAGGGGAGGGCACCCTACTTAACAAGGGTCGAGAAGGAGCTGGTGGTCCCAGAACAGCACGGAGAACAAGAGGCCCTCTCCCCCCCGCACATCAGTCCCTTCCCATTCCCGGTTTTCTCGCGGGCGCTCCTTCGGTCCCACGGCGGCCCCCACCTGCACGCGCAACTCTGCCGCTCCCGCTCCCCTTCCTCCCGCCTCTGGGCCTTTCCCCTCTCCAGGCGCCCCGCTCACCCCGCGATCTTATTGCGGAGCTTCTTGCTAGGAATGATGGCGATTTCCTCGCACACGCGCTTGTTGGTGTGGAAGTCGTTGCCCAGGCGGGTGTAGTACTTTTCGATGATGACTCGCGCCGCCTTCTTCACGGTCTTGGTTCGAACGCGACCCTACGGGCGGAAGAGAGTGAGAGCCCAGCTCGGGGACCCGCTGCCCCCCACCCCGAACGCCCGCCCGGCCCCAGGACGGCTCGGGCCTCCGCAGCCGCATCCTCGGGGCCCCCTCAAGCCCCAGCGGCGAGCCCCGCGGTCAGGACCCTCCCAGTCACATAGACCCAAAGAAGCGGCAACTGCCGGGCACGAAACCGGCCACGCGGGTTCTAGGGAAGTCGCGGATGGCGACGGATTGCGGACGGCTCTAGAGCGCAGCAGCACCTACCATGTTGACTCCGGGGGGGTGAAGGGAGCAGAGGCTGACGGGAAAAGGCCTATAAAGAGACGGCGGCCGCGTTACTTCCGCCTGACGGAGAGGCGCCAGCAAGGGTCTGGGCGCCACAGCGACCTCCGGCGGGCGGGAGGGCAAGGGCAAGGGCAAGGCGCGGCAGTCCGAGCTGGCGTTTCCCGGCACCGAGTCCCAGAAGTCATCCCCATTCCCATCCCCCAACCCGGGGAGGGAAACAGGTAACTGCGGAGCAGGGAGGGCTAGGCAACTAATCCCTGGAGAGCCCCAGGATGAGGGGAGGAGGGAAGAGGCCGCGTGCAGGTAAGTAAGTCCCCCAGGTGCGTGCCGAGAGCGCCCATTGCATCCAGGTGCTTCCGCCTTGTCCGAAGTCTGTCAGAGCAGAAGGGCTTTGAAACCTCTCCCCGGGAAATGCAGAAAGACTTCTTACCCGGTCTGGGGTGGGGCTGGCGGCCAGTCACAAAGGAATTGGATGTCGGGGAGATGGTGACTATTTCCAGGGGCCACCCCCAAAACACCCCACTCCCACCCCGGGGAGGCGGAGAAACCCTGTCAGCTAGCCCTCCTTCCCCAGGGGGTGAGGCGGGCACCGGATGCTGCCCGGGGCCTCCGGATGCTACCCCCACTCCCTCCCGTGGCTTCTGTTCAGATCCGGTGGCACTCCTGCGGGCCAGCGCAGCAGGGACCTCAGGGACAGCGCCGAGGCAGCCTCATCTCCTGGGCCTTCTGGAGGCCGCTAAGCACGTCCTGAGCCCCGGGAGCGATTCTGTGCCCCTCAGGCAGCTCCCCGTCCCTGCTCTGCTGCCAGACAAGAGTTACTCCTGAAATTATCGTGCCTGCCTAGGACTGTCCGCAGGACAGCGAAGGAGGGCCAGGGAAATGAGGGGGAAGCCAGGAGGTGAGCAGCCTCGGGGCTGAAGGCGGCCCGGAGGGAACCGCATCAGGGCCGTAGTCCTGGACCCAGCTAAAAAGCTGGGAGGTGACCTTAGTTAAGCCCAAGCCACAATCTGATGTGGCAACGCACTGAGGAAATGGGGGAAGAGGAGGGCAGGGACTCTGAGCAGAGGCATGATTATGTGTCTGGGAGCTAAAAGGCAAGTGCTGGGTCTAACCCTGCCCCTCACCCAGCCCCTTCTTGGTCCTGGAGATCCGTGCTTCTGCAGGCCAGGGATAAGCCAACAGCCCCAGAGGCCGGGAAGTGTGCTCCAAAAGGGCTAGGGCACAAAGCTGTCCAGAGATCCCTGATGATTCCCGGCTCCAGTACTAGGCCAGAAATGGATCAGGAAAACCAAGTTCTGGTCCTGTTTGTAAAGCAGCTTTTTCTAGGAGCAGTCTGCTAGAAAAGCTGCAGAGAATGGGACCTCTCTAACCTCATACTAGGGCCAGACTCATAACTAGATTCCACCATCATACAAATGTAGAGACCACGGTGATTGAGGAGTGGCCGATGACTGTTAGGCATATCAGACTAGAGCCTGTTAGATAGTGTTGGCCCCAGGGAAAGATGGCTTGTGTTTGGTTTGGTTTTGAATTTGCACAGAGCTCCAAACTGTAAGCTTCGTTCCACTAACCAAAAACTGCATTCCATGTTCATGGTGACCACATGGCTCCATTTAGGTGAGCCCTTCACCTCCACAGTTCAGCACTAACCTCCTTTAGGTATCCAACTCCACACCCATTTTTCCTTTGGCCCCCTGACTAAAATAACATACTTAATGTACTGGTCAAGAACAAAAGCACCTGGGCTAGAGTTTCTTAGATACATTTAGACAAAACAGCCTACAAATATCTGGGAAGCACAGGGATTACAGCCATTTTCTCTATCCCAAGAAAAGCATCTCCCTTTCTTCCCTCACAATCCCGAGGTGAAAGGGCAGGCCCTCTTGCATCCTTCAAAGAAACCCTTCAAGAGTCCTGGAGTGAGCTAGAAGTTACCTTTAACAAAAGGACGGTGGACAGCAATAAGAAGCAAGGAGACCAGGGCTGTTTCTTTTGCCAATACAAGTTTACTTAAAAAAATTAAGTAACCTTTACAACAAAGTATAATGATGTGGGCTTTGCATAATAAGATGGAGTGAAAAAAAGATAAAATTACCCTCCATATAGGCCAGTCTTCTTTCCAGGCACTGAGTAGGCCTTCCCCTACCAAAATGCTCAGGGTTCTACATCAACTTCCTCATCCATGGTAAAGGGAGCATAGTAGAAGAGATGGGTGCCAGTAAGAAGGTAAGACAGCAAGGTTAATAGATGGATGGCAGAAGTTTTGGAAAATTGGGGATTAATTCCTTCTCCAGGATCAGGCAAGAATGCCAAAGGAACCTAGAGATATGGAATTTGGACAAGGACCACTTGACCCTATTTCATTAAAGTTTTCTTCCCATTTTCTACATATCTGACCTAATCTCTTCCCCCCCCATCATGACTCTTGTGGGAAAAGGGAAGACGTAACCATGATACCCAAACTTGTTTATATGGCCATTCTCTAGTCCTTTAACAGGACCTCTCTAACCTTACTAGGGCCAAACTCATAACTAGGTTCCAATATAGTAATAAACAGTATTTCAACATTATTATTTAGAGACCAAGGTGATTAAGGAATGTCTGCTGACTAAGGCCTAGAAATTTCATAAAAATCTTTGACTTTCTTAATGATGAATGTTGGAGGGGTTGTGGGAAGGCTGGGACACTGATGCATTGTTGGTGGAGCTGTGAACGGATACAGCCATTCTGGAGAACAATTTGGAGCTATGCTCAAAAAGTTATCAAACTGTGCATATGCTTTGACCCAGCAGCATTTCTATTGGGCTTATATCCCAAAGAAATCATAAAGGAAGGAAAGGGACCCACATGTGCAAGAATGTTTGTGGCAGCCCTTTTTGTAGTGGCTAGAAACTGGAAATTGAATAGATGCCCTTCAATTGGAGAATGGCTGAATAAATTATGGTATATGAATGTTATGGAATATTATTGTTCTGTAAGAAATGACCAGCAAGATGATTTCAGAGAGGCCTGGAGAGACTTACATGAACTGATGCTGAGTGAAATGAGCAGAACCAGGAGATCATTATACACGGCAACAACAGTACTATATGACGATCAATTCTGATGGACATGGCTCTCTTCAACAATGAAATGTTTCAAACCACCTCCAATTGTTCACTGAAGAAAGCCATATACACCCAGAGAGAGGGATGCGAAATGTGGACCACAACATAACATTCTCATACTCCTTGATTGATGTTTGCTTACATTGTGTTTCCTTTATCTGATATATCGTTCGTGTAGATAAGATTTTTCTTGCACAACAATGATAAGTTTGGAAATATGTATACATATATTCGATTTGCCAATATTTTAACATAATTAACATGTAGTGGATATCCTGCCATCTAGGGGAGGGGTGGGGAGTTGGGGGGAAAAATTTGTAACGGAAAGCTATGTAAGGGTTATTGTTGAAGAATTACCCACACATATGTTATTCAAATAAAATAAAAATTAAAAAAAAAAAATCTTTGACTTTCCACCAAATCTATTCCCCCCCCAAGTCAAGGGTTTTTATTTGAAGCTAATATAAAGGCAATTTTGACATCTGTTAATTTAACTGAAATACCTGGATACAAATCTAAAATACCAATTAAAATACTGGAGAGATTGCTGAAATGTAGTCAAGTTTACATGGTTTGCATCAGACTTACTTCTTATGACTTTAGACTTTCTTTAGGAAATCCAGATTCAGTGACCTGATTCCAGCACACTTTTCCCCCATTTCTCTATAGGCCCTAAGGAAGGATGTTCAGATATAACTACATGGGATTTATTCTAGCTGGAAAAAAAATAGGATTTGAGGAATAAAAAGCCTCTGCCTTTAAATTTTTTTCTTTAGGGAAAGTCAAGGAAACTTGGGCTTCCTGGATACCTCTAAATATATAATAGCAGGTTTTGGGTCCTACAATGAAGAGAAAACAGAAGGGAAAATGGGCAAATAGAAAAGGAATAAACACAGTCTTTACATGAAAGGAGAAGACTACTTATAGCCAGCAACCAGAAAGTTTCTGTATCTAAGTGGACTAGAGTTCTTCTTGGTGTCATACCAAAGGAAAGCTAGTCCTTCACATTCCTGATGAAAGGAGGCCATCCATCCTTCAGCATAACTGGAATCCAAAAAGTTCAATTTTCAAAGCCTATACAAGGTTCAAGGCAAGGGCCCAAAATTTCCAGAGTTGCATGGGGTTGAGGTGTATGCATGTTAATCTACCTTGTGAGGGGCTAGGCCTTAGAGAAAAGTGCCAGGGCTTGATGACTGGAAATCCCCATTTGACTTTACAAATCACCTAGGGAATCAATCCACCAAGATGCTTGGTCCCACCCACTATTACAAATATTAATGAGACACAAGGCCAACACTGCTGCAACGTGTTTATTATGTGCCAAAAAAACTACACCACAGCTTACTCCACACATCTGCAGGAGAGTGCAGTCTTGCCTGCATATACTACAATGAGGTAGGGACTTCACACACAGATTCACAAAAACCCACACAGAGTAGCTGGGATACGCAACAATGCAACATCGGCTCAGCGGGAGGGGAAAGAGGGTGAGGGAGGGTTATGACACTGGTTCTTTGGCACACAGCTTCCCATAGAGGGGCAAGTTCTATTTTCTTTTTTTTTTTTTTTTAAAAAAAAAAAGGTCAAGTTTTCAAATCCCAGCAGCAGCCAACTGCCCTGTTGCTTCATACATTTTTTTTTTTAAACGAGGAAGAAAAAAAAGGGAAAGGTACTTATCTCCCCTCTAAGTGAAAGGGCTCCTGTGAACCTTCATCTGCCCCCGCCATAAAGCAGCCCTTTTTAGCTCAGTTACAAAAAAAAAAAATAAAAATAAAAAAAAAATAATTAAGTCCTGTGACTTTGTGATTAAAAACCTCTATCAACCCCCCACTTAAGTGCAACTTAAGAAAGTGCAAGAAACAGTTTAAAACTATGTACAGCAGCTCCACCATCATTTATCCGGTTCAGTTTTAAATTTGAAAATCTTGTCTTTTTCCTGGTTGCAAACATCTTTCTCCACAACTGAGAAACTCTAAGCCGCAGTCCCCAGACACAAATTTGCATTAATGTTAAAAGCTGCCAGGAAAGAAAAAAATTTCGTTTCAAACTACTTAAAAACTGTTTTAAGGAGTGTAAAAAGGAACCGGTAAAAACCCTCGAGCGTAAAATATGAAATATGATTTTGGTTTAAATGAAGAGCAAAGTCTCCTTGTTGTTACAGTAAAAAACACCAGCTGAACACTCAGTTTATGCCGTTCAGGTGGGGGTTAAATAAATGGAAAGGCACTGTATGGCAACTGCAAACATGGAGCCACTGAGACCTGCGTCATTACCATCAGTATTGCGAGGAATGTAAAAAAGCGCTTTTAATAAATAAAAAACCTAGACGAAGGCATCTGCATAAATACCTTCTTAACACGTGGTCCTTTTTTTTTTGTTTGTTTTGTTTGTCATCAGCAAACTGAGGAACTAAAGTCTGGGAAAACTGCAGATTCACTTGGGAGGTGACTGGGGGGCCCTTCCCCTTATAACACTCCCTGAAAACAAAACCTGACAAAACTCACTGTGCATTAGTGCAGAAACAAAGACAGATCAGCAAGTGCAAAGGTGAATGTAAGATTTTCCCGTGTCCTTTGGAAGTGTGCTCCCAGCCTGGGCCTGAGGCTGATAGCAACACTCCGGCTCTCACCACTCAGGTTAAACCAGCTTCACCAGGGGCAGATGGACACCCACCAACCCTCTAGCTAGACTCCCGACTCTTCTGATTACGCATTAGTGGGCGATGGTGACGAAGGCCCTCTGTGCTGTGTCGCCAGTGCCAGCAGCTTCGGCAAAAGTATTTGAAGCAGACCTATGAAGCAAAGTTATGAAAATAAGAAAGTGAACATTAATTCTAGCATGATCTATCAAGCAGAAGCAACCAACTTCTGAGATAAAAATCAATTAAACTGATTAACAATTCTAAATAGGAAAGGGGAAGAAAACAAGTAGAAATAAGTCATGGACATAAGATATGACCTTAAGGGTCAATTATAACAATGGCCTAGCCAGCATTGACACTCAAAAGCAATAATAGACTTTCTAGCTGGTAAGATCCTCCTCGAACAAAAGCACACAACAGCCGTGACACCTATAATTTGTCTCTGCCTAATAGTAGGGCTGTTTTGGCTTTCTTAATTAATGTGCTTTTAATACATTTTAGGCACTTCACATTCAGGTCTAAAAACAGGAATATCTTTCTTCAGTCTGTCAATTAGTAGCCATTTTATTTAGGGACACTAGAGCCTGACAAAGAACTAAAAGGTATTAGGACAGGGCTTGCCTGGCTCTTCCTTCATGGCAAAGACTACAGGACCCACATTAAAAACAATAAGAAAAGGAAAGGGGAACAGAAGAGGAAAAAGCCAAAATCTCCTTTAGGAGTATTCAAGTCTCAAGTCTTTTCTCCTCCTAGTAACCAATTGTCTCAAATCTCACTTTAATTTAAAATAATAGTACAAACTGACCAAAGACTTAGGAATCCGACATCTTTTCTTTCACTGTATAGTACTACTCACTGCTCTGCACTTCTGGCTCCTTTCCTTGGTCTGCACACTCCCATCTTGAAATTCTCTCAATCTTAATCTTTATTCTCATGCTACTTTTTTGTATCTCAACTTTTGTTCCTAACTCTCAGAAAAATCTTGATTACACTTAGTGTCTGGGTCTCCTCTCCTCTCTGCAACAGAACTTAAACTTAAAACAATTCTCTCCCAAGTTACCAATGCTTTTTCTTTCTTTCTTTCTTTTTTTTTTTTTTTGCTGAGGCAATTGGGGTTAAGTGACTTGCCCAAGGTCACACAGCTAGGATGAGTTAAGTGTCTGAGGCCAGATTAGAACTCAGGTCTTCCTGACTTCAGGGTTGGTACTCTATCCACTGTGTCACCTAGCTGCCCCCATACCAACGCTTTTTCAATCACATCAAATCTAAAGGTCTGTTCCCAGTCCTCATCCTTCCTGATTTGTGCATTGTTCAATAATGATCTGCTTTTGGTTTTCAGGATGCTACTTTAGTATCAATGGGTGCTGGACCTTCATCAAGACACCCCAACTACTATGGCTTTTCCAGGACCCTAGTACTGGGCCTTTCTTCACCTTTTCACTTGGTGAGCTTATCAGCTTCTTAAGGGTTCAATTTTCTTTATGCAGGTGATTCTCAGACATTTGTACTCAGTTTTACCTCTCTTCCTGACTTCCAATCCTGAAGTCACTAATTTCCTATTGAGCATTTCAAAAATGAACTTCTTTTAAGTATCTTACATAGAACATGTCCAAAACAAATCTCACTGTCTTCCCCCCCCCCCAACAACTCCTTTCTTTTGAACTTTTCTATTACTGTTGAGAAACTTTTTAATCATCCACATTCATAATCCTTGATACATGACTTTGCTCACTCTTACTCTACCTGTTCAAACAGTCAGAGCTTGTCTCTTCTATTTTCCCCAGCCTTTTCTGCATATGGTTTCTTTTTCTATACTCATACAATCAAACCCCAGTTCAAACCTTTCTCCCTCCTCACTGGTCATCTTCCCTCTGGTCTTTTTTTTTTTTTTTTTTACACTCCTACCTGCCAGAGTGACTTCACAAAAGTATGAAGTCTGATCATCTTAATATCTGCTCCAAGCCCAGAGGGTTCCCCATTACCTTCTAGAATAAGTTAGAGGCCCCTTTTTGGCATTTAAAGCCCTTTATTTTTCTAGTCTTCTTATCTCCATTTCTGGTACACAAACTCCCTTCCCTCCAATCTATGCTTTGCCGTGGCTACCCTGTGCCTGAAAAGCTTATCATCCCAAGTCTCTCTAACTGTGAGAGTCTTTCCTGTAAGGTTTACCTTTCATCTATTGTATATATAAGCTTGTATATAAGCTAGTTATTTACACATTGTCTCCATTAGAATAAAGAAAACAGGGAGTCACAATACAGTATGTTAATTTAATTTGTTAAGTACTTCCCAATTCTATTTTAACATGTTTCTGCCACACTAGGAGTCCTGGGAGCAATCTGAGTACTTTGACACTTCTGCTCTGGGGGTTTTAGGCCAAGTCAGAACTGAGGGGAACAAGACGACTTACCTGATCTCGACAGAAGAACGGACCTGGCTGAGCGCTGCAGATGTGACATAAAGAGTCTTCTAAGTAGGGGTCAATCTGAACCTATATGAAAGTGGGTTACAAATGAGCTATGTGCCAAGTACTCATCAAGAATAAGCGGGGAGGTAAACTATTTTGTAGTGAAGGATGAAGAGGACATCTGTTCTTCAGGAAGAATTCTGAGAGAGCTCTTTGAGGAATGAGGAAAATAATCAGTCAATGAACAGTTTCCTTCAGTCCCAAAAGAAAGCTACATGGATTACCTTCAGGGAGTAGGTGATTAAAGCTTCACAACCCTCAAGGTAGGCACTATGAAGTTAGAGCTTCTCACATATTGCCAAATGGCAACAGCTGAGTACTTTGGGCCAGATTCATAATTCATAAATCCTATTTAATAACTAGGAAGAAAGAGGAGATCAGAATGTGGAAGTTATATTGAGATCACTAAGCCTATTCTCCTTACTTTTATAGCATGTTGGATTTTACTTAAGTTAATCCTCTTTAGGTTCCAGGTCAAGTCATAGTGTCTATATTCCAAAGAAGCCACAAACCTCCAGAAATCTTGTAATTTGTTTTTATCTGCCCTAACTACACAACCCAGAGATACCTCACAATCATGACACCAATTCCAACTATAGCTCTGAGGCAGGTCCCTTTATCAATTAGCTGGACCTGCTTTACCATGGGCTAACTCATCACTAGGAATTTTCCAAATTGTCACAAGAGGGAAAATGAGCCAATAAGTACCATCCATTCTATTTACCTTCTTAGTGAACTTGGTAGTTTTGATCTCCACAAAAGCAGCGCTGACTGCCTTCAGATAACTGCGTTGATTGTTAAAAGTCACTCGGCCAGATCCTGAGAATCACATGAACATGGTTTATTGTCCCAACAAGTCTCCCTAAAATTCCACAACCTGGCCTCAAAGAAAAACACCAAAATTAAACATCAAGGGCAAATATACTCCATGTGAATGCAAATGTTCACCCAGGATATAAGGAGGAAGACAGTTCACTAGGTTGGGGAAAGAGAAGAGATTTCTTTAAAATCCAGTTAGATGCAATGAACTTCCCACATAAAAAAAGAACAACAAAAAAAGAAAAAAAGAGAAAGAGTAAGCTAAGGGAAAGATTTCAACTAATGTAAATAGAACTGCTTTATAAGTACAGGACAAAGCAAAAAAATCTAAGAGCTCTACTCTGAGACAGAGCTGCAATGCCCAATGTTGCCCACCTCCTACTTAAGTGTCTGAAGTCACAGAGTCAGAATTCATAGTGCATTACCAGATAGCAAACAGTGCTTGCTTTTTTAGCCTCATTCTGGTAAAATATACTAACTCTAGGAACAGGAAAAGATAAATGTATGTTCTAATTAACCTATTAAAAGTATGCATATTGTTTGAGGGAAAAGAGGTATATCCCAAGGGCTGTAACCCAACCTCCAGCTCCCTACTCAACCCACCAATCAACACAAATCGATAGTCACTACTCAGCCTGACTGCTGGAGAAACAGGGAACAACAAACTTCTGTTAAGAACTCTGGGTTGGGAGGGAAAGTAAAAAAGTTAATAACTTTCTTAACTGGCTCTCAAATCTTCCCTCTTATCTCTTCCCATTTCTGATTTAAATGATTTAATGATTCTGAACTCCAGTTGTTCCATGGTCCACTCACTACAGTTGGCAATAAGGTACATAATGATTGTATCTCTAGATTCACAAAATGAGGGGACGGGATAAGAGAGAGAGAGAGAAAGAATATTAGGCTAGAGCTCTGTGGCATAGTACTTGGTCAATCAACCATCAGGTCATACCCAGTAAAGTAAAGGAAGGAAATAAAATGGCTTCTATAAAAACCATCACCAAATTGGCATTCACAGAAAAAAAAAATCAGCTGTTTTCCTTCCTGGTTAGTAAAGGTCAGAAGTTATTTCTTCCCAACCCTAACTGGAAGAATCACATAAATAGTTAAGAATCTGAACAAAAGGTTTTGTTCCTAAGGAAAACCTAAGGGTTGCACACATTGCCCCATTTATGTATTTATATATCTATCTATATTTCTATATGTACCACATTATCTCTATTGTGAAGGTGACACTCACCAATAGGATACTTGTGCTTATCCGTGTCAATACCAGCATACACTACTCCTCCAAACAGATCATTTACAATTGCAGCCAGGGCCTCTGCGTTGAGCATCCCATGCAGTGCCCCAACAAAGACTGTTCTGCTGGGGTCCAGCCTTTGTGATGGGCTCCGAACAAAGTTGCTATCAGCCAAGACCCAGGGGATAACCTGCACCTGAAACCATCCAGAAATCAGCTCATGAGCAAGACTAGGGAATCATCAGAGAGAGATCATTCAGAGTAAGACTAAGGGTTACAGAGAGATCAATTCATAGTGGGAAAAGGTTCCTTCAGGGAACTAACAGTATGTTCAGGTGCCTGAAGCTTTTAGAGCTGATTGCCTTACAACCTTTAACACCTGGTCAAAGGTAGTAGCAGCATTATGTGGACCAGTATCCGTGAATGAGGCCTTTCTACATATTTTTCAGGAAACAGACTGTTGATTACTTCAAATCTGTCCTGGTTATAACTTATCTGCAGAGTTGTTTGCATGTTGTCCTCTCCACCAGACTGTAGACTCCTTAAAAGCTCAGAGAATATCTTACCTTTCTTTGTATCCCCAGCATTGACAGTGCCAAGCACACAATGAGCCATCAGGCACTTGATAACTATCTGACGTATGATGTGACAGATAAGTAGATCTGAGGAATCTTGCACATCTAGCCACAAAACACTCACACAATATAAGGATCACATTTAAGGTTTCCAAGCATGACTCACAAATGTCTCAGGTAACTTCTCATGACTAAGCTGACAAATTTCCTGAACTAAACCAGGCTGCAGTTCATTAAAGTCAATAGGTGTCAACCTTCTCTCGTTTACCAGGTCATCATAATCCTTCAATCCACCATCTGAACATGGCCAGATGATACCTCCTGCTGTACCTCCACCCTTCAGTTTTCCCACAAAACCTCACTGGGAGGGTGGGTTTACAAACCATGGCACATCATCATCCTAGAAAACTGAATGTGAGTAAATTTAACTTTGTGAACTGAGATTTATGTAGAAGTTTTATTTAGCCTGTCTAAAGCCTGAAGGATAATATATGCCTCATGCACACAAGAATTATTTTTTTTAATTTAGACCATGTACCAAGTATGATATTCAGGGGTGGAATGTGTGAACACTCTAAGGATAATACAAGAAGGGTCTATGATTTCTTCAGTGAGTAAACTCCCAGGGAGAGGATTCCCTCCATTAATGCAATCATCAATGCATCTCTATAAACCTAAGTTTTATATTCCAGAGGTACATACAATACAGCAATTAAATCACTCACTCATATGTGAGAGATGAATGTTACCCGAGATTCAATCCAGCACTACTGATTATGTAATATTGCTTCATATAAATAAATGCTAGGGATTCAAAGACAAGAAAATGATCTCTCCCTTTATAAAGCATCTCACCAACTAAGAAGAAATGTAAATTTCATCTTACTGCAAATTTAGTACTGGGTATAAAATGTTAGGAGTCCAACCCTAGCAAGATTTAAGCTGACAAGGAATAAAACAGCATTTGTTGGCAATGGTAGTATTATATAATGACAAGATAAAACAGTGAATTGGAGGGAAGACAGAGCATTTTTCTCAGTGAGTTGATATAAATCTTGAAAAGGTAAAAAAATCAGTCAAGAGTCATCAGCAACAATTTCAAGTGGTAGTCAAATCAGGCCTCAAAAGACTGAGCTAGGGAATCACACAAAGTCTAATATTGAAGACTGATAAGAAATATAGATAAATGGGATGGACAGGGTATACAGAAAGAATACTTGGGAATAAGAAACCAAGAATAGTCTGACAACTACATGCAAGATGAAAAATTGGGGGAAGAAATTCATGGCTGGGAAACAGGCCAGGAAGAAAGCATCTTTATTTGGGATGAGGTCAGGCTAAGGTATTAGAAATTGGGAGGAATGAACATATACAAGACACTGGGAAGAAGGAATCATGATTTTAAGTGACCAAGTTCAGTGGGTGAAGGAGGAGCTGCAAGTGGCTAAGAGGGTAAGGATGAAATAGCAAAGCATGACAAGTTAGCTATGGCTGTTAGGAGAGGAAGTAGAATTGTAGAGGTGAATAGATAAGAATAAATTGATATTTTGTACAAAGTGAGTTGGAGACCAATAGCCCAAAATGGTAATTTTCTAAAGGGTAACTAAAAATATTTTTCAAGTGATGATAAAACTGGAGAAGCAGATTTAGATGTTATCAAACACAGGAGATTAAAAATAAGAAAATATTTAGAGTCAAGGAATACACACCTTGTGAAGAGAAAAAAAAAAGCCTAAGAAGGCACTTTAGAAGGAATTATCACAAGAGAAGCATGAGAGTATAGCACACAAGTCAAAGGAAGGGTAAATTTCAAAAAGTAAATAGATCACTGTCCATTGCCATAGAGAAGTCAAAAGATGAAGCAGGGAAAAAAGGTCCTTCTATTAGTTAAGATACTTATGGAGGGGATTATTAGTCATTTAGAGCAGTTTCAGTACAAAATTAAGTCAGATATGGAATTTGTTCTAAGAAAAAGGAAGTAATAGAGTGAAGACAAGACTGTCCCAGAATTAATAAGAAAAACAACAACCGTGAAAGACTTTAGAGAACAAGGGGGAAAGCACCTGATAAAAGGAAACAATTAAAGTAGTATAGAAAAGCAGTAATTCGTCTATATCATGGACCTTCATGAGGATTAAGAAAGTTAAATATGAAGGGGCAGGTAGGTGGCGCAGTGGATAGAGCACCAGCCCTGAAGTCAGGAAGACCAGAGTTCAAATGTGGTCTCAGACACTTAACATTCCCTAGCTGTGTGACCCTGGGCAAGTTACAACCTCAATTGCTTCAGCAAAAAGGGGAAAAAAAAAGTTAAACATGTAATCGCAGCCACCTGGAAAATGGAGAGGAAGTTCTCACCAAGAGTCAGGCACTGAAAAAACAATTCAATGACCCCCATCCTCCCCAAGAAGATAAGGACCAGCCTGCTCCTGAGAAAAAGCTGTTAAGAAAGATGTTGATAATACAGTATCCTAGGAGAAGAGACTCAGTTACAAGGAATCCTAAGTCTAATTCTAGTCCACCTCCTTCACTTTACAGGTTAGGAAAATGAGCCTCCAATCAACTCTTTCCATTATACAATTGCTGATCCATCATAGAAAGAGTTCAAAGGATATATCAGAAAGCCAGAGTAGTAGGACTAAGTATGAATTTGATGAAAAGAAGCTATTTCATTATAAGGACAACAAGTCTGAACCAGAAATGTTAGCCACAGATAACATGGAAAAAAGTAGAACCAGAGAGAGTGGAATCAGGTAAATAAGCAGAATCCTGTTCATGATTATTTTAGAATATTAAGCCTAGAGAGAACAGTATTGACCTCCTTATTTTATTAGAGGGTTACTGATGTCAGGTGCCTTTTCCAAGCTCCCAGAACACAGTGAAGTAGAAGAGCTGGGGCTCAAATCCAAGTCCTTTTGATCTTAGGTGTTCTCTGCATGATTTCAGGAAAATGGGGCAAATGCATAAGACTGCAAAATTTTCCACGTTCCCTAACCAAAAAAGGCCCCTCTCCCAATACCAATGTAAGTTCTTAGCAGATTTCTTTTGTGTAACAGGGAATAAGGTTCCACTCATCTGTCACAGCAAGCTCCTAAGTAGACTGAACCAGTGTCGTTTACAAAGTGACTTTATGCAAAGGAAACAATGCCAGAACTTTTAGCCCCCAGAAATCAGCAGGAAATTAATCTAGAAAGAATCAACTTACCTCCTTACAACGCATCCTGCGGCTGGACATCTTGAAGTAATACTCGCTCAGGCCATCTGGACTTAGTGGATCTTGGGAACAAGCTTGAAGCAGGGCACGCACAGATTTCTCCAGCTCAAACACCAAGTACACATACCCTGTTTAATGGGTGGAGGGGCAAATGGGGGATCAAAAGTTAGCATGTCCTTATATAATTTTGTCCTTGACCACATGACCTGAAATGCAGGCTGTTTTTTTTTTTTTTTTTGCACAGCTCATCTGGAAGTGAATTATTTATGGTTAAATAAATACACATATGCGCCTATATCCATAATCTAAAATATCTTTTCTCGAGTAGGAACTACTTCTATGCCAAGTGCACACAATGCTTAGATTAAAAAAAAGATAGTTGTGCCACCAACAAATTTACAAATGGAAAGTTTGGCAACTTAGAAAAGTAACCATTAGAAAATGAAGTGCTATAACCAGTCAGAAAAGATGGACACGTCTAAATCAAAGCAATCAAAGCATGGGGAAGACTAAGATTTAATTGTAGTATTCCAAAGAGGCTCATTAAAACCCTAATAAAGTCACTAAAATGCTCCTTCATTTGTTTTCTTTGGTGAAGGTGAACGAGGTGGAATTGACACCTGATTTCTATAGGGATAGATGGAACTTCAGACAATTCCAAAATAGAACCCCTAGGCTCCTTAATCTTGACAACTCCAGGGGGAGTTCAAAATCAGGCCAGCCTCCCAAGAAAGCTACCTTGTAATGGAGTAAGACGGCTCCCCCCCCCCCAAAAAAAAACCATCTGGGAAAGCTCATCTCAAAATGGAAAAGCTCCAATGGAATGAGTTTCTCTTCACAGAAGTAAGTTATCATTATAAATGCTTTGTTTTAAAGCTAGCATAAAGTGCAGCAATTCAGAATCCACATGAAAACAGAGTAAAGCATGTGCTGGATCTGGAGGAAGTGACAGCTCAGGAGTCTGCACCCTGGAGTGCTCTCACCAAGTTAGCGGCATGCAGCTCTGACATCCCAGCATCCCTCAGTGTGGTCACATACCAGGGAGGAAAAAAAAAAAAAGGTGTCCTACCATGTCTTTATTACCTTTAGGCATATTACCTTTGGGAGGGCAGCGGGGGTGTTTGCCATCCTTACCAGGCCATTCCACACTCAAAGAGCCAAATACACGGAAGGTATTAATCAATCCAGCTGCAGAGAAAGAGGCAAGATATATGGAGATAGAAAGAAACAAATGTTTTATAGGCAAAAATATTCTTTTCCTGAGCCCCTAAGAGATTGGCTACTTCTACCCTACAAAGAACCATCTTAGAAACTATATACCAGATTACACAGTTGGACCCTGACGAGACTGTTCCTGTTCTGACTAGCACAAAGCTGGGCATTTAACCTCCCTCTTATTTTCAATCCCCATACAGTCTAACCCTACAGTATAAATACTAAAGCTACTTATCCCATAATCTAAAATATCTCAAACAAGGAGCAAACTGCTGGGACTAGCTCACCTTCCGTGATATCCCAAGGAACTCCTCCTAAAAACACCTTACAGGAATAGATAGGGTTCTTGTAGTTTCGAGGAGGAAGCTGACCACTCCAGGTGCAAGTGGCTTCATTCACAGCTTCAAAAGATAAAAAGTAAGATGTCACAGAGTGAAATGTGAAGCCATCATTAGGGAGGCTTTTTGCCCCATTCGGATTTTGTAACTACTAAGAATTTATTTATTCTACCTAAATAATATGGCATTTGACAGGTGTTTCTGACACATACTACAAGATATACAAATTAACATGATGTTGGAGAAGAAAAATGGACAAAAATTCTCTTCAATCACTGTCAAAAACTGATATGCTTATAGGTAACATGAAACTAATGTTCCTTTGTTTATAATACTATTGGCTAAAAAATTGGAAATCAAGAGGGTACCCATCAATTGGGAATTGTCTGAACAAGTTGTGGTATGATAGATGATTTCCAGAAAAAAACTGGAAAGACATGACCTGGCACAAAGTAAAATAAGAACCAGGAAGACAACCATACACAAGGATTTGTGATAAAAAAAAAATGCTATTCACCTCAAGAGAAAAAACTGATGGCAACTCAACACCTACTGAAGCAAACTATTTTTCACTTTTTTTGAGCTTCCTTGTGCAAAAACCCTAAAATTTTAGTTTACATAATTGCAAATATACAACCTATATCAGATTGCTTACTATCTTAATAAGGGGACAGGGGAGGAAAGAAAGAATAAAATTTAAAATCCAAAATCAAGGGGAAAAAAGTTGTTTTTACATGTAACTGAAGAAAAGTGAATTTTAAATTTAAATTTAAAAATTAAAAAACAAAAATTAATACCATTAGTAGTCTGAGTTTATTCTTACTGAAAAAGGCCTCATTGGCTTGTATAGGCTTACTCATCCACCCCCCAATCTAGCTTACTGAAAAACCTGAAAAGACAAAGGTGGGCCTACATAATGTTCGTAAGTAGTTTGAGTAGCAAGACAGTATCTTACTAAGAAAAACTGCATAGATTTTTTTTTTTTTTTTTTTTTTTTTGGCTGAGGCAATTGGGGTTAAGTGACTTGCCCAGGGTCACACAGCTAGGAAGTGTCTGAGATCAAATTTGAACTCAGGTCCTCCTGACTTCAGGGCTGGTGCTCTAACCACTGCGCCACCTAGCTGCCCCAAAAAAACTGCATAAATCAAGATTTTTTTTAATTCTAAGAAAATATTTTACACAATATATAGTTTTTCCATATACACTTGTATTTTCCTCTTTTCAATCATATTTGTAATTCATACAATAATAAAATACTTATAACATTTCTGTAACTTAAGCTTCTTTCCCAATTAGCCAGAATTTGTGAGCTTTTAGCATTCCTTCTTGCCCCTGGACTAGTTACCATTATAATGCACAAGTATGAACGAAGATGCTTCCAAAAGATATATTCAACAACTTCATCAATGTGCAAATTACTCAACTACTTCACATCTCTGAACTACCTAACCTACAAACCTGACATCAATACTAAGATATTCATTCTTCCTTGGAGTCAATGTCAAAGTGAAACAATTAGACCCAACTAAATCATAACTATCGCAAAGAAATTAAAAATTCAACATTTATCACTCTCAGCTAAAATTTCTCTTAACCTTAATTTTTCTACCAAAAGTCTAAACTCTCACTTCATCCCCAAACTATCACCTAGTTGGTAAAATGTTGAGATGTAATGCCTAAATATTAAGGTTGCAGCTTCTTTATTCCCATATTATTCATACAGATATTAAGTTACATTCCCTTTTAGTCTCTACTCCTGGTGCATTCTAGCATACTTATCTTTTCTAAGACTACATAAGCCTTTGCTATACCTAAACCTACATTAAATACTCTTCTCCAAAGACCATGGAACCAATGTATTGCTAAAAAGAAATTGGACTTCCGAGAAACATTTTAGAAATCAAACAGAAAGCAATATTTTGTCTATGTTTAAAAACAAAAAGTTCCGTGATTAGATGAATTTAGATGAAGATGATCCAGAAGAAGGTTGCTAAAAGGATCAAGAAATGGGGTAGGGGCAGGGCCTATTTTAAAACAGATTTCCAAAGATGTAAATTCTTCAAGTCAGAAAGAAGGCAGGACAAAAGGAAATGATACTCAAGTGGCAACAACACAAGAGAGAGAAGAGTCTGGGATCAGGAATGGGGGCATCTGTCTTTTCTGGGGCAACTTGATCTTATTTGCTCTAGTCAGTTTCTTAAACTGTAAAATGAAGGGACTGGATGAAATGCTTTGGAAAAGCTCTAAGACTTTCAGAATAGAAAAGAACAGATGGAATAAATGCATATGAATTTGTGAAAGCCTCAATTATACAAACAAAATATATCACCATAAGATCACATATTTAGAGCTATAAGGGATCTTAGTTAAGAAACAGAAGCCCAGAACAATCAAGTCACTCAAGATGACACAGACACCATGGACAAGGCTGGGATATAAGCTCAGCTCTTTTTCCAAGGCCTCCCACTGCCTCAATCCTGAGAAGCAAAGTAAGAGAAATTACAAGTAAGCATGACTTAATACAGATCCAGGTAAGAAATTCTTCACTCAAAGATAAGGCCCAAAGTACTCAAAAATTATTTTGACATTCATAGATAGCAGGTTAAAATAGATCAGGAAACTAAAAGGACTATTTAACATCAAGTTTGACTCTAAGGCACTTTGGCATTTTCTCAGAGACAGATGCCTAAGCCATGGGGCCACTGGGCTGCTATGGCCTTAAATCCTATGAATTACATAATTCTGTTTTGAGCACTGGGGATACAAAGCCAAATAAATAGTCCCTGTCCTCAATAAACTTATATACTATTCATTGTGATTTGGTCTAAAGGGAAGAGAATGTTTTTGGCTTGTTTCTAATAATCTCCTTGATGCACAGCATTATTGGTTTTGATAGCTACAGCAGCATAGTGGGCAAATGTCTTTAGGGAATTTCTCTTACATAGTCACAACCAGGTTCATATTTCATCATCCACATATATAGTCTTTTTTTTTAAACATATATACATATTTATACAGTTATCTTGCTGTACAGGAAAAACTGAATCTACAAGAGAAAAAAACCCGAGAAGGAAAACAAAATGCAAACAAACATTTACTGAGTGCATGGAAATGTTATGTTGTGGTTCACATCAGATCTCACAGGTCTCTCTCTGGGTGTAGAAGGCTTTCTTCATCACTGAAGAATTGGAACTGGTTTGAGACATCTCATTGTTGAAGAGAGTCATGTCCATCAGAACTGATCAACATATAGTCTTGTTGCCGTGTACAATGATCTCCTGGTTCTGCTCATTTCACTCAGCATCAGTTCATGAAAGTCTCTCCGGGCCTCTCTGAAATCATCCTGCTGGTCATTTCTTATAAAACAGTAATATTCCATGACATTCATGTACCATAATTTATTCAGCCATTCTCCAACTGATGGGCATCCATTCATTTTCCAGTTTCTAGCCACTACAAAGGGCTACCACAAACATTTTTGCATATGTGGGTCCCTTTCCCTCCTTCACATATATAGTTTTAAAACATGTTCTAATAGGATGTTAGCACTGGAAGAGCCTTAGAAATCTTTGCTAAAATTGCTTTGTTTAAAACTAGAGAGTTTCATCTATTACTATTCTCCCCACACAACCTTGAGACATCATGCTCTAATTCATTCATATCTGCTTGGAACTCTGCTAACCTGAAAAAAACAGAGTCCTCCAGCAATCTTTGTGATTTCAATGTGTAATCTTTCTTTCGAAAGATACGTAAGCACATTCAATAGGTCTATCTCCCGGAACTGGACAGCTTGTACTCTTTCTATAGAAAAGTCCTCTACTTGCTAGCAGGGCTCAGCTCTAGTTCCATTCAATTAGCCAAGCGCTTATTATGGAGTCTGCCAGACTTGGAGAGAAATGAAAAGTGATCAGACCCAGAGCACTTACCTGCAGCTTGTCTATGGAGTCTGGCCTCCCTCTCAATACTGAAAGGATCCTCTGGAGCTTCTAACAGGTCCCAAGAAGGCCACACTGATGCTCCTGGCCATCTCTTTGATGCACTGGTAGGAGAGGGAGTCACTGCAGCTAGAGCAGCCTGGTCTTGGTCCAGCCAGGACCCAACTCCCATCTTTAAAGGGTCTCTAGGACCAGCCCCAAGGGGCAGGAAGGGCAGAGGAGGGGAGATGCGGAGGCTGGACTGCAAAAGAAAAAAATGGTTATGAAATAGTTGTTTTAAAGGAGGCAAAAAAATGATTTATTTTAAAAAGTATTTGGAAAACTTAACTTCCTAGCCCATATACCTCCACTTGACCAAAGCCTGGGTTTTGTTGTTGTTCTGCCATTTCAGTTGAATGCAACTCTTTGTAAGTCAATTTGGGCAAAGATACTGGAGTGGTTTACCATTTCTTTCTCTGGCTCATTTTACAGATGAGGAAACTGAGGTAAACAGGGTGAAGTGAACTGTCCAAGGTTACACAGTGAGTGTCTGAGGCCAGGTTTGAACTCAAAAAGATGAGTATTCCTAACTCCATGCCAGGCTCTGTACCACTGCAGCCCCTCAAACCGGGTTAAGTCCATATTAATCAACTTAAATAACAGATGACAGACCATACAAGTAATTCTGTCACCTTGAACTTTAAATAAAGAACAAGACAAAGTTTAGGTAAACTCATGTAACCTCTCTAAGCAAAAGAAATTGGGTTTCACCACTCCAGCAGGACAAATCTAAGCCTGTATTTTCTAATGAAGGACAACACTGCAAACTGTCTATACAAATCAAGTTGATTTTAAAAATAGCCAACCTCCAAAGTATTCAATTCTCATGCTCAGGAAGTTAGTCCTAAAACTATGAAAATTAGCAGGCCATCTTAAGAAAGACTGCTAATTAGAAACTTGCTATATTTCATCCCTGTTGAGTTTTGATTAAGCATTTCTCCAAGGATAGTATCATGGACAGGACAAGCTTCATAAGGCAGAGGCAAACTACAGGAAAGGATTCACCATTATCTACTCCTATTCTTAGTCCCCCACTTCTAAGTTTTCTACAACTTTCAAAGTGAATTACAGTACATTTTCTTGATAATTTTCTGCCTCAACAAGAAGGATGAGGTATTTCTAACCCATGGGTGGTAGACTCTGCAGTCTAACAGAATATATACAAAGAGATCAAAAACATTTCCCAATTGTTCTCTTCTGTACATATATCCCCCCCTACCTTTCTGATATATCAAGCCAAGTTCCAAGTTCACCAAAAGATTGAGACATCGCTCCTGTACTAGAACCTTCACTTAGAACACTTCAGGGATCCCAACCACTTCTCTTGAAAGTAAATTACGTACAATTAAATCCGAGAGATGATCTGATCCAGAGCTGAACCCACTTGTATCCGAATCAGAGGGGCTGCTGGAACGAGAATCCAGGACAGGACGGGCATCCAGACGGGATCCTCTTAGAGATGGTGTTGGAAACTTTTCCACCAAGTCAGAGTTAGTAGGGTCCAGAGGCAAGAAGCCCAGAGGAGGTTTTCCCAGTACATTTCCCAGTGGATTATTGAGCATGCTCAGTACTAGGTAGAAAATGAAAGATAATCCAATTTAAGATCATGAAGTTTTTCTTCTGTCCTGGCTATTCCCTCCCTTTGAGGGATCCAGAAGCAGTATCTGACTGATTGCCAATATAAGCTAAACCAAAATAGCTTTTGTCTAAATCTTGTAGAGTTTTTTTTTCTTTTTTTTTTTAAAAGGCATGTAAAGGGGGCAGCTAGTTGGTATAGTGGATAGAGTACCAGCCTTGAAGTCAGGAGGACCTGAGTTCAAATTTGGTTTCACTTCTGGCTGTGTGACCCTGGGCAAGTCAATTAACCCCAATTGCCTCAGCAAAATAAATAAAATAAGGCATTCAAAGCAAAAACAAAAACAAACAAAAAGCTACCTACCAAAAGATCTTTCTGTTCAACAAAAGCTTTATCAAGAAGCTAACAGACCATTAGAAAACAGGTTCTACAATACAATTCCCCCTAGGACTTGGGCTATTCTAATTTTTGGTAAAGTCCAACTCTTATAGCTATAGAAAGAGTAGATAAATGACTGGCTCATGACATTAAGCAGCAAAGATGGGATTAAAACACAGGAACTCTAACTCTAAACCAAGTCTGTATCATTGCTGTCACTGCTAAGGGGAACATCCAAATCCTGGCCACAAAGATTCATGTGGATTATTTCCAAAATAATGAGATGCCCAAATTCTTACTATATAAAAGTAAAGGTCATACTACATTATATTATTAATTTATTTATGGAGTATATATGTGCTGAGACAGTAAGGTTGGGATAAAAAAATAAATGTGCTACTACTAGGTCTGTATCCCCAAAGAGAAAAAACAAAAAAGGAAAAAGATCTATATATAGTAACTCTTTTTCTGGAGAATTGGAAATTGAGGGGATGCCCATTAATTGGGAAATGGTTGAACTGTAGTATATAATTAATTTGGAATATTAATATGCTATAAGAAATGAGAACGTTCTCAGAAAAACCTGGGAAATCCTCCATAAGCTCAAGCAAAGTGAAATGTACTATGTATACAAAGTAACAGCAATACTGTGGAATGATCAGCTGTGAATGGCTTAACTATTCTCAGCAATACAATGATCCAAGACAATTTCTTAAGGACTTATAAGTGAAAGGCCATACATCCCCAGAGAAAGAACTAATGGTGTCTGACTATAAAATGAAGTTTTTTGGACTATATTTTCTTTCATATAGCTATTATGAAAATGTTGTATGATTACACATGTAAAATCTATATAATTGCTTGCCTTATCAATGGAGGGGAGGGGTGTAAAAAGAGGAAGGGAGGAACTCAAACAAGTTTTAAAAACAAATGTAACTGGGTAAAAATTAAGACATAACCAGAATTAATGAAAGCATAAGAGATTAAAAGTTAATATACAATCAAATGTTAGGTCAGATGTTCCTGAGGTTTAGTGTTATGGAAGAGAAATGAAGGAGGGCTAAAATCAACAAGATTGCCAGGTCCAGATGAAATCTCAAAATCCCCACCAAGGACAAGGATTCACTTAAAGTGAATACCCATAACACAACATATTAAGGATATGGGAGAGAAAAATGATCTCTTTGGGACCTTGTAAGAATATTCAGAGATCTGTTGAAGTCAGGTCACAAAGGATACTGAATAACTGACAAAATTAAGAACTGACATAAAAAATCACTTGATATAAGAGATCAATTAGCAATTCTTAAGTGGGGAATGACTGGCCTGATAATAGAAAAAGGAATAGATTAGATCAATGACTAAAATGCCAAATAGAAGACTTAATAAAACGATCCTGGCAGAAGGTTATGGGTTTAAACTATTTTGCCTACAGCAGAAACTATCTGCATGGGCAGAACAACTGTAAGCATCACTCATATGGCAAATTTACCTGTGTAAATGTCCTATCATCTTTACTAATCTTAAAACATCATACTTTACTGTATTTCCAGTATTTTTACTGTAATTATTATAAGTAGTTATAGTAAATATTTATCAAATCAAGAATTTTAAAATTCTTCTTTCCTATTTGAAAAACAAACAAGATGTTATTGTTAGGGAAATTTGCCAACTCCACTAGGATATGGCCTTCCTGCAAAATGCTTATGAATGTGGATTGTGTGTGTTCTCATGTTCACCAGATCTAAGAAGTCATGACTACTACTTTCCTTCAGTGACCTTCCTTCACTTACAAGCAACATTTGATAAGGCTCTAGCATACATTTATGACTCAACTAGCAAGAAGCTGGCAAGGGACATAGTGCCATTAATAGCCAAGTAGACCCTCCAAAGTCTTTGCATTCTGAAGTCAGCTGTGCTATACCACTCCCTCTCAAACTGCAGTTCAAGAAACAATTGAGCATACACCAGAGCCCACCTGTGATCCTTATGGGGAATTAGGATGACTACCCATAGGATTACTTTGAAAAGAAGGATGATACAATAAAGGTTGCACAGGGTTATCACAAAGCTACACCGTATTTGGGTCACATCCAAACTATTTGTCCTAGGGCTGCAGAGGAAGCCCACCTTTGCACCAAGAAGAAACCAGACTGGTACAAGTAACAGACAGTTTCAGATTGAGATGAACTTGTAAGAAATTTCTCACCAGCTCTCAAGTACCACACAATTTTGGCAAAATATTAAAAGCCACAATTACACTTCCTTTATACTAAGCTCTACTGGACTTGGGATAAAACGGACGAAATTTGCTCAGCTTTCCTTGCCCTAAAAGATGCTAGATTCATGAAGAAGGATATATATATAAACCTTTTCTTGTATCTTAAGGATAAATCAGGAATGGATGCCTATGTTCTACATGGCTCTAACCTCTTACATTTGGCATGGACAGGCTCAGGTTCCTAGCAAATTCAGATACCTTTAGCCTGTTCACATCCTACTTTTTCCACAGGTGAATGAACAAAAACAAAACTCCTCAGCTGACATTCATTCCTTCCCTACCAGATTTGTCACAAAGACCAAAAGCAAACTCTGTAGCAAACAGCTGCTTCACTGAATCAAGAAAAATATGGCTATAGTAAAATATAGAAAAATTCCCTCTTAAAGAAAACCAATTAGCACATTTGTGCCATTTAGATTAGATACATTTTTAGGACACCTGTTTCTATTTGGAGCTTATAAAATAAGGAGGACTGTTGGGGTCTGGCACAGTTTTAGATCTTAAAATATTTAGTCCATCAGGAGTATGTCTTCATTTTCATTGATAAATGCATTCTGCAGTCCCATAGGCTTACAACACTTTATTCCTTGCAGCACTCTGCCCCTCCAAAGAACATTAGTATATACAGGTACTGGAAGAATATAAATTCTTATTGAGTTCCATCAAAAACCAGGATGAAGAGACTTGGCCAGAATGAAATAATCAACTCTTAGCTTCATGGAAGTGCCTCTGAGTAGGAAAAATTCCAACAGCTATTCCCTTCTTACTCACCACTACTAATGCTATAAAGGAGGCACAGGTAGTTACTCTTCATTATATCAAGCTGTAAGAAACCAATCACTACCAGGACTCACCTGAAACCAAAACCCCTCCAGGAATCTCACTCTTTAGAGAAAATACTTACTTTAATCCTATACCACAATGTACCTTTACAAGTATCTCAAAATGAATATTAAACAATTTAAAAAAAGTCAAGTAAGCAGCTCTATCAATGCTTGTTAAAAGCTGAAAATGTTTACTAGTCAAATAAAAAGATAAGAAAAATAATAGCTATAATCAACAAAAATTAGCCTACAATTCTAGCCAGCTTCCCTCAAAATTATAGATCTGGGGAGGGATGCCACTGAAATAGGGAGGGAGGGGAAAGTAAGACATTTTATTTCTGATATGGATGCCTCTATAGTAAAAAATACAAATTCAAAAATCATTCTCTTATCTTCTCCCTCTTAAACAGAAATGTAAAGTATCATTTCAAGTAAGAAACTAATTATGAAAGCTGATGTCAATACTAACAATAAGATGAAATAGTCCCAGAAAAAATATTGATATATCAAAGAATTCCTTCCTAGAAGGAAAAAGAAGGCTTTTTTTTTTCTGAAGGAATACCAGCTCATTTCCCCCTAAACCTAATCCTCCTAGCACCTGTCAATATACTTGAAGCTCTATTTAATTCTTATCTCTCTCTAACATCTCATATCCAGTTAACCAAGTTCTCTGGATCCCATCTCAATCACAACATTTTTTTAATAAAGCTTTTTATTTTCAAAACATATGCACGGATAATTTTTAACATTGACCCTTGCATAGCCTTGTG
This sequence comes from Myrmecobius fasciatus, assembly GCA_023553655.1. Classification (NCBI taxonomy): domain Eukaryota; kingdom Metazoa; phylum Chordata; class Mammalia; order Dasyuromorphia; family Myrmecobiidae; genus Myrmecobius; species Myrmecobius fasciatus. The sequence continues at coordinate 472,325 of JAJPUD010000894.1, forward strand.
CTACAGATTTTCCCCTCCTTCCCCTTACCCCCCCCTTCCCCAGATGGCAAGCAATCCAATATATGTTATATGTGTTAAAATATGTTAAACCCAATATATGTAAACATATTTATACAATTATTTTGCTGCACTAGAGAAATCAGATCAAAAAGAAAAACAAAGGGGTAAGAAAACAAAATGCAAGCAAACAAAAAGTGGGCATATTATGTTGTGATCCACACTCAATCCCCACAGTCCTCTCTGGGTATAGATGGCTCTCTTCATCAGAAGATCATTGGAGCTGCTATCAATCGTCTCATTGTTGAAAAGAGCCACATCCATCAGAAGTCAATATTGATGTTGTCGTGTACAATGATCTCCTGGTTTGGCTCATTTCACTCATACTTAGTTAACGTAAGTCTCTCCAGGCCTCTCTGAAATCATCCTGCTGGTCGTTTCTTATAGAATAATATTCACATACCATAATTTATTCAGCCATTATCCAACTGATGGACATCCATTCAGTTTCCAGTTTCTTGCCACTACAAAAAGGGCTGCCACAAACATTCTTGCACACGTGGGTCCCTTTCCTTCCTTTATGACCTCTTTGGGATAGAGGCCCAATAGAAACACTGCTGGGTCAAAGGATATGCACAGTTTTGATAACTTTTTGAGCATAATTCCGAATTGCGCTCCAGAATGGTTGGATCCATTCACAGGACCACCAACAATGTATTACTGTGTCCCAGTTTTCCCACATCCCTTACATTTGTTATTATCTTTTTCTGTCATTTTAACTAATCTGAGATACTACTACATACCTCTCAGAGTTGTCTTAATTTGCATTTCTTTGATCAATAGTGACTTGGAGCACTTTTTTCAAGTGATTAGAAATGGTTTTAATTTTTTCATTTGAAAATTGTTCATATTCTTTGACCATTTATCAATTGGAGAATGGCTTGAATTCTTATGGTCAATTCTCTATATTTTAGAAATGAGGCCTTTATCAGAATCCTTAAATGTAAAAATGTTTTCCCAATTTGTTGCTTTCTTTCTGATCTTGTCTGCATTAGTTTTGTTTGTACAAAACCTTTTTAACTTAATATAATCAAAATTATCTATTTGGTGTTCAATTATGAGATCCAGTTCTTCTTTAGACACAAATTCCTTCCTTCTCCACAGATCTGAAAGGCAAACTATCCTATGTTCTTCTAATTTGCTTATAATATCACTATGTCTAAATCATGAACCCATTTTAATCTTATCTTGGTATGCGATGTTAGGTGTGGGTCAATGCCTATTTTCTTCCATACTAGTTTCCAATTTTTCCCAACAATTTTTGTCAAATAGTGAATTCTTATTCCAAAAGCTGGGGTCTTTGGGTTTACCAAAGACTGGATTGCTATAGTTATTGACTATTTTATCCTGTGTTCCTAACCTAACCACTGATTGACCACTCTATTTCTTAGCCAGTATCAAATGATTTTGATGACTGCTACTTTATAATATATAGTTTTAGGTCTGGCACGGGCCACTTTCATTGGCATTCTTCCCCCCCCCATTAATTCCCTTGAAATCCCTGACCTTTTGTTTTTCCAGATGAACTTTATTTTTTCTAGGTCTGTAAAATAATTTCTTGGGAGTTTGATTGGTATGTGAGCCACAACTCAAATGCATCCCCTTCTTTCCACTTTGATTAGCTCTCAATGTAGCCTGGGGACCTTTAATATCTGCAAAGTCAAAACTATTTTCCTAATACTAAATAATTTTAATTTATATTGGATTACATAACCATATGCATCTATACATGTGCACACAATTATTTATGTGAAATATATACACACACACACACATACATATTGTATATAAAACACAAAAGTTCTTTGGAAAGTCCTCAATTTAAGAATGTAAAAATGATTGATCAGACAAATGCAAATTAAGACAACTCTGAGGTACTACTACACACCTGTCAGATTGGCTAAAATGACAGGAAATGATAATGATGAATGTTGGCGGGGATGTGGGAAAACTGGGACACTGATACATTGTTGGTGGAACTGTGAACGGATCCAACCATTCTGGAGAGCAATTTGGAACTATGCTCAAAAAGTTATCAAACTGTGCATACCCTTTTGACCCAGCAGTGTTTCTATTAGGCTTGTATCCCAAAGAGATCTTAGAGGAGGGAAAGGGCCCCACATGTGCAAGAATGTTTGTGGCAGCTCTTTTTGTGGTGGCTAGAAACTGGAAACTGAGTAGATGCCCATCAATTGGAGAGTGGCTGAATAAATTATGGTATATGAATGTTATGGAATATTACTTTTCTATAAGAAAAGACCAGCAGGATGATTTCAGAGAGGCCTGGAGAGACTTGTATGAACTGATGCTGAGTGAAATGAGCAGAACCAGGAGATCGTTGTACACGGCAACAATAGTATATGAAGATCAGTTCTAATGGACAGGACTCTCTTCAACAATGAAATGTTTCAAACCAGTTCCAATTGTTCAGTGAAGAGAGCCATATATACCCAGAGAGAGGGATATGAAATGTGGACCACAACATAACATTTTCATGCTCTCTCTTGATGTTTTCTTGCATTGGGTTTCCTTTCTCAGATATTTTTTTTCTTGTAGACATGATTTTTCTTGCACAACAAGATAAGTGTGGAAATATGTATGCATATATCTAATTTGTCAAGTATTTTAACATAATTAACATGTAGATTTCCTGCCATCTTGGGGAGGGGTGGGGAGTAGGGGGAAAAATTTCTAACAGAAAGCTTTGTAAGGGTCAGTGTTGAAGCATCACCCATACATATGTTTTGCAAATAAAAAGCTTTAAAGAAAAAAAAAGCACAAGTTTAAAAAAAAAAAAAAAAGAACTTAAAGATGTCCAGATACCCTCTTCAGGCAATTTTTGAAAGGTTGCTCTAGTATATTCCCTAATTACCACCTGTCAGGACCTCCCTTATAAATAATTGAACCTACACTCTTCTCCTTCCAATCTACACAATCTTAATACTGATCATGTAATTCCTCTCACTTATGTTTACTGGATCCCTTCTGATTCCAAATAGAGCTTCTGCCATGCACTGAGAGCTCTGCAAAATACTTGCTAGTACCACCTTTTCTCAATATTCCCCTCCATTCCTGACCTATTTGGACACCTCTCATTCCCACTTCTAGGCCTTGGCTTTCTGTTCCCTATGTACCAGGACTTTCACTTCATGTTTGATCTGTTCAAAGTTCTCCTCTTCAACTCACAAACCATCTCCTCCAGAAAGATGGCACTAGACTCCATAACTTTCCTAACTTAGAACCCACACAGTATTTTTTTTTGGTGGGGGCAACTTTTTATATATAAATACATAAATAACGTATATTTTGCTTTTAAATTGTATTCTTAAAACACCTTTACTAGACTAAACTCTGAGGGAAGAGAAATTTTATATGAAATTTTCATTTCTCATGATTCAAGTCCTCTTTTACACTCAGCTTCCTGACCTCTTTAAAGTTCAAGTCTGTTGGGATAAAAAATGCTATCTGCACCCAAAGAGAACTATGGAGATTGAATATGGATCAAAGCATAGATAGCATTTTCATTTTTTGTTGTTAATTTTCTTCTTGTGTTTTTTTCCCTTTTGATATGATTTTTTTGCACAACATGACTAATATAGAAATATCTTTAGAAGGATTGCACGTGTTTAACATATTTGATTGCTGTCTTGGGGAAGAGGGTGAAGGAAGAAGAAAAATTTGGAACACAAGGTTTTGCAACAGTGAATGTTGAAAACTATCTTTGCATATATTTTGAAAAATAAAATATTATTTTAAAAATGTGCTATGTTATCGGGCTGTGCATACCCTTTGACCCAGCAGCATTTCTCCCAAAGAAATCATAGAGGAAGGAAAGGGCCCCACATGTGCAAGAATGTTTGTGGCAGCCCTTTTTGTAGTGGCTAGAAACTGGAATCTAAATGGATGCCCATCAATTGGAGAATGGCTGAATAAATTATGGTATATGAATGTTATGGAATATTATTGTTCTGTAAGAAACGACCAGCAGGACGATTTCAGAGAGGCCTGGAGAGACTTGCATGAACTGATGCTTAGTGAAATGAGCAGAGCCAGGAGATCATTGTACACAGCAACAACAATGCTATGTGATGATCAATCCTGATGGACATGGCTCTCTTCAACAATGAAATGTTTCAAACCACTTCCAATTGTTCACTGAAGAAGGCCATATATACCCAGAAAGGGATGTGAGGTGTGGACCACAGCATGGCATTTGCATGCTCTCGACTGATGTTTGCTTGCATTGTGTGTTTCCTTTCTCTGATTTGTTTTTCTTGTAGATACGATTTTTCTTGCACAATAAGTGTGGAAATATGTATACATATATTCGATTTGTCAAGTATTTTATCATAATTAACATGTAGTGGATATCCTGCCATCTAGGGGAGGGGTAGGGAGTGGGGGGGGAAATTTGTAACAGAAAGCTTTGTAAGGGTTAATGTTGAAGAATTATCCATACATGTTTTGCAAATAAAAAAATTAATTAATTAATTTAAAAATGTGCTATGGTTTAAAAAAAAAATAAAGTTCAAGTCTGACCATATCATTACCTTTACTCAAAACTCCTATGGATCCCTATTGACTCCAAAATCAAACATAAAAATGTTGTCTGGCTTCTAAAGACCTTCTAAAGGCAATGAACTTTTATGCTCTCTATACCAAGCTCTACCGACAATGACAGCTTGCTGATACTCTTTTCTCCTTGATCCAGTGCTTTTCATCAGTTGTTCCCTCTCCCCATTCTCTTCACTTGAAGACCACACACTTCCTCCAAATATAGCTCAAATGCCATCTTTGCAGAACACCTTTGCTGGTCTGTTCTGGCTACTAGTGCCTTTGAGATTACCTCTCATTTAAAACAAGACACAGCTATTTGCTTGTTTCCTCCTCCTCTCCCCGCCTACCTTCTTTCAATGTGAACTCCCTGAAACAGGGATTTAAAAAAAAAGTATGAACCCTAACACTTAACTTGATGCCTAACACATAACAAGGGCTTGTTGACTTGACTGAACACGGCCTCAAAAACTTGCTAAATGATCTTAGGTAAGTTTCAATCTCTCTGGGCTCCTTCCCTCATCTGTAAAATGGGGCACTACATTTATAAGACAAATGAAATAATGGCCTTAAAATACTTTAAAAGTGCATAATGCCTGCTCTGAAATACTCTCAAATAAGGTTTCCTCCTGAATTTTTCCAGACAGTTCCCATACTACAACCCTAAAATATTCCCTCTACTATTATAAACCTCTGTAAAGACTCAAAGCAACAGAAGGCAAAGTAGATTGGTAAGAATGTAAAGCTCATGTATTCTGGAGTTAACTGGCACCAGGACTTTTTTTTGGCAGTACCTGACTGCCTTTGACCACATGGGAAAAAAAAAACTGGACACTATCCTAGAAACTGTTAAGGCCTTCCTCTACTCTCTTCCATCTTCTCCAGAAAAACTGATGCCTTGTCCCTAAGTTCTCAGGGGACATCCATAGCCAAAATCTAACACCATTCTATAAACTTATCAACTGACCACAAAACATCCCATAAGCCAACAACAGATCCAGCCATAGTAGAGCTTATCTATTCAAAAGAATAAGCAGTGCTAATCGCATGCCTATGAAATCTACCTGGATAAAAGTGCCAACTGCTAAGGATCAGAACAAGTTATGGCGAAGGACAATGACAGGCAAAAAACACTCAAATCTTTAGCTCCTAAGCTTCATTACCACACAACCCCTTACTTGAAGTTCAAAACGTATCCTTTGCTCACCCCAGGAAGCTGACTTCTCAGGATCAGAGGCAGAGAGAAAGAATAAGGAGCAGTTCCCATACAAAAGAGGCACTTCAACAGTGAAGGACCCCAACTGCTCAAAGCTAAATATTATCTAGGGTTAAGAAGAAAAAACTGCTGGGTATGTCAGAAAAGAAGTCATTTCTTAAAGGCTAGACTATGGCAAGCAAACAAAAACATGGCACACATTTCTCTACCCAAAGGCTCTCTCTCTATGATCTATTTTCAATAGTAAACTACCTGGTTTTAATAGATATGACAGATGCTCAAATCCCAGTTTTAAGACCCCAGTTCTTACGAATCAAAACAAAAGGGAAAAGATAAGAAACTCAGCACAGGAACTACAAATCCTTATGTCTGGATCCGCACATCATCCTACTTAAGCCAACACCTGGAAAAGTAACATTGGATGTTTAGCTACTCAAATCTAAAATGAGTTCGCTAATTTTATATGCAAGAAAAGGACAAAAGAACCTACAGTAGAAGCAGCTAAGAAGATAACCTAGGTTTCATGAACTAATTTAAAATTTACATATGCATAAATATTTCTCAATTATTTCAACATAATTTGTTCTCTTCGTAATCCTACATATTTTACTTTTTTCCATTTAAAAGCATTCTGAGTGGCAGTCTATAGGCTTGAAACTGCCAAAAGGATCCATGATACACAGAAAAAGATTAAGAACCCTAACTACTGAGAGATGTTAACAGGAGAGTTTTGGTAGAGGAAGAAAAAAGTAAAAGATAGAAGCTTGTTTCTTATGTTTGGGGGCAAGTTTTAAATGTATTAAAAGGAGACCAGGACTGTAGAAGGGACATTAAAAAAAAAAAAGACGGTACACATGGGAAAACAAAAACAAAAAAACATTTTACAGTTTTGCTAAAAAGGCAGCCTTTCCCCATAATCTTTTCAGGTCCACAAGAAGTTTTAGTTGATCCCTTTCAGGATTCTGCTTTTCTTTATCCTTCCCCCCTTCCATCCTAAACTATACCATGATGGCAGACAGTCCTTTCTTAGGTTTTACCCTTGTGATAGCTATACCACAACAACACAAGACTAGTAATAATGTTCGGCAGTATCTTAACCCTTTGTAGAGTAGGAGTTCTCAACTTAAGGTCCATAAAACCTGTTTTTTTAAAAAACATTTTAATATAATTGGTTTCTTTCATAATTCTATTTTATTCATTTAAAAATTATTTTGAGAAGAGCAGGCTTCAGACTGGCAAAGGAATCTGATACAAAAAAATTAAGAGCCCTTGTGCTAAGAAATCTGTGCCTCCCCCCCATTAGATTTCAATTTCCCTCTAATCCCACACCCTTCTCAATTTCCCTTTTTCCATGGAGAATATCTTCCTCCTTGAAACCATCCTCAGCTCTTCCTTCTGTCTTGATCCACAGGTGCAGTCACAATTTATCAGGTCTTACTGATTCTCCCTCATACAAGTTTGGTCAGAGTACTCTTTTCTTCACTCAGAGAGCTAACCACCTTAAGCTATGGCCCTCAATACCACTTATACTATGGCAGCAGCTTTAATGGGTCTTCCTGCCTCAAGAACTATCAAAAATGATTAAATCTCAACTGACCGATTACTTAATTGGACAATAAACTACAATATCAATCTGTTTGCCATTTAAAGCCCTTTAACTCAATTCTAGCCATTCTAGCTTCTTTATGCATTACTTTCTTTCAGTCACTTTAAGTTCAAAGTGTCTCCATTAACCACACTCCATTCCCATCTCTATGTCTTTGCAGAGATATCATAGAATAACAGTAAAAGCCTCAGAGTCAGCAGGACCCAGGTACAAAATAACTAGTGAGCATTTTAAAGCTAGCTTTACCCAGCATTTCAAAGTTTACATATCACTTTACAAATTATCTCCTTTGGTTCTCAATAGCCCTAGGAAATAGGGGCTATCACCTGCATTTTACAGAAGAGGAAAATAAGACAAGAGAGTAACATGCTATGCCAATGTCAACTATTGTTAATAACAGCAACAATTATTTAGATAGATGATGACTTCCTACTTCTTGCACAAGCACTTAGCTTTGTCAATTTTGCTGAGGCCACAAAACTATTCCTGTTTGAATAAAAAGAGGGAGAATGTGACTGAAGTTCTTTCCAGTTCTGTCCCCAACCATTTATTAAGAACTCTGTGGCCAGTCACTGTCCTAGGGATAAAGAAACGACAGCACCCTTGCCTCTAAGAAGCTTACATTTCACTGGCCTAGTCCTATATTCTATCACTCCAGGACTCGTCTGTCCATCCCAGTGTTATAAAACACTGAACCCATCTCAGATGCACTATCGTTTCACCATCGAATATTCTGCTCTACAACATGGGTTTCCTAGTAGTTATTCGTTAAGCATTACACCCAGCTGCTTGACTACATTCTACTCCCCACAGCAGCTATTTAAAATATTTTGCATAAAATATTTGTGCAATGTTATAAAATTTGAAAAGCACTTCCAAATCACAACAATACTAAGGTGTGTAGTACAATCATCCCCCCTCCCCTTCCACTTTGCAGATACAGAGACTGAGGCTCTCAGAGATTATGTTCATGGTCATACAAATAACGACAGACTACTGGAACATAGTTTTCTTGTTTCCATGTTCATTTTGATTTGTTCAATATGCCACACATATGCCACACAATACTTCAAAGCCCTTAGACTACCCAAATCACAACCCTCCCTTTCCAGAAATTGCTTCCTCCTAACTCTAAAGATTACCTAATATTATAAGCTCCCTTTAATTTCCCTCCTCCAAATTCCCCCGCATATTTTTTCATGCTTCCTCCCTTGTCTCAGTAGACAAATGATCACACATTTACAAAACACCTCCTTCAGGACCTCACTCTACAATATCTGCTTTTATACCTTCTTAGTAATTTGGAACTGCTGAGTCAGCCTCCCTCCCCCCAAGTTTAATGATTATCTCTATACCTCCCAATTCTATATATCCAGGTCTATCCTCTCTCTTGACCTTCAAGTCTCAGATCTCCAAATGCCTATTGGACATTTCAAACTATATAGTGTAGAGATATCTTAAATTCAATATGCTTAAGAAACTGAATGTACATTTTCCTCAAACACTCCCATATTCTGAACTTTATTATTTTCAGAAGAACTATAATCCTTCCTGTGGCTCAAATGTCCAATTTCAGCATTTTTCTTGACTTCACTATCTCACCCACATATCCAATCAATTCTCAAGTCCTGCCCTCCCACCTGACATACTCTCTATTTACACAGCTACCCTCAGGTCAAGCCTTCAGCCATCACCCTCTTAGCCAGATTATTGCAACAGCATTTCAATTGGTGTCTTACCTCAGATCTCTCACCATTCCAGTAGACCCTACATGTTGCTACCAAACAGAATGTAAACTCATTGAGAGTAGGGATTATTCTTTTAATTTGTATCACCTGTGTCTAGCATATATGGCACACAGAAGGCACTTGAAATCATACCTTTATTACTTCCATTTCCAAGGTCTTAAAAACATGCGTAGGGGGTAGCTAGGTGGCGCAGTGCTTAGAGCACCAGCCCTGAAGTCAGGAGGACCCGAGTTCAAATCTGGTCTCAGACACTTAGCACTTCCTAGTTGTGTGACTCTGGGCAAGTCACCCAATTGCCTCAGCAAAAAGCAAAAAACAAAAACAAAAAAAAAAATGCTTAGACTTCCACACTAACCCCTCCCCCCAAAGTCTGCCTTTGACCTTATGTACCCTAAGCAAAATGACTCCCTTAATGGCCAAATTCTTTTTTTTTTTTTTATTAAAGCTTTTTATTTGTATAACATATGTATGGGTAGTTACCCAACATTGATCTTTACAAAGCTTTCCATTACAAATTTTACCCCCAGTCCCCTCCCCTCCCCTACATGGCAGGAAGTCCACTACATGTTAATAATGTTGAAATGCTTGAGAAGTTATGCAAGAAAAATCCCATCTACAAGAAAAAAAAAAAGAATCAGAGAAAGGCAACACAATGCAAACAAATGAATGGCCAAATTCTTGAACTCAATGTTTCTACTTCAAGATCAATTCACCCTTAAAAATATGGCTTCTCTGGTGTCATAATACTAAAACTTTTTTGAAAAAAAAAATCAATAAATGTGGAGATCTAAGCATGTTTTTAGACACTATAGATGGAAAGAATAAAGCTATATTGGGTTTCAAAGAAGAATGTATGTAAACACTATATAAATACCAACATGGTATTTCTCACTTTTTGCTTTGTACCCAGACTACAGACAACATTTTAGTTATTTTTTTTAAAGTTATCTTAATAGCATGCTTAGCATAGAGCCTGTAGTATAGAAAATACTGATATTAATTGAATGGTTGCATTATAATATTAAAATATTTGTAGTATATAGGTAGAAGTGGGCCCAAAGCCTATATACCCTTAATTTTATGGTTTAGATAGAAATGATACTCAACATAGGGCTTTGAACTACTCTCTGTGGAAATGATGACTTATCTGATGTGATAAAGATACATGACAAAGCAATGTGGCAAATATCACTTTGATAGGCAATAGAAAGAATCAAATAGAACCAAGTGGAATCCAGCACCATGTAACTGAATTAGCATTTGGAATTCCCAATTACTGAGTTTAGTTTAAGCATATAGCAAAGACCAGATAAATGAAGAATGGCTGTTTTCCCAGACAAGGACTTTGAAAGGACAACCTGTAGAACTTGTCTCTAAGAATACTGACTTGGACTCGGAGCAGAACAGATTGCCTTTGGAAAATCTGGTGATATTGTAAGATATAAGTATTCAAAGAACTTAAGTTGAGGATCACCAATTGGTAAAGTGAACTACACAGTAGCTGCGAGCGGGCTACATATATTACAAACAAGGAACTACAGAGTAAAATCATTGTAGTGAATATCCAACAAGTGTCTGATAAGGAAAAAAGAAGATAAAGTGGGTCATGCAATAAAAGGGACAATTAAACAGGAACTCAGATATTTCAGTACTGACCACAGGATGTCAAGAAAATCTGAACAAGATCTCAAATGCAAATTTATGGAAAGACATGGTCAAAACTGAAAACAATTAAGAATGGTGGCCAAGTTTCAATTCATAATAAAATGTCATTAATGACATGTGAGATTCATGTGAACACTGCAAAATTCATCAGTTCAAATTCTAGTTCTTCATTAGTCCAAAACCTTTAGGACAAGCTCTCACCTCTGTGCTTTAGTTTCTCACAAACAATGGAAACCACCTCTAATAGAACAGAATTAATCGTCAAGTTGTAAGAAGACCGGAAAATAAATGAGGCAAGATTTTTCTAGTCAAAAGTAAAAGCAACTTGGCATTTTTTTTAAGAAAAAGGTCATCCTACTTTGCCCATATTCATCCATTGTCAAACGCCCATGGAAGCCAAGCCTCTAGTACCAAGTTTATTGAAGTACAAGGCCTCATAAAGCAATCAGTGTTATTAAATCCTTCAAAGGTAACCAGCATGTAGGTTCCAACAGGTGGTGATAAGATGTTGTCCCAAGATTTTTAGTTAGGATTAGGCAATAGGTACATTCTAATTCATATTAGGTTTAGAAATCTATATGAGTAAAAGGAAAAAGGCATTTTGATTTCTTCCCTCTGAGGATGTCTTCATGATCTTGGCTCATAAACATCATTGTACAGAATCAGGGCCATATTGGATGGTGCAATTTTGTGTTGAATACCACATAAACTCTTTACCCTCTGACCTTGTCCTCATCACCTACAGAAAGGGATAGGAAAGCTTTATTTCTGGGGAGAAAAGCCACATTTCCAAGGTCTCCCTGACCCAGTTTCTAGATATGGAATATTCCATGCCAGATAAATTAGTCAGTGAAATTAGCAGGTCTCTCTCTCTCGCCACAGTAGGAAGCGAATTTTACCACTGATAGATGTCACAGCTCTCCTTTAAGCAATCTGCCAAGATTCTAGAGAAGCAGTGTTAGCTGGAAGAATTAGTGAGTAATAAAATTGACAAGTACCCAAAGGTCTCATCACTACATGTTACCATTACAATTAGAAAGCATTGTAGAAAAATCACTACATTCTAGAATCCTCATTAATTGCAAATGCTACACTCAAGTTCTTAGAAGTTCTCTCAATTGAAAGAGCTTACGCTAGAAAAGTTTGTTCCAAATTTACAACTTAAATCTAGTTTTGATAACTAAAAATCAGCTCAATGTCTGATGAAACCAATGACGAGGAGACACTGTCACTATTGCAGAGGAATTGCTGTCCCTGTTCATATCCAGCCTGTGCCTGGCAGGGGCTGCAGATACATCTCAGGCAAGTCGTGGTGAGCTAAGTGCCTAGAATGGGATTGCAGCTCATTAATACGATAGCTGTGGGAGACCAAATCAGCAATAATATTTTTAGACTAATTGTTAACTTTCTCTACTTTCATCCTCCTTTGCCAGCTCCTGTGGATTTTACAGCTGAGTCACCACCGGAACTTTCTAATGCATTCCCCAGCAGCACAAAGCCACTAGTGTAGGGAGTGGCAGAATCAGGGTCACAGAGACAACAAATGCTCAAGTTTTTTAGCCCATATCTCCTCAATCATCCAATGTACCCCAAATACCATGCGAACCCAAAACTCATGTAGATAGATGGGAACCTGATCTAAAATGAACAGCAATGAATACAACTTTGGTTTTTTTGTTTGTTTGTTTTAAAACCTCTAATCTAGTCCATTCCCTTCCCCCAACATTTCTATTAAACAACATTTTCCCTAACGACAATTCCTCAGGTTAGGATGCTTATTCTAAATCTAGTTAAGTGTCCTAGAAGGAGAATTTTCTGGTACAAAATTGAGACCTTAAATCATTAACAATGATTCCAGGTCTCAAATGAGCATATTACCAAGGAGTTATTTATGTAATAATGTAGGTAAAGGAACAAGAACATAAAGTTTCCCTTACTATTAAGAGAAAGGTCTAATAAAATAATGACAGCATAACCTGTGGGCTCAATTTTATCCTAGTACCTAAAAAAGACGAGATCCAAAGAAAGTCAGGAAGTAGAGTTTTTTCTTTTTTAAATTAGATGAATGTAAGTGCCACATAGATACCACCATGACACAGTATTAAAACTGACCTAAATACATAACCAATTTGTTTCTTTCTCTCAGTCTTAGGGCCTGTTGTAAAACTGGTATCTTCCCCAAAAATTCATAAACCTGGATTTCTAATGCTGGGAGATTTGACACTGTTTTAACAGTTACTAATTTCCTTTAAGATTTCCCTGAATATGTAACTCACTCCTACCCCACACACTCCTCCCTAACCTAGCTTGGTTTCTTATCTCTAATGTCCGATTCCACTTAGCTAATTTCAAAAGTAATGCTTCTAAATTCCAGCTGTTATAAATCTATTTCCTATCATTTACCCCAACAATTCACCTCACAGCTAGCTCTGCTCAATCATCCCCTAGAGTCTACGAATTATCTTGATACAATGGCTCATTTTTTCCTCTAAGTATAACCAAAGTTTGAAGCCCTAAGAGGTCACTTTAATTTTTCAAAGGACAGACAGTATCCTAAAACCCAAATACCCTCCAACTATTGTTTTATTACAATAAGAGATATAAACAATCTTATCCAACACAGAAACAGATGACTTACCTAAAGGATAAATTCTCTCTCACATCTGAACCATCCCCCCAAAAATGTTCTAAGCCTTTCTTGAAGATAGCCACTATACCAAAGCAGCACACGTTGCATTTCTGAACTCTAACTACAATAAGGCCTCTGAATTCCTCATCCTACTTCCAACTCTCTGAAGGCAAAAGTAGAATATTAATCCTTCTACAGTAGGGGCTTTTAACCTTAAAGTCATAAACCATTTTGGCAGTCTGTTGAAGCCTATGAACCTCTAAGAATAATAAATGCCTAAAGATAAATAAAATATACAGGTTACAAAAGCAAATTATAATGAAAGTTATCACAATGTTTAAAAAAAAAAGCACAGACCCTATATCACAGGGTCACCTAATTCAAATTCTTAAACTGGGAACATGAGAGGTTAAGGCATTGTACTTTGCCCAAGGTCGCAGATGATGGACTTAAGATGAAGACTCAGATCTCCCTGCTTTTAGGCCAGTGATCTTGCTACCACATAATTTCTTTAGATAAAAGTTAAGCAAAAAAGATTTCTACATATTTAATAAATACATTTAAAATATAGTTTTAATGTATTTTTTTAATATAAAAATCTCAGACCCTGGCTATACAAATTGTAGATTTGGCTCAGGCCATATAGTGTAGCAAACCCTGCTTTAGGTCCTCCCACAATGGTTATTGTTTTAGGCACAGGCACATCCTCTCAAGTGATTCAAAAGCATCATTAATGTCCCACATCACATTTAACATTTCCACATACAGAAAATGCTTCCTCCATAAATTATGCTGACCCAGTGATATAAAGGGAATTTTTCTATCCAGTTATAATCCGATATGATTATAACCAACCTAAACAATGGTAACCATAACAGTCCAAAGAAATTAATTATGTTGATGTAAGAAACATTCCATTATTGGTTATTTCTCCTCAGATCTTGAAATGAATAAGTACCCCAAAACACACCTCAATTACAGGAAAGTTCACCTATATCAAGAGTGACATTATCCAGAGCCCTGGAATCTAAGATGCAGCAGATATTGATATAGGTTTCATGTGAAAAGCTACTTGGAAGAAATCAGAGATTCAGCCTCAGCCAAGAGTGCTGACAACTCAGTTCTTTCCTAGTTGGCTCCAACTGGCAGATACTGAGAAGGCCTGATGCTGGGAGGACTAGGAGATTGATCATAAATTGGGATGGGTAGAAGAATCAAGAAGTTAATTTTTAGGTTCTCATAAGACACTCTTGATAAGAGATGCTGTCTCCTTTAATATCAAAGGCTATTTTTTGACTTGAGAATTTTGAAATACATTTACTAGCTATTTCTATACCAAGGGTAGGGATTACCAACCTGTCCAAATGCCAATTCTCCAGATATGACAGTTCTATTGAATAATGCTCCTTTTCAAAGACAACTCTACTGCAAGAGAAAACACTAGTCTGAATCCTCAGTTTCTGTACTTAATGGTTGAACAAGGATGAACAGAATATAACCCTAACATTAGAAGCAATGTCCTGGGCCTCCAAGATATCTTATTCCTTTAGGAGAGTGCTAATTCCAATTCAAACATAATGAACCAAAAAAGATGTTTGCCAAAGGGGTAACATTTCTTTAGAGAGATTTGCTCATAATTTCAGTCTTTAAATTACTTTATATGAAACTGGACAAATTTAGATGGACAAATTGTTCAGTGAAGAAAGCCATATACACCCAGAGAGGGATATGAAATGTGGACCACAACATAACATTTTCATGCTCTCTATTGATGTTTGCTTGCATTGGGTTTCCTTCTGATTTTTCTTGCAGATATGATTTTTCTTACACAGCAAGTTAAGTGTGGAAATATGTATACATATATTCAATTTGTCAAGTATTTTAACATAATTAACATGTAGTGGATTTCTTACCATCTAGGGGAGGGGTGGGGACTGGGAGGGGGATTTGTAAACAGAAAGCTATGTAAGGGTTAATGTTGAATTACCCATACATATGGTTTGCAAATAAAGTTTTAATAAAAAAATTCTTAAATGGACAGAAATTGTATTCTATCATCTACTCAATAATTATGACCAAATTCCTAAATATTAGTGCCCTAAGCAAAGTTCATCTATAACATTTACATGTAAGATAACTTTGAATATATTCAAATAAGCTCTCCATTAGTCCCCACTCTTCATCCCCACCCACAAAATGCGCTTACATGACTTAAATCAATCTTACTGGGGTTCTTCAGAGCCTCAAAATCTACCCAAAATAAGCCAATCTCCACAAGGATGCAATACTCAAATCAATCCACACCAGGATTTGGATAACAGAATAATAGGTACATAGAAACAAAATGGACATGGGTTAAAGGGAGTTCACATGGACAAACCTAAATCAACATGGACTTTTTAGAGGTGACTAGAAATCCCATAGCAGCCAGTATCAGGGAGGTTCCTCTTAACATAGATTGGAGATATCAAAAACAAAAACTCTGAGCTAAAATATTTTTGTCTTTGAAGTCGGACTGCTTGAAAGGATAATTTTTAATTCTCCTGAGTTTTAATAAATCAGGAATTGTCACACAAATAACAAAATCCTTGGATGGCTTGGGAGAAAAGGTGAGGAAGACAGATTAGACAAAATGTCTAAAATCCCTTTTAGAACCAAGAATCTTTTTTTTTGTTTGTTAAAGCTTTTTATTTGTATAACATATGTATGGGTAGTTCCTCAGCATTGATCTTTACAAAGCTGTCCATTACAAATTTTACCCCCAGTCCCCTCCCCTCCCCTGGATGGCAGGAAGTCCATTGCATGTTAATAATGCGAAATACTTGACAAGTTGTGCAAGAAAAATCCTATCTACAAGAAAAAAAAGAAAATCAGAGAAAGGAAACACAATGCAAGCAAACCTCAATAGAGAGCATGAAAATGTTATGTAGAACTAACAATCTAATACTAAAAACTTAAAAAAAACCCTACTACATTCTAATTCCTTTTCCCAAAATGTCTAAATACTTGGAGTTACAGAAAATAGTTCAACTTACCATAGCAGCAAGTTTGTCTCAAAAGAAAAAGCCTCACATCACTAAACACAGCCTAAGCAAACAATCATGGCATTTTGGGATTTG
The DNA here is from genome assembly GCA_023553655.1 of Myrmecobius fasciatus. NCBI lineage: Eukaryota > Metazoa > Chordata > Mammalia > Dasyuromorphia > Myrmecobiidae > Myrmecobius > Myrmecobius fasciatus. The sequence goes on from JAJPUD010000894.1 coordinate 488,919, forward strand.
TATCTGGCACAACTAACACTTAACTTCCTTGAAAAGTGTACTTCCAAGTGTACTCTCAGGTCAGATGGCTTCATATGTCCAGTGACAACCTCATGTTCCATACATTTTCCCCCCAAACTCTCTTTATATGGAGGACAGTTACTGACCTATCAGAACTCCTACTCCCTCTAAAGGAGTCCATCCAGTCCTAGGATGAGAGAAGCAGTGTGGGCAAAGAAACGTGGGCTGAATGTTCTTGCTTTGTTGGTGAGAAAAAGATCTGGTAACACAGCTGTGTGGTAGGAGTTTTACATCCCAATCCAAGGAGACTGTATATTCATTGGATAGAGACGAAGAAGGTACATAGTACAGAGATGGAAAAGAAACTGACACTAATTCCCAAGCTCTAAGAATAAGGAATTGTGGTTTCAGCAACAAATCCTATCTTGTCTATGACAAATTAAAATGTCCCACTTTAAGGGCAAAGTCATAGGCCTGGTACCTATGGAGAGCTGCTCACTTCTTCAGCCACAGGTTATAGCTCTTACTATACAATCATGTGCTATTGGATCACAAGATTGTCTCCATAGAAAGCATAGATGGTTTAACATAAATTCAACTCTTCTGCTGTTAAAATAGTTCAAACTAAAGCAACCAAGCCACTGAAACAGGATGGAGAAAAACACATTCCACTGCTAATTTTCCAAGTCATGAGCAGGGAGGCCTTCACCATCGAGCAAGTAAACTTACGAGGCTAGCACCATCTTCTGTAACACTTTCAAGTGAAAAGAGAACAAAAGGAAAGACAAGGATTTACAATATCATCTTTCTTATCTAAACACTAAGGAAAGGCTATAAAGAACTTTTAGCTTAAAGAATTCACCCATTATCAGTGATAATGATCACAAATGAAATGTGAATATGAAGTTTTCCACTTCTCCTGAAAAGGCTGGGTACTGCACAGACTGACTACTCAATGAAACCCAATGCTACCTAGGAGGGAAGAGAAGGGAGAGGTCAAATAATCAAAATTATATCCCTTTCTTTGCCCAAATTTTAAAACCACTTAAAAACCCACAATCCTCTTTTTTAAAATCATAACTACTAAATGGAACATTAAAATACTCCCAAATACAAATACTCATCAAGCTTTGCAAAGTACTTCAAAAGGCTTGCAATAATAGCCAGAACTAGGCCTGTCTCTTCTCCCTCCTCCAATAAAAGAAAATAAAAAAACAGCAGCAGCATCCAGAACGACACTGTCACATTTTGGGGAATACTAATGAATATAATAAGAACTTTTTTCTCCACTCAAGCCACAGAGAGGCTTTAAGGTTCCCCCCCCCTTTCTAAGCCACTTTCAAAGTTCTTAAGTTTCCTGCTACTCCTGCTATTAAATTGGGTTTAATCAATGATCCTTCATTGAAAATATTGTGATGAATAAAAGGAGAAGGAAAATGGGCTTGCCCATCAATTGTACAGAATTGGAAACCTTTGGAATGAGGAGTGGGGCCCCAAGTTAGGAACTTCCCCCCATACCCACCCCCTAAATTACCAACTCTAAAGGTCAAGTCCCCATCTCCACTATCTCTCCAGTCTAAAAAAAAATTTTAAATGCAGCATGGCTACAAGATCAGCAAGTTAAAATTCATTCCTGCTGATATTCTAAGACTGTTCTCTCTCGCCCTTCTCAATATCTGTCTCTCTGTGTGTCTCTCTCTCTCTCTCTCTCTCTCATATACACACACACACACACACACACACACACACCCCTCACTCTCTCTCTCACATATTACTTAACAAAAAAGAAATGTCATTCCCCTCCCCCCATCTAAAAGTGTTTTGCTACATCATCTCCAATATGGAACTAGCCACTGACAAATATTAGTTACCTTCCTATCATTTGCCCACAGACCCTTGGAAGAATAACAACTTTGATCATTTATTATATTGAAAGGAAAAAAAAGGTTCTCTACAAACACAAGCTGTTTTTCCTCATATTCACATCTCTGCAAAACAGCTCCATGATAAGAGGTTGAAGATAGGGAAAGAGAAAAATCCGACAACTGTTGCTGCGGGTATTGGCTGTAACCCTCGCCCCAGGCCCCAATTCACTCACCTGATTGTGGGCTGCTCTGTGCTGCAGCATCAGAATCCTGGGTACTCCAGGGTCTGTCCCACCCTGTCAAGCTGAGGGACTGCAGGCCAAGGCACAGGTCATTTGCATCCGGGAGGCCCCGGGAAGATTCTTGCGCAGAGGTGGGGAAAAGCATCCTGCTTGTAACTGTTCCTTCAGAGTCTGAGAAGTCTGTTTTGGATAGAACAGACAAGCCCAAGAGTTATGGGTGTTGTCTTAAAAAATACATATACATATGCGCATATATACACATATATATTATATAAAATATATGTGTGTACATGTATGTATATACATATAGGTTTCTATATTATATCTACACACACGCATATATAAATGTCTATATTAAAAAGAGTTTCCTCAGGGTGCAGGCGGTTTGCAATCCGGGCTGCCAGGGTCCCACCGCCACTGTTCTAACACTTTTAGGGCGTCGGGTCTACAGCTACCCAACCTGCCACCCCCCCCACCCCACACACACCTATCCCGTCTGCATTACTGACTGGGCCAGCATGTGATCAGGCTGCTGATGCGTACCCCGCTGCCAGTGACATCAGCAAGGCATGCAATAGAGAGCCATCATCTCTAGAACTAAAGGGGTGGGGAGGGGAGGAGAAGCAGCGAGGAGGAGACTTCCCTTCCAGAGACAAGACAGCACAGCAGACAGGAAGAAAAAAGGTGCAGTTTGGCTCAGCCCAGCCAGAGAGGCAGCACAAACAAGTCGGGAGCTACGCAGAGCTGCTGCTGGCCTGAAATCCTTCGACCTCGCTAATGAACGCACCCCAACAAAGACAGAACCCGGTGCTTGTTTGCTGCTGCTCCACTCTAGTCCCCTCCCCTTTCTGAAAACCAAAAACACTTTAGTCCTGGACACTCTCCAGCTGCCGGCTTGAGCCCTGATTTAGCAGCCCGATGCAAAGCTTCACAATTCTGCTAGCATAATCTATTTGCTTCAACTTGGCCCCAGTACCACCCTGACTGCACTGCTTACCACTGAATAAAGTGGATAACCTTCAGAAAACCAAAATGCAAGCCCCAGACCTTAAGTACCTAATGTGGTAGTCTAGTCAAACCAAATTAACAGGAGAGAAATGTGGTCAGGGGTCAGCAGCTGGCACCCCTTCTCAAGAAGGGTTCATGCTTGCCATAGAATACTGTCATATTTCTTATGACATTTTCTTATAATCCATCTGGCAAGACAAATCCTATTTAGAAGAGAACCCCTGCTTCTGCTACTAACCAATCTCCTCCTTGCCCCAAATGGGGTCTATACTATCAATGAATAGCCACATATTCCAAAGTAGGTTCTCTCTTTTGTGGCTCTCCTAGGAAGGAGTATACATGCATCAATATTAAGAAAATATTACATGTTTAACACTTGCAATCACAAAAACAAGGGATAGATGCTGCCGGTTATTAAATCCCACAAACAACATTGCATATACAAGTCTGAACTGCTAAAAAGATACTTGCTTATACACCAAGCTGTCTGGGAAGCAGAAGAAACCCAAACTTCTTGTCTTTTTTATTCCAAAGGTGAGCCGCCTTCCATACTCTCTGGCTATTCCTAGCTTAATACTGCAGCAATCACTCCTTACTTCAAGAGTCAGGAAGTACAACAGGGCAGCTATCATTACTTTTAATTGGAACAGAAGAAGAAAGCCCTTGTTCTTCCTCAATCCCCCTCCATCCACCTTTCTACTCAACCTTTACAGCCCCACCCTGTTCCCAACACTATAGCACAGTCTACTACTTCCAGTAGCAACTAAGGTTGCCAGCCAAGAGGTATAGTTAGCCACCAAGTATATTTAATCACTATCACCTTTTCTTTCTGAAAATACTGACCTATGACACTGATCCCCCACTAACTCAATTCTTTTAATACATATCTTTTCCTATAGAAAAGAGATTAACTGATAAAACCCAATCCCACCCAAGATCCCTAGCCACAAAGTGCAAGTTAAATCTTAGGCCAGATGTTTTTGAAGTAGCTAGATGGAAATGTCATAGCAGATCTCCCTACATAACCTACAGTGGAAAGAAGTAACCAGCATATAAAAAGCAACATCATAGAGTTCTCTCATGCTGACAGGAAAAGGTGGGGGAGAAGAGGGCAACACAGTCTATCTCCTGCAGAAGTAGCTGGCACCAAGCCTCCTGCAGCACTCCTTATGTACATGCCCAAACTTACAGGGTATGGAGAAAGAAGACTGTGGCAAACTGGGAGATTCAAAAAAAATGTTAAAGCTGAAAGGGATCTTAAGTCATCTAGTGTGATTTCCTCTTTTTATAGATGTGGAAGCTAAGACCCAGAGACATTGACTTGTACAAGGCTAAGAACATCAGAGCCAAGCTGTGAATGCAGGTTCTGACTCAAAATCAAATTTCTTGTATCAACGGAGTTCCTTTCAAGATCTTCAGAGGCTGTGCTGCATTCATGTCCTCCTCCCCAGGATTCTTCTTGGCTGCTGCAATCAACTTCCCCACAATTGCAGAAAAACACTACACATTCTATGATGCATTCACCCAGAAATACAGTACCTTTAATAAACTCTTCTCCCATTTTTTCCTCTGACATGCTACAGAAGATGCTCCCTGCTGCCACACCACTGCAAATTCCCAGGGGACTTCATTCTAATGTACCCCCTAAGCTTTAGGAAACATTGTGTGGCTTAAAATCTTTTGCTTCTACTAAATGCAAATTTCTTTTTTATCTCTTTACAGCCACCTTTAAAATTCTTCAGTTAATTCTATTCCATCTACTTCCCTCCATTCATTTGCCCTCAATTAAATAGATTTTTTTTAAATTGAAGATTTGTGAGATTAGATTATTAATAAGTCTTGAGACTAGAAAGTTTGGACTTGTTCAGTGAGGGAACACTGCACGGTCTTCCAGAAGACTTTAAGATTGTTGAGGGAAACAGTTTTTCTGTTTTTGAAACAAGCATTTAGCACAATCCCTGGCACATCTATGTATGTATATATATATATGTATATATATATCTATGTGTGTATATATATATATATGTATATATGCTTTTGAATTAAGCGATTAAGCAAGAAGAAAGAAAAAAACTTAAGTTGGGGACTACTAAAATTGAAAATGATGCTTCTGCAAGATTAATCTGGTAGTAGTATATGACAGATTAGAAAGGGAATTAAGATAAATTAGACAGAGTTCAAGGGGGGGGGAATCCAGAATCTTTCAATGGGAATGGAGCTGAAATAATTCAAATGAACTTGCTACTTGGAAAACATTAAGGTCTATAGAGGGAATGAGAGAAGCAGGAGTCAAAACATTAGAAGTATCAAGACTAAAGGTACATATTGTCTCAAACTAATTAGAGTCAACTGGATCCAGGCAAGATATTGGGGATGAAGAGAATACAATCAATCATGAAACCATTAGAGAAGAAAGATGCTATCTCAAAAGGAATTGCAGAACAGAAGACCATGACATCATGAGAATACTCAAGCAGGAAGAGAGAAGACTTACTTACCCAAGAAGAAACTTATCACAAAATTACTGAAAGATAACAGAAATCACAGAAAGGATGGCATAAGGGATAAAGTACTATATATCTATAGTCAGGAAACCCCCAAGTTGGAATCTGAGTAGTTCAAATCTTTCCTAGAGCTAGGGAACTCTGGATGTGTCACTTAACTTCTCTCATCCTCGGTGTACTGATTTGTATAATGAATTAATGAGAAAGTATCAAAAAACTATTGAGAAGATATCAAAAACTTAACCCTAGGGGGATAACAAATGAAAAAAGAAAGACAATCTACTCCCTAGGAAAAATGACAAAAAATAACAGAAAAGAAAGTTTAGCTGCAGAGCATGGGGAAAGGTCCAGAAATTGAGGGTACAGGCCTAATGGTCCTGTCTCATTGGAAAGATGAGAATTGATTTTCATCTCATCCACACTGTGTGAGCACTAGAATGAGGGTAATGTATTAAATATTACTGTTGTCATACAAAGGAGAAATATTTTTCATGTCTGAGGAGAGAAGGAGGAGGGTAGAGGCAATTCTAGGTACGAATAACCTCCACAAGTATAAACAGTTCCCTCAGAGACAAAAAAAGACATTAAAGACATTAAAATAACTCAGTGAAGTAATAAAAGAAATTAAAATTTAAGAGCTCTTGAAGAAAGATACTTTAGAACAGAAAGTGGAAAACTTAAATAATGGGCTCCATGAAAAAGAAAGGGTAATCACTGACTCTATAAGGCAAGAAAAATTAGAAAATACAGGATAACTACTACCAAAAACTATTAATCTGGAAACAAATACAACCATTTTGGAAATTAGACTCCCTAAAAACCATGACCCAACCAAAAAAAAAACAATACCATTTTATAAGAAATCATAAAGGAAAACTACTCAGATAGTTCAGAATCAGAAAGCAATGTAAAAAATAAAAAGCCCTCATTAAAAATGAAAATTCACCTATCACTACTTCCTAAAACAAGAAAAGCATGACCAAATTCCAGAGCTTCCAAGGGGAAAAAAACAAAATCAGGAGGAAAAAAAAAGAAATCAAATACCACACAAGACTTAGCAGAAAATACTATTAAGGAGAACAAGTTATGGAATATGATCCCCAAAATTAAAAGATAGAGATAAAAGATAAAGGCTTACAACCAAGGAATACCTTCCCTTGAAAAACAACATCCTATGGGAGGTGGGGGAAGAGAAGAGTCTTTAAAGGAACAGTATTTTCTCACATTCCTGATGAAAAACAAAACAAAATATAAAACATGCTGACTAGCAATTATGAAAAAGAAACACTGGAATCAAGAATAACTGTAAGCAGATAAGTAGCATTTGACCAATTGATAATAGCTAAACAATGAAGTGTTTACAATCTAACAGAAGAACTAAGTGTCCTTTGAGAATTCCATTCTAGAAGGGTCAGAAGAGAAGCAAATTTGCACACCAACATAAGAAATAGGAAATTTGTTCTCTTCTATAGGTTATAGGTAAGGAAGGAAAGAAAAAAGGGGGAAAGGAGAGAAGTGCCTTCTATGTGCCAAGAATTCTGATAAGCACTTGCCAAATCTTATCTCCTTTGGTCCTCCCAACAACCCCAGTAGGTAGGGGATAATGATGACCCTCATTTCACAGCTGAGAAAACTGAAATGGAGATTCAGGGACTTGTCCAGGATCACAAAACAAAGGTCTGGGACCAGCTTTAACCTCAGACCTTCTTGATTCTAGGTTTGTTGTTCTAAATAATTAAAGGTAAATTACCCAGAGTAGAGAAATCATAGTGAAGGATCTCATTGTACCTTTTCAGAATAAGGCAACATAAATTTAAATATCTGAATAGACTTAGAAAATTTAGGAGGAAGAGCCAAGATGATAGAGAAAAAAAGCCAGAAGCTGCCTGAGCTCTCACCAGTTTCCCTCGGAAATATTAAATCTAGAAACTTTAAATCAAGCATCTAAAAACATTTTGGAGCAACAAAATCCACATAAAAAATGTAATGAAACAATTTTGCAGCCCAAGATAACTTGGGACTTCAGGAAAGATTTGTCTCCCTAGGGTAAAAGGGGAGAGGAGCCCAACACAAGTAGTGTCCAGCTAAGTCCAGTGCTGGTGGCTCTCATTGTGCTGGGGGGCCCCAACCTAGTTGTATCTGTTGTGCCCTAAATCCCAGGGATGCTCTTTTGCAGTTGTTCATTTGTGATATGACCAAGAACTTCCTGCTGACTTAACTGGACACTACCTGTGCTGGGCTGCTCTCCCCTTATTATAGTTACTGAAAGAATCTACCAATCTCCACCTGAGAGAGATCCCAAAATGAAAACTCCAAGGAATACTGTAGCCAATTCTTATCAGGTCAAGAAGAAAATAGTGCAAGCAATCAGAAAGAAACAATTCAAATATCAAGAAGTTACAGCAAGGATCACAGAGTATTTAGCTTCTACATTAAAAGGCAGGAAGGCTTGGATTATGATATTCTGGAAGGCAAAGAAGCTTGGATTCCAATCAGGAACCAACTATCTGGCAAAACAGGGTGCAATCTTTTAGGGGATGATGAATATTCAAAAAAAAATAGAGGGCTTTCAAACTTTGCTGATGAAAAAACCAGACCTGAACAGAAAATCCAATCTTCAAATAAGATTCAAGAGAAACATAAAAATGTAAACAGAAAAGAAAAAAAACATGGTATTCAATATCGTCAAACTATTTACATCCCTACATGGGAAGATGATACTTGTAACTCTTAAAAACCATATCTCCATTATGGCAGTTAGAAGAAATATTCTTAGGGTGTGGATACAAGTTAATTTTATGTGGTAATAAAAAAAATTAACCAAGAAGTGAAAAAAAGGATTGTACCAGGAGAAGAAAGAGATAAAATTGGGCAAATTATATCACACATAAGGGACAGGAAAAGCCAGTTATAGTAGAGGGAAAGAAGAAATGGGGAAAACATTGTTTGAGAACCTTACTCAAAACAGATTTGGCTCTAAGAAAAAATAACACACACATACAAAACGAGTAAAGAAATCTATCTTATCTTATAGAGAAGCAGGAGAGGAAAGAAAAGAGGAGGGTTGGGAGGGGTAAGAGAATAGAAGGCAGAACAGCAAGATAACTGTAAAAATATGTATATACATTCGATTTATCAAGTATTTTAACATAATTAACATTTAGTAGACTTCCTGCTATTCTAGGGGAGGAGTGGGAGTTAGGGGGGAAAATTTTTGTAACAGAAAACTGTGCAAGGGTCAATGTTGAAAAATTACCCATACATAATGCTTTGCAAATAAAAAGGTTAATAAAATAAAAAAAGGAGAATAGAAGGCAGAGTGAGAGGCAATAATTGGAAGCAAAACATTGGAAAGGATGGACAGGAAGAAAGAAGACAAAGAAAAGTATCAAGAGGAAAAAATAGGATGGAGAGAAATACATAGTTAATAATCATAACTGTGAATGTGATAAATTCTTCCATAAAATAGAAGCAGATTAAAAAACAGAATCCTGCAATAAATTGCTTACAAGAAACACTTGAAGCAGAGAGACACACAAAGTAAAAGCAAAAGGCTGGAATATGCGTCAGCTGAAGGGGAAAAAAAAAGATAGCAACAATCCTGATCTCAGAAAAAGTAAAAGCAAAAAAAAAAAATAGAACTAAAGGATATATGGAAGGAAACTACATCTTACTATAAAAGTACCGTAGAAAATCAAGTAATATTAATGCTAAACATATGTACCAATTGGTATGGCATCAAAATTCTTAGAGAAGTTAAATGAATTACAGAAAGAAACAGAAAACAAAACTATACTATAGTTTCTCAACCTTCTCTCAGAACTCAATAAATTTAACCACAAAATAAACAAGAAAAGTTAAGTAGATGAGTAGAAATTTTAAAGTTAGATATGATCAACCACTATCGAAAACTAAATGGGGACAACTAGACAAAAACTCACCAATGCATTAGGGCATAAAACCCTCAAAAAAAGCAGAAAGGCAGAAAAATTACATATATCATTTTCTAATCACAATACAATAAAAATTATGTGTAATGAAAGAACATGGAAAGAAACTAAAATTTGATTGGAAACTAATTTAATCCTAAAGAACAAACTAATCATAGAAACAATAATCTCAAAGACTAATGATAAGAGAGCATACCAAAGTTTATGAGGATGCAACCAAAGCAGTACTAGCAGATATTTTCTCTCTCTAAAATGTTTATGTGAATCAAACAGAGAAAGAACAGATGAAGAAACTGGGCATGCAATTTGAAAAGCTAGAAAGAACAAAATTTAAATCCCCAATTAGACAGCCTAAAAATCAAAGGAGAGATTAATAAAATTGAAAGTAAAAAAAAAACTATTGAACTTATAAATAAGGCTAAGTTTTGTTGATTTTATGAAAAAAAACCCAAAGAAATTGATATACCTTGGTTAATTTTACTTTGAAACCAAATTACCAGTATCAAAAATGAAGTGAATTCACCACCACAAATGAAGAGGAAATTAAAGCAATAATCAGGAGCTTTTGAGCAACTTTATTTTAAATCTAACAACATAAGTGAAATGAATATTTACAAAAATATAAATCATCTAGATTAACTGAAGACAAAATAAACTATTTTAGGAAAAAAAAACATTGAATAATCCATCAATGAACTTCCCAAGAAAACATCTCCATGGCTAAATGGATTTATAAGTGAATTCTAGCAAACATTTAATGAACAATTAATTTCAGTACTATATAAACTATTTGGGGAAAGAGGCAAAGAAGAATTCCTACCAAATTCCTTTTATGACAGATATGGTATTGATACCTAAACCAGGAAAAACCAAAACAGAGAAAGAAAATTATAGACCATTTCCCTAGCAAATACTGATGCTGTCGTTTCTTTGCTAATGTTTAAGGTTTTTGCAATTTATCACCAGGGTAATACACACCATGATCAAGTGGGATTTATAACAGGAATGCAGAGCTGGTTCTATTTTAGAACAACTATTAGCATAATTGACTATATCAATAACAAAACCAACAATAAATGCAGAAAAGCTCCTGACAAAAGAGTATCCATTCCTACTAAAAACACCTGAGAGCACAGGAATACAAGGAGGTTTCCTTAAAATGATACATAGTATCTATCAAAAAAAACCCCCAAAACCCAGCATTATCTGTACTGGACATGACAGGAAAAGAAAATATTGAAAAAGATGTGGGAAAACTGGGACAACTAATACATTGTTGGTATAATTGTGAAGGCATTCAGTCATTCTGGAAAGCAATTTCAAACTATGCTCAAAAAGCTATAAAATTGTTCATACCCTTCAATATAGTGATAATATCTTTAGGATATAGATCTACTAGTGCTATCATTAAAAAAAAAAGTAAAAGGACCCACCTGTGAAAAAGTAGAACCTCTTTGTGGTGTCAAAGAATTGGAAACTGAGTGGATGCCCATTAATTGGGCTAAGTTATGATATATGAATGTAATAGAATATTATGGTTCTATAAGAAATGATAACCAGGCTGATTTCAGAAAAGTTTGGTAAGATTTACATGGATTGATGAAGAATGAAATGAACAGAGAAGCAGGAGAACATTGTACGTAATACAGCAAGATTATGTGATGATCAACTGTGATAGACTTCACTGTGCTCAGCAATACAATGATCCAAGACAATTACAATAGACTTAGTAAGGAAAATATCCTCTGCATCCAGAGAGAACTATGGACATTGAATGTGAATCAAAGCATACTATTTTCACCTTTTTTTTTTGTTGTTTGCTTTTTCTTTCTTGTGGTTTCTCTTTTGTTCTGATTTTTCTTTCAGAACATGACTAATATGAAAATACGTTTAAAAGTTTGTATAAGTATAATCTGTATGATATTACTGTCGGGGAAGGGATAGGTAAGAGAGGGAGAAAAAAACATTTGGAATTTAAAATCTTACAAAAATGAATGCTGAAAACTATCTTTACGTGTGGAAAAAAAAAGAACAGGGATGAAACAAGAAATTCCATTATCACCATTATTAAATGTTGTACTAGAAATGTTAGCTTTAGCAATGAGAAAAAGAAATTGAAAGAATCAGAATAGACAATGAGGAAATTAAACTATTCCTTGCAGATATGTGATGGTATGAAAATCCTAAAGAATCAACTAACAACTATTTGAAATAATTAATAGCTTCAACATAATTATAGGATATAAAATTCACATACAGCCTTTCTATGTATTACCAACTAAGCCCAACAGCAAGAGATCACAAGAGAAATTTCATTTAAAATAGCTGCAGACAATATTAAATATTTGCAAAATCTACCTGCCAAGACAAACCCAGAAACCATGAACACAATCATAAAACACTTCACACAAATAAAGTCAGATCTAAACAAATGGACAAATAAAGTGCTCATGGATAGGCTAAGCTAATGTAAAAATTATAATTTCTCTTAAATTAATTGACTTATTCAGTGCCATCCCGAAGTACCAAAAACTAATTTACAGAGACACAAAAAAATAACAAAATTCATCTGGAAGTACACAAGGTCAAGAACATCAATTATTGGGAGAAAAAAAATACAAAGAACTTTGATGTAGCCATACCAGACCTAAAACTATATTATAAAGCAGCAATCATCAAAATTATTTGGTACTGCCTAAGAAATAGTGATGTATCAGTGGAATATATTAACTACACAAAACACAATAATCAATGACCAGTAATCTATTTGATAAATCTAAAGACTCTAGCTTCTGATATAAGAACTACTTGACAAAAACTGCTAAGAAAATTAGAAAATAGTTTGACAGACACTAGGCACAGTCCAATACCTCACACTGTATACCATGGTAAGATCAAAATGGATACATGATTTAGACATAAAGGATGATACCATAATCAAATCAAGAGATCAAGTAGTTTACCAATCAGATCTACGAAGAGGGAAGAATTTATGAATGAGAGATAAAACATAATAAAATGAGATAATTTTTTTTAAAAATTGCACAAAGAGAACAATCAAGATAAAGAAAGCAGAAAGCTAGGAAACTATTTTTATAGTCAATATTTCTGATAAAGGTCTTATTTCTGAAATATATAGAAAATGGGTCAAATTTATAAAACGACAAGTCATTTCCCAATTGATAAATGATCAAATGATAGGCAATTTTCAGAAGAAGACATTAAAGCTATATATTGTTGCATGAAAAAAAATGCTCTAAATCACTATTGATTAGAGAAATGCAAATTAAAACAACTCTCAGGTACCATCTATCTCACACCTATAAGATTGGCCAACATAAAAGAAAAGGAAAATGATTAATAACGATGTGGGAAAATTTTAACACTAATGCATTGCTGGTGGAGATGTGAACTGATTCAGTCATTCTGGTGGGCAATTTGGAACTGTGCCCAAAGAGCAATCAAACTACATATCCTTTGATTCAGCATTACCATTATTAGATATGTATCACAAAGATATAAAAAGGAAAAGGACTCGCATGTACAAAAATATTCATAGCAGTTCTTTTGTGGTGGCAAAGAATTGGAAATTGAAACGCCTGTCAACTGGGGAAAGCTGAATAAGTTATGATATAAGAATGTACAATTGTTCTATAAGAAACTATGAACAGGCTTATTTCAGAAAATCTTGGAAAGACTAACATGAAATGATGCTGAATGAAGTGAGCAGGAGCAAGTAACAGCAAAATTATGTAATGATCAACAAACAATGACAGACCTTAGCACTTCTCAACAATACAGTCAGCCAAGACAATGCTTTGGGATGAAAAGTGGCATTGGTATCCAGAGAGAGAACTATGGAGGACTGAATGTGGATCAAAATGCATAAATTTTCACCTTTTTTGCTTAGCTTTTTCCTTCTTGTGATTTTTCCCTTTTATTCTGCTTTTTCTTTGTAACATGACTAAAATGGAAATGTTTAAAATAACTGTACACATATAATCTATATTAGATTGCTTGCTCTCTTGGGGAGGGAAGGAGGAAAAAATTAGAACTAAAAGTGTTACAAAATTCAATGCTGAAAACTGTATTTACATATAATTAGAAAAATAAAATACTATTAAGTCAAAAAGAAAATCTAGAAAGGATACCACTCTAGTAAGTAACAGAAGTAGAAAAGAACAAACTTTTTTTTTAAGCTAGGCATGATAACTTTACAAAAAGTGACCATGATTTATGGTATAAAGACTGCAAACAAATGCAGAAAAAGCAACTATGAAAAACATCCTTTACTGACAAAAGCATGTTTAAAAAATCATAATCAATAAAGAGCCAATGTAGGAAAGATTCTACTTAACGGCTATAGAGCTAGCCTTGAGATCCAGATTAGGCATTTAGGTCCCACATTGGACAAGCCAGTCAGGAGGCCTGCACAAGTCACAACCAGTAAAAGTGCTGCATTGGCCAAACAAATTCTTCATCAGAAAAATCCTAAATTCTAGATCCTATTCCTAAAGGGCCTGTGAAGAAAGGATTTACAGTCTAAATAATTGGTGGGTCAAAGACCAAATCACAAAAAGTTTTTAATTTTATTAAAGAATACAACAAAGCATACCCAAACTTGCAGGATTCAAAGTAATTCATAGGGGAAAACTTATATTGCAAAATATTTTCTTCAAAAGAAGGAAAAATAATAACCTGACCGTGAATGGTTTTTTAAAAAGCAACAACAAATTTTTTTTCAATTGCTTGTTAAGTAAAATTGGAACTTTTTAAAAGGAAAAAAACTAAAATGAAACATTAGCTAATCTTCTAGTCTTAAAAAGAAAAACCAAAATGTCAATATCAAAAATAAAAATTGAGAACTCAAAATGAGGAAATTAAAAAAATTAACAACTCTCTCCCAGGTACATGGCAACAAAATTGATAATAAATAAAATCGAAGAAGAATTCTGATATAACAAATTACATGCAAAAACAAAAACCAACTGCACCAAATTCTATCAGATATAATCCTGATGACAAAAGAAAGCAGAGAAAAAAAACTTAAGAGCAATAACTTTCTGAGTATAAATGCAAAAATACTACATAAGATACTAGCCACAAAGCTACAATATATAAAAAATTCTACAGCGTAAGGTTGAATCTGAACCAAGAATGCAGGTTACCTTTCATTTCCTAAATCTTGTATACATTATTTTGGTGTTTTTCCCCATTAGAATGTAAACTTCCTATCAAATTGATTTAATAATATTTTTAAAAACAGAGGCGCAGATCAGTGGGAAATACAAAACATACACAAACCAACAAAAAACAAAAGCCTATCCAGGGTAAAAGGGAGCCACAGAAACTTCTTGATTATGAGCAACATGATTCAACTTTTGCCCCCAAAACTAATCTGTGTGCAAGATGGGGTGGAAAGGATCCCAGAAGTAGATCAATAAGGAGGATCATGGCAACACCCAGATACGAAGGGATGAAAGGCTAAAATAATATAACTAAGTAGGGAAAGAAGTGATATGTTAGAAATGTTGTTATGATCAACGTGATTTTGTAAAATGAGTGGATGGGGGGCTGGGGAGAATGAAGTTGAGGACTCCTATATATGGTAAATGTGGATAACTGGAAAAATAGTAGTCATCTCAATGGAAATATGAAGAGAAGGGGAAGGGGGTAAAAATAATGAGTTATTTTGAATATATAAAAATTAAGATACTTATTGGACATCTAGGTGGAAATTTCTAAGCACGAACTGAAGATATGACTAGAGCTCAGAGCTTAAATAGGAACTATTTGTGGGATGTAGAGAAATACTAGTTGACCCTCTGGAAGTCAGTGAGATCACTAGGAGAATATGTAGCAAGCAAAGGAGAGGGCCCCAGGACAAAACATGGTAGTGTAAATTAGGGGAAAAGATACAAGAAAGGAAGGTTTGGGACAAATGACAGAAAACAAGTTTGTCACCATTATCCTTAGACTAGAATAAAGGAATAATGCTGAGGTAAGCGTGGAAATGGAAAGAGGGAGCTGAGCAATCTTTTTTCCAGTGAAATAGTACTTTGAGAGAAAGGGAAAGAAATCTTTTGAACTGTTGGGAAAGAATGTGATAGGACAATCAGAGAAGAGTAAAATGACTGATGTGTAGCAGAAGACTGAGGTTGAATAACAAAGTTGTCATGAATCAGACAAATTCAATTGTGCAACTCTCCTGCAGCACACAAGGACCAAGTAGCAAAGGAAGTCAGGACAGAAATTGACCATCTCTGCAGAGATAGGGCTAGGAAGGAAAGAATGAGCTGCAATGTGGCAATGGCAGGCAGGGATTCATGAATCAAGTCAAACATAAACTTGAACTGCTAAATGAAGGGTTAGGATACTGATGAGAAGAAAAATAAGACCAGAGAAGAAAGGAGGATAGAGGGACTCTAGTTGTGCAAGGCTGAAACAAGAACTTAAAAAGGGACGTCCAGTTGTGGAGATGAAATCAAAGGTATGAACAACATCCCTACATGAGTCTGAGGTGAAAATAAAGTTACTGAGGATGGTAAAATGGGAAAAATCAAGGGTGTTATGATAGCAGTAATTATTAAAACATCCAGTATTGGATTAAAACATGAAAAAATGTCTAACAAAATAGTTTCAATCCCACGAGCATTAGTAAGTTCCTATGTACCATGTTAGGCACTAGGGATACCAACACATAAGAAAATGAAGGTGCCCTTGGTTCTTTAAGAATTCAAAAAGTAATCTGAGATAGAAAAGAGAAAATACAAGAGGGGTGTAACGGATAGGGAAGAAGAGTGTGCCAAACCATGCACAGCCTGTGCAAAAGCCCTGAGGTGAGATAGGGAAAAGCCAACAAGGAGAACATAAAAGGAATAATGTAAACAGTCTATATAGCACCTATGATGTACCAGGCACTGTGCCAAAGTCTACAAATGTTTACATCATTTGACTTTCACAATCTCTCTAAGAGGTAGATGCTGTTATTTCCCTACTTTATAGCTGAGAAAATTGAAGCAAATGGGTACAATGACTTGCCCAGAGTCACTTGAGACTTACAAGGGCCTCAGATCTTACACTGCCTGGAGTCCAGTGCCCTGAGCACTATGGCACTCCCTAGCTCAGCAGGTAAAAACAAGAAATCTACAATTGTACTTGTACAGGCAAGTAGAGACCCGCCACAGGGCAGGAAAGGAGCTCTTATAAGGCATTCCCAATGATGCCTTTTGCTTTTCCTGCAGTCATTTTTGGAAATGAGCCACACACTCCTCAAAAAAATGGAGCCTGCCCTTACAATCATAATCCAAAAAAATACACCAATACATCTGACAGCATACACAGCATTCATCCTTAGAAGAGTCCAGTCTGCTTACTGAGGAGAAAGGATCAAAATAGAGATCTTTGATAACCTAGGGAAAAGCTGTTTCAGTGGAGTGTGAGTTTGGAAACTTGACTGAAAGGCAATTGAAAGTGAGTTGCAGCTAAAGAAGTGCAAACAATGGGTATAGTCTAGCTGTGAAAACAAAGTGAGATATAAAATGATAGCTTAAGGGCCAATCAGGTCAAGTCAAGGGAAGGTTTCTTTCTTTCTTTTCTTTTCTTTTTTTTTTAAAAAGCTTTTTATTTTCAAAACATGCAGATAATTTAACATTCACCCTTGTAAAATCTTGTGTTCCAATTTTTTTCTCCCTCCCTTCCCCCCACCCTGCCTCTAAATAGAAAGTAATCCACTATATATTAAACATGTGCAATTCTTTTATATATATTTCCACAATTAACATAGTGCACAAGAAAAATCAGATCAAAAAGAAAACAAATGAGAAAACACAAAATGCAATTCCCTCCCTACCCTGCCCCTAAAACAGAAAGTAATCCACTATATAGTAAATGCACAAATATATAAAGCAAACATTTGTAAGGCAGTGTAGTATAATATATAGTGTGAGACTTGGATTTTGGAAGATGGGTTCAAATTTTCTAACATTTGATGATAGGAAAATAAGGAAATTATGACCTCTATCTCATTTTAATCATTTGGAAACTGGAGAAACAAATTATCTCTATTTATTTCACAAAGTAATTGTGAGCCTTCAAAGAGAATACCCTATATCTCAGCACTTGTCAAATTGTAAAGCCCTAGATATAGAAATTGCCAGCTATTGTAGCTTTGATAAAGTTAGATGTTATAATTTTGATAAAGCTAAGATTATAAAACATCCAGGTAGGATATCATTCCATAAAATTTAAAAAGTTGTAAAGCAGTATTGCTAAAGAAAATAACATTAAGCTCCCATTTCACAATGTATACTAAAATAAATCTAAGACAAATCAATGATACACAAAAATGTTTTTTAAAATAAAAAAAATGGAATCATCTCTCAACTGAAGAAAATTCTCATCTATTCAACAAAAATAGCTTCTAAGTAACAAAATACTGATTAGTTTTTCACACTACAAAAACAAATACATATGCAGAATTAAAAAAACTAGGAATTGTTACCATAAACATTATCAAAATAAGGTAAACAGCAAATTTCTGATACATTTTGAGGAATTAGTTTCATTCTCCAATGGATAACTGGTCAAAGGAAGATTACCAGTAGTCCCCACCTGAAAACCTTTTAATTCTAGTAAAAAAAAATGTGAATTGAAACAACTTTAATAGCACATAACACCTATTAACTTTTTACAATCTGGCTTCTGACTCTTACTATAGAAAATGCTATCTAAAGTTACCCATGATCTGTTGAATTCAATGGCCTCTGACTTTTCTGTACCTTTTTACATTATTGATGACCACTCTTACTTGTAGATTATCATCTTCCCTGTTGGTTTCAGTGACAATGCTCTCTCCTTATTCTCTTCCTACTTATCTGGTCACTCCTCAGTTTTCTCTACTGAAATCTTACTTTCATGGAAGTCCCCCCTAGGGACTCCTCTCAACTACCCTCTTTTGGAGCTCTCACTAACCATCATGGTTTGAATTATTTCAGTGCAGTCAATTTTCAAATCCATTTACTTATTCATTTGTCATCTTAACTCCTATCCCCACATCTCCAGTTTGCCTACCAGACATTGCCTGGGTAATCCATCAGAACCACAAACTCATCTCTACAAATCAACTTAAATCTGTCCTTGTCCACTTCCATTTCTATCAAAGGCCACCTTCCCATTCACCTAGATTTGCAACCTTAGCTATCCTTGTAAAATCTTATTCTATACATATCCAATCATCAAATCTTGTTAGTTCTACCTGTACAATATCTTTTGCAAATGTCTATAAATAAACACCTTTTAAGTAATTTCTATGTACCAAGCACAAGGAATACAAGCACATCAAAACATTCTCAGCCATTAAGGAGCTCAAAGTATACTGGGAAAACATGTAGAGGAGAGGAAATTAAGAAAGGCCTCATAGGAAGAGAGAAAGCTATACCTTTCTCTCCACTAATGTTTAACTAATCTAGTTGAGACAGTCCTTACCTCTTGCCTAAACTGTTTAGAATAATATCCCTGCTTCTAGTCCCCTTTTCCCAACTTCCATCCAGTTCCAAGTATGAAAATGCCATTCAAAAGCTTTCAAAGACACCCTATTGCCACTTGAGCAGCTAGGTGGCGCCATAGTGGAGTCAGGAAATTCCTCTCAGTTCAAATGTGGTCCCAGACAGTGGGTGACCCTGGGCTAGTCACTTAACCCTGTCTCAGTTTCCTTATCTGTAAGGAGATGGAGAAGGAAATCACAAGCCTCTTCAAATATCTTGGTCATAGCAGAACACGACCCCCCCCCAAAAAAAAGACAGCAATGCTGCCTCTTAGCTAAGTCACAAACCACACTCCAAATCTGCTGTTGAAGGCCCACCATAATTTGACTCCAACTTATCTTTCGAGTCTTATTACACATTTCTACTCAATAGGATTTCTGGCTATTTTTTGTTCTCAATTTTCCATTTCCCACTTCCACACATTTGCCCAAGCAGCTACCCAACATCCAGACTAGACCCCCTTATTAACCTCTGTCTCTCAAAATCTTTATTTCCTTAAGGCTCATGTTTCCTTTTTTTTTTAATTATCTTGCATTCACTTATTTGCATACTTGTCAGTCTCTCTACCCCTCAGAGCAACCTGGAAGAAGTTAAGACCCCAGTTCAAATCCCACCTCAACTCTTGATATAACACAAGGCAATCATTTCACTTCTTTCAGCCTCATTTTCCTCACTTGTAAGATGAGGATAACGGTACCTCTTCCCTAGGGCTGTTGTGAGGTTTTACAAGTCTTAAGGTGCTATGTAGATGCTAGATATTATCCTTTGTCTTTGAATCCTCAAAATACATTTGCCTAGCAAGACTATGAAGTCACAGTAAGCAAAATTCAAAGTATAATCTCTCCAAAAAGCAATTTCAGTCATATGTAATAAAACCTACAAAACTAATCAATCCTTTTCATTTATTAATCTCCCTACTTGAGCTACACCTGTTATATCAACTCCCGACAGAAATGGGTACCGTTAAATTATAACATAAGAGATCCCTAAAAACTGCATTTAAAAACTACATATTAACATTATCTAGGTTTTAGTATTTATATACTTATGCATGGAAATAGATAAATGTAAATATGTATCATAAGAATAGAGAAGAGAAAACTATAGATTTATGGACAGCACTCCTGATCTCAAAACCCTGCTCTGAACACAAGCTCTGATTTAGGCACTCATATCAAAGTTAATAAGCATTTTATTATGTGATTGCTATGAAAAGGCACTGTGCTAGATACACAAAAAACCCATCCCAACAACAAACCCCCACAAAGTTTGTCAAAGAGCTTACAACCTAATGATGAGAAAGGAAATAACATAAAAAGCACAAACAGGCAGCCAAAAATAAAAAATAATCTAAGTATACAAACATCAGTAAATGCCTAAAACATAGTATACTAACATGAAAATATTATTGTGCTATGAAAATATTAACGTGAAGCAATTGGGGGAGATGTATGAAGTAAAACAATTAGAATTGACAGGGTATCCCAATTCCAAAGGACTCAGTATGAAACAAAGAACTGATGCACTCAAGTGTACAGATGAAAACATTTTTTTCTAACCTTTTTTGAGAGGGGTGGAGAGGTATTAAAAATAATCAATTCTTTTAAGAAAAGTTTAGCCCAAAGAAATTCTCATTTAAAGCATTATGAAGAGGCTCAACACAAAATTAAGATTATAAACTTCTAATTCTAATATCTCATTCATCTAAATATGTCATTTTTATAATCTCAAATCTCTAAACATAGCACCAGCACTAAGTACTACAACTAAGTGGGGAAAAATCTAAGTACAGTTGGTTCTGCTATAATTCATGTTTCAAAGACTCAAATTTGCTCCACTGCAATTGATATAGTAGAACATTTTGAGTATAAAGACAATTTTGAGTCTGCTTTTTTGATTTCTTCCTTGAAAAACATCAAGAATACAGAAAATCACCAATTCAATTATTTAAGCTGTTAAACTTCCAATGATCATTTCCACAAGAAAACTTGTGGAGTGGAAAATTTATTGTATATCTTCCAATACTGTGGGTAGCTGTAAGCTTAGAAGGGATGGTGCAAATTTGGGTTTCCTTCAGTTATGTCTAAGGACTCCCTGCCTTGACAATTACTTAAACTTGCTACAGTCCAAGAAGCAGGGACTTGGGCAGCCCAAGGCTTCAGAAGCTGCCACTATTTATTTTAGCATTTAAATCTCTCAACATTTAACATGTATCAAACTGTGTTATTCTTTTGATTAGGCTATTTTTTTTAAAGATATCACTGATTCCACTTTCCTCATAAGCCTTGTGGTTTTCACTGCACCAAACTGCACAGCTCACTGCTTTTGGAGATGATTCAAGTTACAGCAGAACTGACCAGACTCCAAAATGGCTATCAAGTCAACAGGAAGACAAGATTTGGTTTCTATGACCCTCAGTAAGTTATTCTCTGAGCTCCAACTTCATTATCTTAAAATAAGGTTAGTGAACTTATAAGATCCTTTTTACCATTATTATTCTAAAAAATAAACCTATAAGAATATCCTCCAAAAATAACTTAATTTTTAAGGAAAAAAAGTTGAAGATTTTTAAAAATTCCTATTGCTTGATTTAAAAACTTGAATTTAAAAATATTAAATCATTTAGATTTTTGCTTCTCTAGCATTTAGTAAGATAAAAAAAAAATGGCATTTCAAAATCTTTAGTAACTGATTTGTGTTTTTTCACCATGTGTTAATCTGGCTTTTTAAAAATTGTTCTTAGGAGGTTCTTTATCACCCCACCCCGTTTCTTAACTTCCCTTTTACTGAGCTGTCATACTCTCAGACAACTAGAACTAAAACCCAAGTGTCACCTTTGATTCCTCACAATCTCATTCACATTCAACTAATTCTCTCCATTCTATATAAACATTTCTCCTTTGACTCAAAAACCATTCTGGTGCAGGCCCTTATATCCTCATACCTGAATTACTGCAAGGACCTGCTGGGTGGTCTCCCTATCTCAACACTTTCCCCAGTCCATATTCCTTCTCAGCTGTCCAAGTGACTAACTAATCCCCACTCCCCACTCACCTGACCATGACTAATTCAGTAAATTCCTGTGGCTCTCCCCATTACCTCAAGTATCTGATACAAAACCCTGTTTAACTTTTAAGGCATCTATCCCCTTCCTCAAGAGCTATCTCACCCACACTCCCTGACAGGGATACTGACCTTCTGACTATGCCATTTCCAGCCACTGACCACTTTTTCTGGCTTTCCCCATGCCTGTGACTCTTAGCTTCCTTCAAGTCTCATCCACAGTCCTACCTCCTGAAAGAACCCTTTCCCAGACTTCACTTAGCTTTGCTCAGAGACTGTTCCATTGACTGTGTGCCCCTACGTACTTATGTACATGTTATCTGCCCCATTCAAAATTCATCTCCTCAAAGAAGGGCTGTTGTTTGCCTCTGTATCTCCAGTGCTTAACAGTGCCTGGCACATAGCTGGGCAAAGAAAAGAAGAGTTTTAAGGTTTTTTCCACAACTTGCTAAAACTTGACTTTCTATTTTATGGGTGGAAGCTTTGTACACAGTGTATAGAATTCAATGTCTAAACTGCAAACTTTTGTCGTTGAATAACTCCAAAGGATGATCAAAGTTGCCTATTTGATGTTTTCATACTTTCAATCTCTTCTTACTTATTTTTGGCCCACAATACCTATATGATGAAATAAACAGCAGTAAATTTTACAGCTGCCAACAATAACCAAAAGTATCCTAAACATCTTTTTCTAGGCAGTACAAGACAAGTATTTTCCAACTGTGGTTGTGGTCTAAGAAATTGTTTCTTAGGGCACCCAAAAAACCAATGGTATTAACAAATCAAACTATTCTACCTGAGGTAGTTTTGTCCATTTATTTAAAGATTGAAAATGCAACTGTGATAGAAAAACAACTATATAACCATTTTTCAAAAGATCTTTCTTCAATTGTCTCTACTTTCTGGAAATATCTTGAGGTCCTTAGGATAAAA
Organism: Myrmecobius fasciatus; assembly: GCA_023553655.1. Lineage (NCBI taxonomy): Eukaryota > Metazoa > Chordata > Mammalia > Dasyuromorphia > Myrmecobiidae > Myrmecobius > Myrmecobius fasciatus. Next base: position 512,029 of record JAJPUD010000894.1, read on the forward strand.
TATGCTTTTAAGTACCTCTGTTCAAAGATCACTAAAAGCAATAACACAACTCTTAATATTCTAAATTGACATTATATATATGTCATATGAAAATGTAACCAACTCTTAATCAAGAATAAGGGGCAGTTTTTGGGTTCATTTCATTCTTTATTTAACTGAGATAAAAATTTACTATTAGATGAAGTTAAAAGCAGAAATTCTTTCCCCTTTTAAAAAAATTTAGTTGTGGTTTAGGTGTAGTCAACAAAAATTTTTTTTAAAGATTGTTTAAAAGAACTTCACATATAACTGGGAAGTATCTAAAAATAAATAAAAGTAATTTAAAAAATTTAAAAGATAGTTATTATGTACTACTGGATCTTCATGGAGCAATTCTGAAATCCAAAATCCCAACATTTTATACTTCAATGATTTCCAAATCCAGGTGTGCAACATCCCAGAGTCTTCAATAATAAAGGTCCATTATAAAACCTCCCAAAACAAAAACCACTTTAATCTAAAAATCCCACATAGCAATATATACAGATCTATAAATGCATTCTTGACACGTTACAACTCTAAAAATGTTAATTATTATACATTATGGCTATACTAAGTATCTTTGAAACTATTCATCTTCAGCAAGTAGTTGCCTCCACACAAATAGGGAATTCCGTATGAAGCTTCTATCCAATTTTGCTACCCATGTGGTGAATATTTTACTCCAGTTCTCAAATCATTAAGATGAAAAGGGCAATTTAAACTTCCAAAAGAGAGTTAAGGCTTTCTCCTACTTAATAGGTTATGAGAAAAGCACTCTTCAAACCCTGAAACATCTAGATACAATAATCATTACCTAAACAATTTTCAGAGCTTTTGAAAAGTCCAAATAAAAGTGTTCTAGAACATTTAATCTTCAACAGTTTCTATAGTTGTCTACAAATCTCCTATTTACATCCCCAAACAGAAATTCTTGAGTTAATAGAAATACAAACTCTATTTAATATCATCATTAATAATCAACAGGGAGGGATTTTTTAGATTCTCATGTCAAATCTTTAAAAAATAAAACAAAAAATAAGCAACCAATGTAGAGTATAGTAGTAATCCACCCTAACCCTCACAACTAAAATTCTTAGTTAGCTCCACCTGTAACCCAGTCCATTTCTGCTTTCCACAGCAGAGCAACATCACCTGACAAGTGATCATGTCTTCCTTTTGCAATAGGTGTTGTGCAGACTCGACTGAAATCCAGAGAGTTGTCCAACATGGCGTTTATTCTACGGAAAATATCAGCATTGCTACAAGTTGAAAGTGCAGGGGCTTCAAGGCTATCCCAGCAGTCTTTAATCCTCCCTGTGTCTTCTTTCTAGTATGACAGAGAAGAGAGTCCATTAGCCCAAATTCGTTTAGTTCAAATCCCGCATTATCAAGTTAAATTAATAATGAAGAAATATTAGCCCATTATGCACGTTCTGTTATTTTACCATGCACAAGACCAGCTTCTAACTCAAGTCTTTTTTGCAAGAATCAAATAAAGATCTCTGTGAAAATGCTTTGGAAATATCAAACATTTCACTGATATAGGGAACTTTGACAAATAAGAAAAATTATACACATATACATATAACACACACACACACTCTCTCTCCCTTTACCAATTCAAGTCAGCATCTTTTGTAATTTATAGCCTCAGGGAACTTGTTGCCCAGTCCACTGTAAAGTTAAGTTGACTTATCCAAGGTCATAAAGCCAGTATGTGTCAGACATGATTTGAATTCATGTTTTTTGGCTCTAAAGCCAATGATCTATCACACTACCACTCCAAATGACAATATATGCAAATAAGTAATTATTCATTGGAAAACTTTTTTATGTACAGAAAACTATGTCAAGGTACTAACGGGGATATAAAATTTTTGGAAAAACTTGGCTTGTCCCCTCAAGAAACTTGGTTTTCTTAAATAATTCAAAAAGATATTGCAGGGTATTATAAGTTCTCAAATTAATATAAGAATGCAAAAAAGGAGGGAAGATGTAGTAATACTGGCAAGTCTTAAGAGACATTCAGATTTTGTGCATACCCTTTGACCCAGCAATGTTTTTATTGGGCCTATTTCCCAAAGAGATCTTAAAGAAAGGAAAGGGACCCACATGTGCAAAAATGTTTGTGGCAGCCCTTTTTGTAATGGCTAGAAACTGAATGGATGCCCATCAACTGGAGAATAGCTAAACAAATTATGGTATATGAATGTCATGGAATATTATTGTTCTGTAAGAAACAATCAGGAGGATTTCAGAGAGTCCTGGAGAGACTTACATGAACTGATGCTGAGTGAAATGAGCAGAACCAGAAGATCATTATACATGGCAACAAGACTACATGATCAATTCTGATGAACATAGCTCTATTCAACAATGAAATGTTTCAAATCAGTTCCAATTGTTCAGTGAAGAGGGCCACATACACCCAGAGAGAGATAAGAAATGTGGACCACAACATGGCATTTTCATGCTCTCTATGGATGTTTGCATTGTGTTTCCCTTCTCAGATTTTTTTTTCTTGGGGATCCAACTTTATTTGCACAGCAAGATAACTGTAAAAATATGTATACACATATTCAATTTGTCAAGTATTTTAATATAATTAACATGTAGTAGACTTCCTGCCATCTAGGGGAGGGGTGGGGACTGGGGGGGAATTTGTAACAGAAAGCTTTGTAAGGGTCAATGTTGAAAAATTACCCATACATATATTTTGCAAATAAAAAGCTTTAATAAAAAAGACATTCAGATTTTAGTTGAGCAGAATTAGCAATGAATACCAAAAGAGAATAAATTCCATGAGCAAAAGCTAAGTAGATAGAAACATGGATCCTGAGTTCTGGCAATGGTTAAATGATATGATGGATACAAAAAGTTCTCATTTACGGTAAATGGAATGTTCCACAGGTTTCTCCTCCTTCCCAGTGGGGATCCACATGGCTATGGCTGTGGCCATGGCCCTGCCCCCTCTGAATTTGCACCAGGGTTGCAACCCCTGTTCCTGCATGCCTATAAGGCACAGAAACCAGAGACTAGGTTCAGATCTTGCTGTCCACAGGGGTCAAATATGTGTAATGCAAATTTATTTGAAGCAAAAATCTAAATTCTCTCAAGAATTCACATAGAATTTTTCCTATAGAAGTGTCAATTAAGTTATCTTCATTTACAATCGTAAAGACAATAGCTACTAGTCACTGAATGTTCTCACTTTCCAATTCTTTAAAGAAAATGTGTAAGGCTTTAAAAGGCTGACTAGCTTCTCTCTCCATCCTTTATCATATCACCCTTACCATAAAATTAACTTCAATTCAAACATTGGAGAATTAAAGAAAAATTAAGATCCTGGACCTAAAACAAAACAAACAAAAAATCACAGTAGGGAGGTATGCCTACAAATAGTAACCAAGACAGGAGCAGTTTCAATGAAAATCAAAAAGGTATTTTTACAACCAGTGTTTATGATAAAGGCCTCATTTCTCAAATATAGAGAACCTACTCAGATTTATAAAAATAAGTCATTCCAATTGATAAGTGGTCAAATGATACGAAGACAATTTTCAGATCAAGAAATTAAAGCCATTTATATACAGATGAAAAAATTGCTTTGAATCACTACTGATTAGAGAAATACAAATTAAAACTAGTCAGATATTACTTCATACCTATCAGACTGACTAAGATGACAGAAATAGATAATGATGAATGTTGGAGGGGTTGTAGGAAAAGTGGAACACTAATATATTGTTGGTGGAGTAGTGAACTGATCCAACCATTCTGGAGAACAATTCCCATGCTCTAAGTACTATAAAACTGTGCATACCCTTTGATCCAGCAGTGTCATTAATGGGTCTATTCCAAAAAGATAATAGAGAAGAAAGAATCCACATGTGCAAAAACGTAGCAGCTTTTTGTAGTGGCAAGGAATTGTAAAGTGAGTGAATGCATGTATAGTATATGAATGTAATGGGATATTACTGTTCTATAAGAAACAATCAGCAGGATGATTTCAGAAAGGCCTGGAGAGACTTGCATGGACTGATACTGAGTAAAACGAGCAGAACCAAGATAATATCGTACACAGTAAAACAGCAAGACTGTGTGATGATCAACTATAATAGCCCTTCTCAGCAACAGTGACCTAAGACAAATATAATCGAATTGGGATGGTAAATGCCACCTGCATCCAGAGAGAATACTATGGAGACTGAATGCAAATCAAAGCATACTATTTTCACCTCTTTTTTGTTTGCTTTTTTTTGGGGGTTTTTTTTTCATTTGTTCTGATTTTTTTTTCCACAACATGACTCATTTGTATAACCTATATCAGATTGCTTGCTGTCTTAGGGAGGGAAGAGGTAAAGAAGTAAGGGAGGAAAAAAAAGAATTTGGAACTCAAAATCTTAAAAATGAATGATGAAAACTATTTTTACATGTAAATGGAATAATAAAATACTATGGGCAGTTTTACTGTTGATCCCTGTCATCTTATACTTACTCAGTTACTAAAGGAAACAGTGAGTCTTCATTCCTCTGATCTTCCTGAGTTTATCCTACAAGTGTTTTTATACTCGCCTTACTGTTAGGCTAACTTTCTTGTGAAGAGGAACCACATTGCCTTGCTGCAACCTCCACCTTCCTCCTAATCCAGGACTCTACGTCAGCTAAAGAAGAATGACATCGAAGGAGCTGGATAGTGCCAGAGGAGGGTACGCTTCTTGGGGAGGGACCCTCTGCACCTCTTTGGAGTTTTTCTGACATCTTTCCCCTCAGAGGGGAATTCCTCCCAACAGGAGCTATGTGACTTCTTCGGGCACTGAAAAAAGAGAATGATCCCATCACTGCTGGCTTGGATTGTTCCACAGGAGCAACTGAAAGGGAGCCAGCTGATACTGTTCTTCAGCCATGTACTGTACTGAATTTAAGTGCTTCGAATATTCAGGAGCTTTTTTATTATTAAATAATAGGAAAGGTCGATGTAAAGGGAAATTCGTCACACCAGAACAAAGTAAGTCCTGCAGAACTGGCGGAAACCTATTTCCCATAAAAGCCTCACTGTTTCCAAGTGACAAAAACCCAAGGGAAATTACAATTGATTATAAGATTGCTGTTTTGTCAAATATTTGAGTGCCTACTGTATATGAGGAATTATACTAGCACTGAGGAATATAAAAACTTAAGCCATGGTCCCTAACCTTATTCAGTTCAAATGCTAGTTAGGAATACAAAGGAAATGTAAGAGGTATGGAACTAAATCTCAAATAACTACCATAGTAACAAAATGGCACAGGAGTTTACAAGACAAAGTCACTAAGGAGTAGGGAGGGTTGGCAGAAAAGGTCTAAATTGTGGAGGGACAAAGAGTAAACCAATTTGCCTGAGAATTCTATCTGAATAGAAATGGAAGACAGTACTGTCAATAGACAGTTTAGAACCACTCCATAGGAGTGTATCATGGAAGGGAAAACCATATGCTTTATAAATGTGAAACTGGCAATGGAGGCAACCTGGTACAATGGAAAGCATACTGAACATGAAGCAGACTCACATCACAAGTGTTTTGTTGTCTTCGTTTTACTTATAAACGGTTACTTTTTTTTAACCACCTTTTACTTATAATCTGTGAGAACTGGACTAAATACTTTCTCCCAAGGCCTTTAAGAGGTTCATCCAAGAGGGTCTTGAAGCTCTTTGCCTCCTGCTCAGATCCTAGCTCCATGACGACATCTTCTGAGCTATGAAAATATACTAGAAGTAGTAGGAATTAGAAAAAGCAGATACAAGAAGAATGAGAGGAGTTTTGGTTAGGTAGTAGTAATTGTTTGTCCTTCCTTCTCAAGAAGACTATGACGTTAGGAAAGTGATGCCATGACGTGCAAGTGAATTGGATTTGAGTGAGGGAGGGATGGGCAAGGTCACCTGCCTCACTTTCCCCTCCAGAGCCATCATCTGGGTCCAGTGATCAGATATAGATCAGGATGACTGAAGATGACCCTGGATGCAGTGGGAAAAGATAGTTGAGGAAAAGATCTGTCACTTTTTATGAACTACAAATTCAGTGACTAAACATTGTGATAAGGCAGCTAAAAAAAATCCAAAACAATCTTACACTATGATGAAAGGGGTTCTGCAGATGGGAAATCAAGAGTTTATAGATTCTGAGGCCAGATTCCAGCTGTATTACTGTGCTTAGTTTTAAAGCCCATATTTTAGAAGGACCATCAATAACCAGAAAAAACATCCAGAGAAAGACAACTGAACAAGGAAGATCAGGTTATATGAGGAAGATCGATTTAAGGAACTGGAGACTTTTAGTCCGAAGAAGAGAAGAGGATGAGAGCTATTTTCAAGTACACGAAGACCCACATCAGGTCAGAGGGATGAGACTTTTTCCTGGTCAATTATATAACAGAACTAATAGCCATAGTTGGAAATTGCACAAAGATTAAAACTTGATGCAATGACAAATTTCTTGATAACCACAACTACCTGAAAATGTAATGGGCAAATCACTCCCTCAGTAGTTTTCAAGGAAAGCTGGATGACCTCCTTTCAGCAGCTACTTAAGAGATAGGACTTTTGAACTGTCCCTATTCAGATGCTGTAATAACACCAACTACTGACTGGCTGAAAGAATTGGAAGAGAAAGCAAGTTACACACATCCACACCAACACTCCAGTTTCTGGCCTCTTGCCAAGACTAAGGGGAAAAAGTTAATATTAGCCATGTTACTACACTGCCTAGGAACAACTGATACAAAAAGCTAACCAAGAAATTTATTGTTATCTTTGATAGGTTATCTTTGACAAGTTATCTTTGAAGGTAGACGTCTATCTAGATCAAATGTGCATTCTAGAATGTCAAGTCCAAGTATCATAAAAATTAATTGTGAGATTTAAAATAAAACCAATTTCACTAAAAACTGCCATCTAAATCAGGATACAGATGATTTCTGAACTACATTAGTTTTTTTTTAAGTCCAAAAAAGATGCTAATTATAACTGTCATGCCAAACCAGAGGGAAAAAGTAAAATCCTCTCAGATTTCCTGGTTCATCCTTAAGGATAAAAAAAGGACTAGACATAGTATAGAAAAGCATATCTGTGATTTTTTTCTTGTGCAACATGATAAACGTGGAAATACATATAGAAGTGCACATATTTAACATATATCGGACAACTTTCTGTCTAGGAGAGGAGGATAGAAGGGAGGAGAAAAGCTTGGAACACAAGATTTTAAGGATGAATGCTGAAAATTATCTTTGCATGTATTTTGAAAATAAAAAAGCTATTATTTTAAATTATTTAAAGAAAAAAAGAAAAGCAGATCTACAAAGCAGGCCTTTTCCTAGTATTTCCATTGCTAGTACCTCCTGAGATTACTTCCCATTTACAATGCATTTATTTTATATGAATAGTTGTCTGCATGTTGTCTCCTCTATTATAACTGACAGGAAATGGGCTGCTTTCACCTTTCTTTTGTATCTCCAGTGTGTAGCACAGTACCTGGAATACAATAGGTGTTCAATAAATGCTTTTTGAATGATGTACTCAGAGATTAAACAGAGTAGGACTGATATAAAAATTTAGGTTTCTTGATCCTTTCTGTGTCATGGACCCCTTTCCTTTGACAGCTTGGTTAAAGCCTATGAAATACTCAAGATAATTTTTAAAAATTCATAATGGAAGAAAATGCTCAATTTCAATTAGAAGTGAAAAATGGAATTTTTTTCCCATGCAAATTTACAGACCACCAGCATTCTATATGATCTGTCCATGTACTCCAGGAACCTCCACATTAGAGTAAAAGATTATTTACTACTTGAAGTCATCCTTTTTTCTTCAAATCTAAAGACAATAATCCATTCATTAATAGATCTGATGATTTCAAAGGAAAAGTACTAGAATGATTCATTTCACTTGGAATAGCTTGGTTGAAAGTTGTCATTTAACATAAAGGAAATAAAAGTGATGACCAAAATAATTTTATTGGCTTAAGATTACTTATTATAACATAAGACATGAGAAAGCAATTATATTCATAATTATTTTAGTTATAAAATAAATCAAGATTGAATTCTTAGCCTACTTCCAGTTTGGTAAGTGATAGACAACTTGGATGAAAAGGCAGCTGAAGACACATTAGTTATCAGTTTCCAATGCTGGAGCAATTATTGACTTTACAATTCTGAATGAGAAAGCTATGTTTATCTAGTGGACTTCCTGCCATCTAGGGGAGGGGAAGGGACTAGGGGGGGAAATTTGTAACAGAAAGCTTTGTAAGGTTCGATGTTGAAGAATTACCCATACATGTGTTATGCAAATAAAAAGCTTTATTAAAATAAATAAAAAAGAAAGCTATGTTTATATTTCAGAAGGTATACCCACAAGGAGAATCAGATCAGCAAAGCTTATCATACTCCACTAGTAACAAATTCGAGTTTGTTCTGTTATTGCAGACTTTAGAATGAGCCCCAGATTATTCCTAGATGAACAAAGCACAACGAGCAGTTCCCAAAAGAACATATTCTGTAGTGTTGAAATTTTGATTAATCCTCCATGGAAAACTAAGTTGGTATGGGAATTATAGTTAAAAGTAAATGTATAAGTAAAATAGTAAAAGTAAATGCTACTTAATGCTCAATTAACTTTCCTGGCTGAGTGATGCTGGGCAAGTCACTTAACCCCAATTGTTCAGGGGGGAAAAAAGTAAATGCTACATTTAAGATCCAGTTTACCTTTGCTGACCCTTAAAAGCTGTTTTAGAATTTAAGAGATTAATCTAGTTCTAGTAGGGAAACATTCTGGTAATTTTAATTGATGTTCAACCTGCTCACTAAAGGAAGGTCTCCTTTTGACCAGTAAACTTCACCTGCCTTTCCAGACACTATTAGATCAGCTAACTCTGCCTCCATACAAAAAGAATGGTAAATGCAAGCACATTCCAGCTAGTATCAGTATTGCTGTGCCAGTAGTTCAGAACAACCATGCTGGCTTCAGCAGCTCCTAAAAAGTTTGTCTCCAAAGGGAAAGGTTTATCAAAACTGCTACCAGTAGGAAGCAGAAAACTAAAAGCTGTCCTATTTATTTACATCAAATAAGCATCCTGGCTTAATTTTCTCGATACAAAATAGAGACATATATAAAGTTTAATTTTTTGCTGTATTCCCTGCTCTATTTATCCTCCCCCCCATATCTGAAGTCTGGAGTCTAAAAATGTTATTCCCTTTTTATTATAGTTACAACTCCTCAAACATCTTTTATTCATTTAATTCTTTAATAAAATAGTAAAGAATTTTCACATTCAAATTCTGTTTTGGAGGTAATCATACTCAAAGTTCACTTTCTTGATGCATATGCAGTCTGCAACCACAAACAAGTTTTATATAAAGCACAGTATGACTTTTTTTAATCAGAGGAATCTAAAATCCTGAGAAAATGAGTCAGATTTGATATTTATTATTTTCTATTAAGCAAGAGTAGACACACTTTTTTCCCCTATCATTTTCATCCACTCCAGCCCTTGCCCTGCAAACCAAAGCTCTTCAGAGTTCCAGACTAAGATTTTGTGCTGTCTCCTGCTGCCCCTCACCCCTCGGCCCTCCCCCCATCTTGATTATTCTTTAGCTGTTAAATCTGCTTCCCTTCAAAGAACCTTGGCTGGTAAGAAATTATCCTAAAATGCTGATTTGGTGTAGGTTCCTAGATTGAAAGAATGCTCAAATTATTCAACCCCACTTTAAAAAAATCTATTTTAAATCCATTATGAACATACAATATACCATCAAAAATTTCCTTAATTTCCAAGTTTTTGTCCATACATTTGATCAATTGGTCTAAATTACACTTCATATCCAGAAAAAGTGCTCTGGACACCATACCCCAAGTTCAGCTAGCTGAAAAAGCTGAAGAGCTTGAGAATATTTCAACATTCTGCCTTAATATTGCTTTCTTTAGTAGCAATAGCTACTACTAAAAGAGTCCCCTTGTTAACTAAACTCCAGAAAGGGCACAAGTACTGGTTCACTTCAGTGCTTCCTGTCAGGCAACTTCTACTGAGAGCTTTAGAACAAAGTCCTGGACAAACAGTTTATGTTAGAGGCATATACAGGTTGGTGGGTTTCAGGTTTTTTGTCTTTTTTTTGTTTTTGCTTTTTTGTTTTAAAGCCCATTTCCCCAGACACTGGAGAGATCTTAAAGGCAGACAGTCCTCACAGACACTTTTTTCCAGTGTTATTAACTTACTTGTTAAACATCGTAGGAAGAAACTTCTCCCTACTAAAAAAAAAAAAAAAAAAAATCACATCCTTTCAAAATGAGTTTGTGATAACAGTTGGGACTTGACAAAAGCACGTAAATGTAGGTGACCTATGGCCAGAAAGGAAGCCCGTGCCAACTGAGGCTCCCTTAAGCAGACTCCATTCACCTGGTTCTGTGGTCAATCCTCTAAGAACTCGGAGCACACCTAACCCCCATATATTCTCCTCCTGTTTTAGGGGGCTGTTCCCCATGGAGCATGTTTTTACCTCCCCCACATCCACCCCATCACCCCGTGTGTGTCAAGTTGTGGTCCTCCAAAGGAGAATAACTCCTAGCACCAGAAAAATATGAGGGGAATAATAACCTTTCAAAGAAATTCTTATCCTAGAAGACTACTTCTTAAATAAAAAAAAAAAAAAAAAAAAAAAGGAACCGTGCTTAACCTTTGGCAGGCCATTCTTAGATTGTGATATTTAAACCCCCTACTCTTTTCAAATTTCTGTACCCTCATTAACAGTACTTGGAGGTTCCCATGGAAAACACACACGCTGCAGCTCCAGCATCCACCCTTGACTCCCAAAGTAGATGCCCAGTAACCAGGGTAAAGGACTGGAACAAGGCTCGGATTCGGCATCCCACGGCTCCGAGCTAGCTGGCCGCCAAGGACTGGGTGCCAAAGGGCGCTTAGGGGAGGTGGGGTCTCCCTCTCAACACTTTGGGGGGCAGACTCAGGCACCAAGGCATGGCCAGAAGCAGGGTTGGAGTGGATCGTGGGCAAGCTCGTTTTAAAGTCGGAGAGGTAGGGAAAGGGGGCACCCCTGCTGTCAACACTCGGGGAGAATCCACCCAAGGCAGAAACATCAAGGAAAGGACCCCTCTTTCCTAGTTCCCTGCCCAGGGATATCCCCCGACTGAGCAGCGTCTGCCAAAACGCCCGTCATCGAGCCGTCGACCTTCGAGCATCCCGCTGCTGACCCCGAGGGGCGCGAGCCCTGCCGCCCTGCCCTGGGTCACATCGGGGAAGGCCTTCTGCTGTGGCTGCGAGCCCGGACCGGCCTCGGGATCCGCCCTGCCCAGCCGGGGCGCTGTTTGCCGCTGCCCCCCAAGTTCCGGGGCCCGGGGAGAACCCGAGGGTCCACGCTCGCACGTGGACGCCTCACACCCGCCCGCTCCCCCCCTCCCAGCCCCCATAGGTCTCCACGGCGCCGGGCCCTGCCCCGCCCGGCCCAACCCGCCTAGTCGGCTCAGTCGGGCTGGGCCAGGATTGATGTGGCTGCGCCCTGGCCCCACCCTACCTGGGTGGTGGCAGCGGTGGTGGCGGCCACTCTGGCCAGGCTCCGCCTGTTACTTAGGGACACTGCCTGCCCTGGGAAGGTCCGGCCCCTCCGAACCAAGGCTCGGCGGTGGCGACTCCGGGCTGCCCCTGGCTCCGCGCTCCCGGCGCTGAACGTGTGAACCACGTGACCCCCCACCGGGGCGGGAGGGGGGGAGCTGAGCTCGCGGCGGCCCGAGGGAGAGGCCGCGGCCAAGCCGAGTCACCCTTAAAGGAGACGCGCCGCCCCAGGGGCCGTCGGTAGCTCTCACTTTCTCACCGCCCCTGCCCTCTCCGACTCACTGGACCTGGAATGGGGGGGTGGGGTGAGGAAAGGGAGGACACCTCAGTAAAGATACGACTGGGGGAGGGGAGCGTCTGGGCTTGCAGGGGGCCGCCCCACGTGGCGTTTCTAGACTCCTGGGGGCCTTTCCCCTCCCGGTAACCCCTGTGGCTGCTCGTGAAGCTCCTGCCTCCAAGCCTTTTTCGTAACTCGGTATTAACACGGGCAACCCCGACTACCAACCAGAGCTCAGGTTCCGCAGAACCACGTCCGGGTAAGCAGAAGGCCGTGCACCTTCAGAGTCTCGTCCCCCATCCCACCTGGTCCATCCTCAACCCCTGCCCCCACTGCTCCCGAGGTTCCCCCTGGATTTCCCTGTGCCCCCTTCCTCCATGCCACCCACCGCTGCCTCCACCCTAACACAACACGCTTTCCAAGCTTAGGAGGCCCGGGGGAGCTCCGTGATAGACCCCCACGGGATCCGCCAACTCCTTTAAAATGAAAAAGCAGCAGAATCACGAGTAGAAGCGTGTCCCTTCCCTCAAACAAACACACGAGGTTCCACGCTCCCGGACATGTGACTCGCGCCCCGCCTCTTCCCTCTCCCTCCTAGGCAAACAGGCCTCGCCGCACCTCCCGGGAGGGCCACAGCCTCTCCTAGGGTGCAGTGCGCCCAGGCCCGGGGGCGCGGAGCTTTAGGGAAAGGTACCTGCAACGCCCCGGGCGAGGTGCCACCTGCCCACCCACGCGCCTGTCCACCCCTGAGGCTTGTGGCTCCTGGCCCAGCAGAGACCGCCCAAGGCGGCTAGGGCGAGGCGCGCCACGCGCCAGGCTCACCGCTCCCTCCGTCCCACCTCCCAGCCCGACCTCTTACCAGTGAGAACGCCATGGGGCGGCCCGGGCCGCGGCTCACGCCGCCCGGCTTGGATGGGCGCGTTCAGCCACACTGGCACGGGCCACCTCCGAGGCTCTACTTTGCAACCAGCGGCGGCGCCGCCCACCGGACGGCTTATAAAGCCCGAAGGAGCGGCCGTGCCCCCGCCCCCTGCGTCCTCCCCCGCCCCGCACCACCAACTCAGGACACCTGTTCCCCCAGGCTCGGGCGCCAGCTCGCAAGTGCGGTCCACCCTCGAGGCGGCACCGCGCGCCCCCGACGCCCCGCGTACCCTTCCCCAGGAAGGCTGGGAGAACCCCACCCGCTTCGGGATACCCTTAAAGGGGACGCGGTCCCTGCCCCCTAGAGTGGTCTGGAGGTTAAGGAGGGGCCAGCGGGTGGGTGCTAGAGGTCAACAGCCTGAAGTAGCGGAGCGAGCGCAGGAGCAGGAGTACAGCGCAGGGATGGGCCGGAGAATGGGAAGGAGCATGGATGAGCTGCGGGGAGAGCACCCCCACCCCCATCCCCATCCCCACAAAGGCGGTCCAAAAACTCAGAAATGCCCCTGGCTGAATCGTGACTGCTTCTGAATAGAGCCGGGGCCTGCCCTAATTCACGCGCCGGCCCACACAGCGCACTCACCTCCACATTTTGCCTTTGTACGCTACAGAAGTTGAGGGGTGCTGCTGGCGATTCCCCCGAATCCTAAGCTCGGCCCTTCCTGTGCCCTTTGGGGAGTTCCGCCGACGCCTCCTGGGCAAGGGCCACCCTGAGTCGAAACCCTAAGAACGGGTCGGTTTCTTTTTTTTTTTTTTTGAAGCCTAGACGCTCCAATAACAGAAGTAAGCTTTGAATGTTCTCAGGCAAAGGTGAGCTCGGTGCAATTTACCTGATTTTTGAGGGGCCTCCTTTTCATTTCCATAGATCCCAACTTATAAAGCTGGAAGAATTTTAGAGTTCATCAAAGCCACAGCCTCCTTTTAAGCGGCGGCCCAAAGACGGCCTACTGCGGATAAAGGGAATGGGGGGAAGGGGAGATAAGCGGGTTTTAGGAGCCTATTGTGTGCCCAAAGCTTTACACATTACCTTGTGGGACCGCCACAATAGCTCTAGGAAGTGGTGCTTTTATTATCACTACTGTTGAGAAAACTGAGGTGAAGGGTTCGGGATCGTAGTTGTGGAGAATTCTCCTTAGGGAAAAGAAACTGATCAGGGAGGGGGACCAAGGGTCAGCCGTGGAGCTCGGGCTGGGGAGCATTACTGGGGGCCGCCGGGCGGTCCTTCACTAAGTGTTTAATAAGCGCCTACTGCGCGCCCAACCCAGGGCCAAAAGATGGGATCAGCCCTGGGCCTGAGAAGCACCCAGGAGAAAGCGGGCCTCGGACAGAACAGGTGGAGGCGTGGGCGGCCGATGAGAGGGGCCGCTGGCAACGTGAGAGGCCAGCTGCAGTCCTAGTCCTTAGACGAGACCACTTTATTTATTGTTAAAGTCTTTCCTAACACCCCTTTTCCTGCATCTTCATTAGAGCTTCCACAATGTGCCACATCTATCTCTGCATCCCCAATCAACCTAGAATTAAATGCCTCCTCTCATTCATTGCTCCATAAATTCCAAGTCCCCTTTGCAAGGCTTTCAGGAAAATGGGGAGGGAGAGGTAGGAAACAGACACTGGAGAGTGAGAGAGACAGACAGAGAGGCAGAATAGGAATTACTTGGTTTCTCTCTGGAATTAGAATTAAGTCCTCTAGCCCATCCCACACTCTAAACTAGAAACTGAGATGTGGGTTTTAGGTATGAAAGGAAAGATCATGAATGCTAGTCTTGTCAGTGCTGGTTACACTAATTCACAGCTTCCCTTTTCTACAGAACTGTTCTACTCATTGTTTATGGGCCCATGATTGGCATCTCCGGGATCATTGAAGGGAGTAGGCAAGCTCTTTGATCATTAGGAGGGGGTGGGTTCCTCTTAGATGATACCTTATTTGGATTGAGGGAAGGCTCTTTGGTAACACTTTGAACAAACTACACTAAGTAGGAGAGGTTTATAATTGCTCTTTGCCCCCTAAGAATGATCATTTTTACCATATCCCCTTTTTAATGTTGAATGTTTGACAGTTTAACAAAGTAATTGCTAATACATGATTTCATTTCATCACACAATCCTTCAAGGAAAGCAGAACATTATTAACCCCACCCCCTGTTTTATAAATGAAGAAATTGAGGCCCAAACAAATTAATAATTACTCAGCTAAATATTGCATTGAGGTTTTCAAGATTAATATTCCAAGGTAGATAGTGCATGCAAGTAGAATGAGCTCCCTTCTCAGCTCTTCATGCTGCTGAACTATTGTGGAGAAAGTAATTCAGCTAAAATAACTGGAGTACAAAGGGATGTTAATCTCAGTTGGACCCCAATGCCCCACAGCAATGCTTTATTCTTATTGAGCTTCTTTTACACTCCCCAGAATAGCGGTTTCAGATCTCTTCTGTTCTCTCACTAGTCACTCTCCAAAAAAGTACTTCGACCTCTATTTTACTAAGAAAACATGATTAGGTGATAGAGCAGAATACAGCCAGGTGTAGTGTGGATAGAAATGGGAAAGAGCTGACTTGAGACATTCATTATCTTTTTTTTTTCTTTACTAAAGCTTTTTATTTGCAAAACATATGTATGGGTAATTCTTCAACATTAACAAAAACTTCAACATTACAAAACTTTCCGTTGCAAATTTTCCCCCCTAGTCCCCACCCCTTCCCTAGATGGTAAGAAGTCCACTACAGAGACATTCATTATCTTACCAGCCTTAGTATCTTCAACTGTAAAATGGGCTAATAATAGCCCCTTCTCCGAAGGGTGGTTATGATTAAATATTTCCTTTTCCCCTTCCACATATAAAACCTCATTAATCTCTATCACTCCCCTGTCTTGTCTCTCCATTCTGCTTTCCTTTGATTCAGAAGAAGGGGTGACCCTCCTCCCTTACTAAGACTAACCATTCCCTTTGCTTATAACTTTGATTCATCCTCTTAAAGGCTTTTTTTTCTTTTTTTTTCTTTTTCTTTTTTCTTTTTTTTTTTCTTTTTTTTTTTTTTTGCTGAGGCAATTGGGGTTAAGTGACTTGCCCAGGGTCATACAGCTAGGGAATGTTAAATGTCTCAGATCAAATTTGAACTCCAGACCTCCTGACTTAAGGGTTGGTGCTCTATCCACTTCGCCACCTAGCTGCCCCCAGGCTTACTTTCTCAATCGTTCTCCTTATTTAATCTTTCCTTATTCACTCCTTTCCTGTTGCCTACAAACATCTCTCATTCTCCTAAAAAAAAAACAAAAAAAAACAAAAAACTTGCTACGACCTTGCCCTCCCCTTGAGTAATCATCCTAAAAATCCCCCCCAATACTTACCTTGTATTTTTATGTGAATTCTACAATCAGCTTTGCTATAGATTGACTAAGTTAGATTTGACTAAGTCATTCCTAAACATCATCAGGTCACACAAAATCAAACAAAAATAGCGTAAAAGACACAATGCTCGAAAACTTAATCAGTGACATTTTAAAAATAATTAGAATCTAATCAAAATATTTATTTTCATGTTTTCACATTTTTGTACATATTAATGCCTAAGAAATATACAAATACTACAAAATTGCAGTAGCTGCTGGCTACTGCTGGACCTATATCTCAGTTCCCATACATGAGGGCTGTTCAAAAACTCTTGAAAGTTGCACAGGTGGAAACTTCGGATGAGGGAGCCAGAAGAAGTGATAGAATGTGCTTGGGCACAGAAGCAAACCAGAGTGGGTAGGCCTTAATCCACAACTCCTAGGGCCCCAGAACACAGGCAGTAAATAGGGCATTTTACCTTGACCATGACCTGAAGTTAGCTTGTAGAAAGAGGATATTGGAAGGGTTGCAGCTTGATAGTTATGTGAAGTGATGCCATTTTCTGCATTTTTGAGGTTTCTTATAGACGGAACAGAACATAAGCAAATACAAAATTCTAGTTATGCTCAAATCGTGCCATAATAAATCGCACTGGAACAAACTCATGTTTTCAAAGCAGGTTATAGCAGAATTGACTGACTGTGTATGTATATACCTATATCTATATATGTGTATTTGTGTATGTGCATGTTGTATACACATGTGGTCTATTTGAGTATTCCTTTTCAGTAGCTATCCCCCATGAATGAAAGCTCTTCCCCTAATCTGTTACTTGGCTTCCTTCAAGCCTCAGTTCAAATCTTACCTTTTGTAAGACACCTTTCCTGGCCTGTCTCTCTTCCCCATTCTATTTTATAGTTCTTCCTCTCTAAGAGTACATCCCAATTACACTGTATATATAGCTTGCAAATACATGATTGTTTTCATTTTGTCTCCCTTATTAGAATGAGAGCTCTTTGAGGTCAGGGATGGCAATTTTGTCTGTCTTTGTATCTCCGATGCTTAGCATAGTGTCTGGCACATAGTAAGTGGTAATAAATGTGGATTGATTAATCGGTAGAATGCAAGCTCTTATATGTTTAAAAGTATAAATTGCTCATTTTGTAATAGTAAAGAACTAAAAACTAAGAGGATAACATCAATTGGGGAATGACTAAATAAACTGTGATATACAAATATAATGGAATATTATTGTGTCCATGAGGAATGATGAAAATAATGGTTTCAGATAATCCTGAGAAACTTGTATGAACTGATAGAATGAAGTGAGAAAAGCCAAGAGAACAATTTATGTAATAACATAAAATCAACAACCAGCCCAACAACTTAAGAACTCTGATCCATATAGTGACAACCAGAAGATGAATGATGGACACCCACCTCCTCATAGAGAGTCAATGGACTCATATAGAATGAGACATCTTTTTGGGCATGAAATATTTATGAATTTATTTTTGCTTGACTATTTTTTGCAGTTTTGTTTATTATTGTTTTTTTGCTGAGGCAATTGGGGTTGTGTCTTGCTTAAGGTCACACAGCTATACATATATATATATATATATATACATATGTATATATATATATATATATTTAATGAAGGTAGAGAACAGAAAGTGTTTTTTGTCTTTGCATTCCCAGTGCTTAACACCTGGTAATGCCTGGCACTTAGTGTTTAATAAATGCTTGTTTATTAATCACCCTTCTACAATAGAAACTATTAAAAAAGATCATCTATATTCCCTGCCTCCCATTTCCTTAGCTCTCCCTTCTTAATCCTTTGTTAGCTGGCTCCTGAACCTAAGAAGCTGCTTTCCTAAAGGTGATCAATTTATTCCCTCCCCCCCACTTAATAGTATTTTCCTCTAATAACATATAAAATATTTTTCAACAGTAACTTTTCCCCCTAATTTTCAATAGTATTTTATTTTCCGAATACATATAAAGATAGTTTTCAGCATTCATTTTTATAAAACTTTGTGTTCCATTTTTTTCTCCTTCCATTACCTCTCCCCTCCCCAAGATATCAGGTAACCTAATATAGGTCAAATATGTGTGATTCTTTTAAACATTCCATATTTATCATGGTATACAAAAAAAATCTGACTAAAAAGGAAATAAACCATGAGAAAGAAAAAACAAACAAAGTGAAAATCCTATGTTTCCAGCTATATTCAATCTCCATGGCGCTCTCTCTCTGGTTGTGGATGATATTTTCCATCCCAAGTCTATTGGAATTGCCTTGAAATATTAGTGCTGCAAAGAGCCAACTCCATCACAGTTGATCATCACACAATCTTTTTGTCACTGTGTATAATGTTCTCCTGGCTCTGCTCACTTCACTCAGCATCAGTTCATGTAAGTCTCTCCAGGCCTCTCTGAAATCCTGCTGATCATTTCTTATAGAACAATAATATTCCATAACATTCATATACCATAACTTGTTCAGCCATTCTCCAACTGATGGGCATAGACTCGATTTTCCATTCCTTGCCCCTACAAAAAGGGCTGCTACAAAACTTTTTGCATGTGAGTCCTTTTCCCTTTTTTATTTTATTTTTTGCTTTTTTGCTGAGGCAATTGGGGTTAAGTAACTTGCCCAGGGTCACACAGCTAGGGGATGTTAAGTGTCTGAGACCAGATTTGAACTCAGGTCCTCCTGGATTCAGGGCTGGTTCTCTATCCACTGTGCCACTTAGCTGCCCCTTTTTCCCTTTTTTATGATCTCTTTGAGATACATGCCCAGTAGAAACACTGTTGGATCAAAGAATATGCATGGTTTTATGGCCCTTTGGGCATTAGTTCCAAATTACTCTCCAGAATTATGAAATCATTTCACAACTCCACTAATAATTCATTAGTGTCCCAGTTTCCTATACCCTCTCCAACATTTATCTTTTTAGCCAATCTGAGGGGTGTGAAGTGGTACCTCAGAATTCTCTTGATTTGCATTTCTCTAATCAGTAGTGATTAAGAACATTTTTTATATGACTAGAAATAACTTAATTTTCTTCATCTGAAACATGTTCATATCCTTTAATCATTTATCAATTAGGGAATGACTTGTATTCTTATACATTTGAGTGACTTCTCTATATATTTTAGAAACGAGGCCTTTATTAGAAACACTGGCTGTCAACAATTTTCCCCCCAACTTTCTGCTTTTCTTCTAATATTAGCTGCATTGTTTTGTTTCTGCCATATTATTTTACAATTTCCCGGCAATTTTTGTCAAATAGTGTATTTTATCCCAGAAGCTGGAGTCTCTGAGTTTATTAAACATTAGATTACTATAGTCATTGATATGTCTTCTATACTTAACTTATTCCACTGATTCACTACTCTCTTTCTTAGCCAGTACCAAATGATTTTGATGGCTGCTGCTTTTTATAATATAGTTTTAGATCTAAGATGGCTAGGCCACCTTCCTTTGCATGTTTTTTTCATTAATTCCCTTGATATTCTTGACCTTTTGTTCTTCCATATGAATATTGTTAATTTTTCTAGCTCTCTACAATTTGGCAATTTAATTTGTATGATGCTGAATAGATTATTTTAGGTAGAATTGTTATTTTTATTATGGTAGCCCATCCATAAGCAACTGATATTCTTCCATTTGACTTTATTTGTGTGAAAAGTGTTTTGTAATTGTGTTCACATAGTTCCTGGCTTTGTCTTAGCAGGTAGATACCCAAACATTTTATTTTATCTATAGCTATTTTAAATGAAATTTCTCTTTCTATCTCTTGCTTCTGGACTTTGCTATTAACATATAGAGATGGTGATGATTTATGTGGGTTTATTTTATATCCTGCGACTTTGCTAATGTTAATTATTTCTAATAGTTTTTTAGTTGATTCTCTAGGATTCCTTAAAAATATTATTATATCATTTGCAAAAAGTGATAGTTTTTTTTTTCCTCATTACCTACTATAATTCCTTCAACTTCTTTTTTCTTATTGCTATAGCTAACATTTCTAGTACAATTTTGAATAATAATGGTGATAATGGGAAGCCTTGTTTACCCCTGATCTTGGTGGGAATGTTTCTAACTTATCCCCATTACATATAATACTTGCTGATGGTTTTAGATAGGTACTACTTATCATTTTAAAGAAAACTCCATTATTCTTATGCTCTGTAATTTTTTTAAAATTAGGAATAAGTGTTGTATTTTGTCAAATGCTTTTTTCTGCATCTATTGAGACAATCATATGATTTCTGTTAATTTTGTAATTGATACGGCCAAATATGCTGATACTTTTCCTGACACTGAACCAGCCCTGCATTCTTGATATGAATCCCATTGGATCATAGTGTATTAATTTGCTGACAAGTTGCTGTAATCACTTTGCTAATATTTTATTTAAGATTTTTGCATCAATATTCATTAGGGAAATTGGTTTATAATTTTCTTTCTCTGTTTTGGTCTTTCTGGTTTAGGTATCATTGTCATATCTATGTCATAAAAGGAATTTGGTAGGGCTTCTTCACCTATTTTGCCAAATAGCTTATATAGTATTGGAATTAATTGTTTTATAAATGTTCGGTAGAATTCACGTGCAAATCCATTTGGTGATTTTTTTCTTGGGGAGTTCATTGATGGATTGTTCAATTTTTTTTCTAAAATAGAATTTTTAAAGTATTTTATTTCGTCTTCTCTTAATCTGAGCAATCTATTTTTTTTGGGGGGGGGTTGGGTTTTTTAAAAATTTATTTATTTTCCTTATTTTTCTTTTTTTAATTAAAACTTTTTATTTCCAAAACATATGTATGGGTAGTTCTTCAACATTGACCCTTACAAAGCTTTCTGTTACAAATTTTCTCCCTAGTCCCTACCCCTCCCCTAGATGGCAGGAAGTCCACTACATGTTAATTATGTTAAAATACTTACAAATTGAATATATGTATACATATTTCCACACTTATCATTGTTTTGCAAGAAAAATCATATCTACAAGAAAAACAAATCAGAGAAAGGAAACACAATGCAAGCAAACATCAATAGAGAGCATGAAAATGTTATGTTGTGGTCCACATTTCATATCCCTCTCTCTGGATGTATATGGCTTTCTTCACTGAACAATTGGAACTGGTTTGAAACATTTCATTGTTGAAGAGAGCAATGTCCATCAGAATTGATCATCATGTAATATTGTTGTTGCTGTGTATAATGATCTCTTGGTTCTGCTCGTTTCACTCAGCATCAGTTCATGCAAGTCTCTCCAGGTCTCTCTGAAATTGTCCTGCTGGTCGTTTCTCACAGAACAATAATATTACATAATATTCATATACCATAATTTGTTCAGCCATTCTCCAATTGATGGGCATCCATTCAGTTTCCAGTTCCTTGCCACTACAAAAAGGGCTGCCACAAACATTCTTGCACATGTGGGTCCCTTTCCCTCCTTTAAGATCTCTTTGGGATATAGGCCCAGTAGAAACATTGCTGGGTCAAAGGGTATGCACAGTCTGATAACTTTTTGAGCATAGTTCCAAATTCCTCTCCAGAATGGCTGGATTCATTCACAGTTCCACCAACAATGCATCAGTGTCCCAGTTTTGCCACATCCCCTCCAGCATTCGTCATTATCTTTTCCTGTCATCTTAGCCAATCTGACAGGTGTGTTGTGGTACCTCAGAGTTGTCTTAATTTGCATTTCTCTGATCAATAGTGATTTGGAGCACCTTTTCATATGACTACAAATAATTTTAACTTCATCATCTGAAAATTGTCTGTTCATATCCTTTGACCATTTATCGATGAGAGAATAGCTTGAATTCTTATGAGACAATTCTCTGTATATTTTAGAAATGAGGCCTTTATCAGAACCCTTAAATGTAAAGATGATTTCCCAATTTATTTCTTCCCTCCTAATCTTGTCTGCATTAGTTTTGTTTGTACAAAAACTTTTTAACTTAATATAGTCAAAATTATCTATCTGGTGTTCAATTAAGAGTTCCAGTTCTTCTTTGGACATAAATTTATTCCATCTCCACAGGTCTGAGAGGTAAACTATACTATGTTCCTCTAATTTACTTATAATATCACTCTTTATATCCAAATCATGAACCCATTTAGATCTTATCTTGGTGTGCGGTGTTAGATGTGGGTCAAGCCCTAATTTCTTCCACACTAGTTTCCAATTTTCCCAGCAGTTTTTGTTGAATGGTGAGTACTTATCCCAGAAGCTGGGGTCTTTGGGTTTATCAAACACTAAATTGCTAAAGTTATTGCCTAGTTTGTCCTGTGATCCTATCCTATGCCACTGATCGACTACTCTATTTCTCAGTCAGTACCAAATGGTTTTGATGACTGCTCCTTTATAATATAGTTTTAGATCTGGTAC
Organism: Myrmecobius fasciatus; assembly: GCA_023553655.1. Classification (NCBI taxonomy): domain Eukaryota; kingdom Metazoa; phylum Chordata; class Mammalia; order Dasyuromorphia; family Myrmecobiidae; genus Myrmecobius; species Myrmecobius fasciatus. Next base: position 534,573 of record JAJPUD010000894.1, read on the forward strand.
AGCAAGGCCACCCTCATCGGCCTTTTTTTTTCATTAATTCCCTTGAAATTCTTGACCTTTTGTTCTTCTAAATGAACTTTGCTACTATTTTTTCTAGATCTGTAAAATAATTTCTTGGGAGTTTGATTGGTATGGCACTAAATAAGTAAATTAGTTTGAGTAGTATTGTCATTTTTATTATATTCCCTCGGACTACCCATGAGCACTGAGCAATCTATATTTTTGTAAATTTTCATTCAGTTCGCTTACATTGTCAGATTTGTTGACATACAATGGGTAAAATAGCTCCTAATTATTGTTTTAATTTCCTCTTCATTGGTACTAATTTCACCCTTTTCATTTTTGATACTGGTAATTTGGTTTTCTTCTTTTATTTCTAATCAAATTGACCACAGATTTATCTGTTTGGTTTGGTTTTCTCATAAAACCAACTCTTTGTTTTGTTTATTAGTTCAATAGTTTTCTTTCAGTTTTATTAATCTCTCCTTTGATTTTCTTAATTTCTAATTTGGTATTCAGTTGAGAGTTTTTAATTTGTTATTTTTCTAGTTTTTTTGTTGTTGTTGCATGCCCAGTTTATTGATCTTCGATTTCTCTATTTTATTCACTAAGAATACAGATACAAAATTTCCTCTAAGAACTGCTTTAGCTACACCCTATATGTTTTAGTTTTCAACATTCACTTTTATAAGATTTAGAGTTTCAAATTTGTTCTTCCTCCCTGCCTCCCTTGGCACCCTCCCCAGTATAGCAAGCAATATGATAAAGATTATATGTATAATTTTATTAATCATATTTCCCCTTCAGTCATGTTGTGAGAGAAGAATTAGAACAATATAAAAAATCACAAGAAAGTAAAAACAAAAACATTTAAAAGATAAAATAGGATGTTTCAATCTACATTCAGACTCCATGGTTCTTTCTCTGGATGTGGATGGCATTTTTCATCATTAGTTTTTTTGAATTGTCTTGAATCATTGCTGAAAAGAGCTAAGATTATCATAGCTGATCATCATACAATGTTGCTGTTGCTGTGGACAATGTTTTCTCCCTGTGCTCACTCCAGTTCTCTATATATTTGAGAAATGAAGCCTTTATCAAAAATACTGACTGTAAAAATTGTTTCCCAGCTTCTGCTTTCCTTCTGATCTTGGATGCTTTGACTTCATAAGTGTAAAAATTTTCAAATTTAACATTTTTGAAATGATCCATTTTGCATTTCATAATGTTCTCTCTCTCTTGTTTGGTCATAAATTCTTCCTTGCTCCACAGATCTGGCAAGTAAACTATTCCTTGCTCTCCTAATTTGCTTATGGTATCACCTTTTATATTTGCATTATGTACCTGTTTTGACCTTATCTTGGTATGTGGCATGAAATGTTGGTCTATGTTTAGTTTCTGCCATACTATTTTCCTGTAATTCAACAATTTCTTTTTTTTAAAATTTTTATTTATTTTTATTAATATTTTTTATTTGCAAAACATATGTATGGGTAATTCCTCAACATTAACCCTTACAAAGCTTTCTGTTACAAATTTTCCCCCCTACTCCCCACCCCTCCCCTAGATGGCAGGATATCCACTACATGATAATTATGTTAGAATACTTAAGAAATCAAATATATGTATAATTATTGCCACACATCATTTTTTGTGCAGGAGAAATCATATCTACAAGAAAGAATAATCCAATAAAAGAAATACAATGCAAGCAAACCTCAATAGACAGCATGAAAATGTTATGTTGTGGTCCACATTTCACATCCCTCTCTCTGGGTGTATATGGCTCTCTTCACCGAACAATTGGAACTGTCAACCATTTCTTTAATGATAAATAGAAACGGCCTTTTCTCAGTTCTTGTTAACCTAGACTTCTCTGGCTTCTGATGAGTGGGCATTCATTCAACATATTTATTCTTAATCCAACATGTTATTTCTCTGTCATCTTCATACAATGGTTAAGCTACATCTTAAAGAAAAAAAAGGGACTCCTGAGGCATAGATAAGGAAGTATATTTTCTGCCAAGGCATGGAGGCTGCAGTTAGGGGATCATGTATGAGGAATAGAAAGGACAATTTGGCAATAATAGAGTGAGGAAAGTGGAAATATTGTCAGCAGGCTCGGGAGTAGGGGTAGAAAGGTCATTCTGATGTATATCTGCTGGGAGGAGCACTTTTAGAAGTAATTGCCTAGATTAATCATCTTTATTCTGTTAGGTACTGATGTTTATTTTGTTGCTCTAGTTTATAATTCCTGATGTCACAGGTGCTGTGCTATTGATGCCAATGAGATAATTCTCAACTATAGACAGAAAGAAAATGGAACTCTAATTTACAGGGATTATCCATTCATCAAGGTTCAAAATGAATCAAGACATGAAAAGAACCCAAAACACATGAATCAGTATTGTCATGGATTCCCTGGACAAAGGATAATCTAAGCAGTAATGTCATGGGGAAGGTTTGATACATAGAGCACTGGAGTTTACTCCCTTAGAAGTAGTTGCCTTTTGGCTTCCAACAACTCCCCTCATTATATTGCTTTTCTATTCTATGGTTGAGAAAGAATCCCCCCGCCCAAGTATAGTGAGGTCAGATTGAAAAACTAGTTCTTTTGAGTCAAATACCTTCAACCCATAGCTACATCTCACAAGCCACTGTTATATAAAGAAGCACAGAAAAAGGAGGACTGTATATGAAAGCATAAATTTCTGTTATGTACAGCATGGGTTTTTTTTAAATGCATAAAAACTCAATAACAGCAATCCTGATAGTATGTGTTCTCCCTTAATTGCCCTCTACTTTTCTCTACAGTTTTAAATTATTTCAGTAATGCTTTTTAAATTTTTTTTGTCTATCCCCCTCTTCTCCCTAAAAAAATTTTTAAAAAGATTCCTTTATGATAAATAAGCATATTCTAGCAAAACAAAGCACACACAGTAAATATTTCTGGAGATGGATATTCCATTCACTAACTCTACTCCATCTATCTCATTATCAAAAGATGGGAAATATGATTCTCAACCATGTTCTGCAGTTGTGTTTTGTCATGGCATCAATCTGAGTTCTCAAGTCTTTTAGAGTTGTTTTAGAGTCTACAATGTAGTAGGGAATGAATAAATTCTTTTCCTGATTCTGCTCACTGTATTCTAGAACAGTTCATAAAAGTTTTCCCATGTTTCTCTGAATCTTTCTCCTTAGTAATTTATTACATATCTACCTTTCCAGTTCACATTACTCCTGCTAGAGTATATTGTAGTCAAACTGGTATATTAGTTTCCTGAACGTGATATAAAATCGTTCACCTCCCAGACTTTTAAAAACCTGCATCCTATGCCTGGAATAAACTCTTCTTACCTCAGACTTTTTAGAATTCCTTCAAATATCAACAAGTGCTACCTTCTATTCATTCACTGGTTTCACCAATTATTAATGCTCTTCCTCAAATTATTTTGCATTTATTCATCTAGATAACATTGCTTCTTGTCTCCTGGCTAGGGTTCTATATCAGGAACATAACTGCTTATTATGTTTGCCCTAGCTATCAGGCCTCCAAAACACAGCAGTAACCTGCTATGAAGTCTGGACTGCCTCAAGGGATGATGTTGAACTTTCTAATCATCAATTTTCCTTATCTGATTTATCCCCAATTTATTGGTGATTCTGCTTAAACTCTTTCTTAGTGGTTAGAGTATTATTAACCCTTCTTACTCTCTCAATTACAGATCAACCTTGGGCTGCAAAAAGAACAAATCTCTATTCCCCAATGACACCATTCTTATTCTTCTTTCCCATCTACCTCAATCCCACCTCCAAAAATGTTCCACTCCAGACCTGAGACCCTTTCGCTCTGTCTCTTCAAGTTCCCACTCTTCTCAAGATCATTGGAACTGGTCTGAATCATCTCATTGTTGAAGAGAGCTACGTCCATCAGAATTGATCATCATATAGTCTTGTTGTTGCCGTGTATGATGATCTCCTGGTTCTGCTCACTTCACTGAGCATCAGTTCATGCAAGTCTCTCCAGGCCTCTCTGAAATCATCTTGCTCAACTAAATTCCTTTTTTAAAAACCCTATTTACAATGCCTATTCTCCCTCTTCTCATTCTTGTCTAAATTTTCTGCAGTCTCATCATTTGATTGAAACTACTCTATATTGCTGTAATGGCCTTTTCTCAGTCCTTATCCTTTTTGACCCCTGGTGCATCATTTGACACTGTGGATTACTTGCTCCTCTTGCATACTATTTTCTCTCTGGAGTTTTGTGAAACTGTTCTCCCTTTCTCCTCCTCTTACCTGTCTGAACTGCTTCTTTTTTGTCTTTGCTGGTTCTTTATCCAGATCATGCTCAGTAACTATGTCTACCTCCCAAGGCCCTCTGCTCTTTTCAGTCCATGTCTTCTCCCTTGGCAATCTCACCAGCTCTTACAGATTCAATTCTCATTTCTTTTTTTGGTGATTCTCCCATCCATATAGCTCATCCTAGTTTCTTTCTTGAGCTCCAATTTTACATCATTTGTTTTTTAGTCCTCTTGAACTTGTGTCCTCTAGGTATCTCAAACTCAACGCATCCAGAACAGAATTTCTTCTCTCTTCCCCTCCCTCAGTCTTCCCCTCTTCTCAACTCTTTACAAGTCTTTTCATCGCAATAAAACTATGGCACTTGTTTTCTCTTTATTTCTTTGAGAGTTAAAAAATAGTATAATCCAGTTTAAAATCCTTGGGATATTCTCTTTGAATTTAGCTCTCAATATTCAGATATCTATTTGATCATATCACAACCTCATAATATCATAACCTTATCACTTCAGGAGCTCCCTTCAACCATAAAGATCACAATTTCAACATGCTTGCCCGTCCTGTGCAGTTCTCATTTCCCACACTCTTTTCTATGTATACACTGCTCACCTTGTATTCTTCTGAGGCAGTGGTATTCCAGGTCTTGCTGCTAAAAAGGTATTAATTATGTTCCTGTTATGGGGTAATTACTTTGAGCAAAAAAACTTAGAAGGAAGCACAGGAATCAGGTTAGCTTTGAAAATGATGTGTAATATTTATTACAAAGTTTTTTTTTTAAATAAACTGTGAAATGGAAATTCATGGTTTTATATTGAATCCTCTTTTTATGTTGTGCTGTTAACATGGAAATGCTCCCTTTATTTGTCTTTTTGTATTTAAGTTAAAAATGTATAAAAACATTTTACAAGAAAATTCTTGGCCTCCTTCACCTCGCTCCCTCTTTGAGAAGGCAAGCAATTTCATGTGGATCGTACATATGTAGTCATGAAAAACTTTTTTTTCCATATTGTGAAAGAAAACACAGACCAAAAATATCCAAAAAGAAAAATAAAGTTAAAAAATATTATACATTAATCAATTCTTATGGACATGGCTTATATCCCAAAGAAATCTTAAAGGAAGAAAAGGGCCCCACATGTGCAAGAATGTTTGTGGCAGCCCTTTTTGTAGTGGCTAGAAACTGGAAACTGAATGGATGCCCATCAGCTGGAGAGTGGCTGAACAAATTATGGTATATGGATGTTATGGAATATTATTGTTCTGTAAGAAAAGACCAGCAGGACGATTTCAGAGAGGCCTGGAGAAACTTGCATGAATTAATGCTGAGTGAAACGAGCAGAACCAGGAGATCATTATACACAGCAACAACAAGACTATATGGTGATCAATTCTGATGGACACGGCTCTCTGCAACAATCAAATGTTTCAAACCAGTTCCAATTGTTCAGTGAAGAAAGCCATATACACCCAGAGAGAGGGATATGAAATGTGGACCACAACATAACATTTTCATGCTCTCTATTGATGTTTGCTTGCATTGTGTGTTTCCTTTCTCAGATTTTTTTTTTTGTAGATACGATTTTTCTTGCACAGCAAGATAAGTGTGGAAATATGTATATATCTATTCGACTTGTCAAGTATTTTAATATAATTAACATGTAGTGGACTTCCTGCCATCTAGGGGAGGGGTGGGGACTAGGGGGAAAATTTGTAACAGAAAGCTTTGTAAGGGTCAGTGTTGAAGAATTACCCATACATATGTTTTGGAAATAAAAAGTTTTAATAAAAAAATATGCTTCAAACTGCATTCGGACTCCATCAATTCCACTCCCTTTCTAAAAAGAAAAGTAAAAAACCTGGATCTTTCTATTGGGCAGAGGATGGAAATTCAGGAGCTGTTGTTCATGGGTCGTGGCCCACTCTGGTCAACATGGGACCTTTGACTTGCTTTGTTTTCCAGACTGGAAGAGTTAGTTCCCCTTTCTTGAGTCAATAAGGTGGTCCTCCTAATCCAGAGTAAATGCTAAGTTTAGGGCAGACACTTGTCCAGTTTAGCTTCTGTCGGCTCAAAACTCCTGAGGGCCAGCCAGTTTCAGCCTCTTGGGCAGGCCTGCCACACCATGCCCATCTTCTCCCTGCTTTATTCATTACCCACAGACTACTGTCCAAAGGTCACTGAACAGGGTTTGCTTGGCAATTATGTCTTCTAAATGATCTTGATATATGGATGAGAAATACCTTGTTCTGAAAGAGTCTATAAAGTGGCATTTTGGTTTTTCCAAATGGAATGATTTTTTGAAATCAGCAAACAAGCACAACAATATCTTCTAGTCTCT
>JAJPUD010000895.1:0-75111 GCA_023553655.1 Myrmecobius fasciatus
AAAAAAAAATTTCATTCTTTTAGTCATTGAAATTGTTAAGTCAGCCAAGAGAATATTGGTACTCCTATAACACAAGATTGACCATATCACTCCCATACTCAAGAAGCTTCAACAGTTTCTGATAGCCTCTAGGGGAAAATCCAGAATCCCTTGTTTGGCAATTAAAAGCCCTTTACAATCTGGCTCTAATCTACTTCTACAAGATTACACAACTCCTCTCAAGAAGTTTATATTCTAGCCAAACAATGATACTAACTGTTTCTTGTATTCAACATTCTATCTACCATCTCTATGCCCTTGCATGGTCTATTACCCTTGCCTCTGTCCTCATTCCATCCTAGGAATACTTGCTCCCTCCAGGGGAGTTGCTGAGTTCCTTCAACCAATTGACTGAAGAGACTAGACATCTCCAACATAGTTTTCTAGATTCCCCAATTATTACTTTATCTTCCAAAAATTATTTTGACGTGTGCTTATCTATGAGCATATTGTTACCTCAATTCAAAATCTCAGATAAGATGCTGCAAGAGTTTTGGGGAGCTCATGTTAAATTTATGTTTGGATTAGAAAGAGTGGATGTGTGCTGAATAGAATGCTGGACTTGGGGTGATGGCAGCCTGAATTTAAAACTTGTCTCTACTATAATGAGCTGTGTGGCCTGACGAACTCTCTGAATCTCAGTTTTCCCAACTATAAAATGAGGATAATAATAAAGCTAGTACCTCTCTCCCTTGAAGAACATTTTTTATGATGTCAAATTAACATGAGATGCACAAAGTTCTTTGGAAACCCATTGTCGGTTTTTATTACTTGGTAAAGAGATCTTAAGATAAAACAATCATCCATCCAGCTGGAATTATCCAATAAACCAATTAATAATTATTCCTTTATTTTGAAAGTTTTTTTCAATTGCTTCCTTTTAAAGTTATTTTTCCATTGGTACTCTGATTTGCATTCTCCCAAAGAGCTGTTCATCTTCCCCCAAGCTCTGTTTCTTTCTTTTCCTCAGACCACACAAAGACTCACTGTCACATTTTTCAGAGAAAATGTGTTGTACAAAGAGCCATGATGGCTAACTGGAGATAAGTTTCTCTAGGTGCAAAAGACCACAAGTGGACACACCATTCCTAGGAAACTCTCAGCCTTCCATTGTTGCTTCCAAAAGATTCTTATCAAAAGTTTTTTTTTTTCAGCACCACCTTGAAATTTACACTGTGCCCAAGCAAATACTAGTAACAATGACCCATTAAAAAAAAAACACCACCACAAATGTATATCTAGTTTCTCCATTATCAACAGTGTTACTAAACATGGTAGATGGCCTGAAGATTCTTAACTATTTGAAATCCATATGGCTGGTCATATAGAGTTTAAATTCATAAATCCCCTTTCTCAGAATTGGAGAGACCTCAGGAGTTATCAGGTCTATCCCATGTCTGAACATAAATTCCTTCTACAATATCCTGACAGTCATCTGGCTTTTATTTGAAGATCAATAAAAGGATAGATTTCAGAAAGGAAAGAGTTCTTCTGAATCAATTTCCTCTAATTTTAAATAATTTTAATCAATGACAAATTTTTCTAGAGCTCAAATTTAAATTTATTTGCATCTTCAGTTTCTAGTTCTGTCCTTATGACCAGACAGAGAAAAGCTATTATCTCTTCTGCCTCAAAGCCCTTGAAATACTTGGAGTAATCTTGTCTCCACTGGGTCTTTTCTTTTTCAAACCAAATAAACCCATATCTTTCAACAAATTATATACTTCCCAGACTACTCTACACCTTTGCTTTTCTACTCTGACTATTATTTCCACCTCATCTCCACCAAAACCTTGGACTTTGTCTGTCCCTTGGGCCCCTAGCTCTGGTAGGTTAGATTTTGCCTTATCTTGGTGGTTCCCAGGCCTTCACATCCCTTCCTGGCCAGCTCCATGCCACATCCCTTTCCAATTGCCTTTATATTGGATTCTCCCTCATTAGAATACAAGCTCTTTGATACAAGGACTCTCATGCATCCTCCATGTTGAGTGAAGTACTTGGCATATTTTAAGTATTTAACTAATGTTCTATCTCATACTGAGGCCCTGTACTATCATGTTGCTTTCCTAAAATGTGTTCGTCAAAATTGAATATAATTAATCAGATGTGATCTGAGCTTGAAAGATCACTAGTAGTTTTAAAAGTCTGAGGTGAAAAGCATATTGCAGGCACTGAGGACAACATTACAAAGGCACAGACATGATGTAGTGTTATGTGTAGGGAAGAGCAGGTGGACCAGTACGGCTGAATTTAGGGTGTGCAATGGGGAGTAAAGTATAATAATCCTGGAAAGACAATTGGCAGCCAGATTGTAAAGGGATTTAAATGTCAAAGAAAGGAGACAAGAGGGAGTCACTAGGGACTCTTGAGAGCAAAAGTAACATGGTCAGACTTAGGGTTTAGGAACCTCACTTTTTAAGTTGGGTGTTGGATGAATTGAAGTGGGAAGAAACTTGAAGCAGGGAAACTAATTAGGAAGCTATTATGCAAGTATAGGTGAGAGATAGCTTAGCTATAGTCAGACAGCATTGATCATCACCTAGCCTAAATAAAAGGAGAGTGCCCAGAAGGAAGTGGAATATCCTTTGAAGGCTTATTTATTCTATTCAGTTAAATTCAAACATAGGCATTTATTAAGCATCTACTCTATCACAGACTAGCTGTATGTTTCTGACTAAGCTATATTTTTATATTTTTATATTTATATATTTATATATGTACATGTTGTTTCCTCCAATAGAATGCAAGTTTCTTGAGGGAAAGTACTCTTTCTTTTCTATGTTTATAAAACCAGAACTTAACAGAGCCTGGCTCATCTGCTTAATAAATAATTAGTTGATTAAGTCTCAGTTTATTCATAAAGTCTTACAATTATGGGGTTGTTATGAGGTTCAAACTGATAATGCTATTTTAGCATTGTGCAAACTTTTAAATACTACATAAATGTCAGCTAATGCCATTGTTGTTGTTACTCTATGCGAAGTTCGGTGATAGAAAAAACAATCCAATCTTTATCAGATGCACACACGCCCAGCCTAAGACAGCAATTTTTGTCCAAGGTGCTAGTACCATCAGTGAGTTCCATAATATTTTTAAAGCATTTTACTGATTTGACTGCAGATACCTCATAATATCACAAACCTAAACTCATAAGAAATTACTGTTTTATAAAGGCACAAAGGTTAACCAGTGCTTTCAAATGAACCCAATTCCATATGAGCCACCAGATTTTTTTCTTCAGTTCTCTATGAGCTATTATTCATTCTTTCACACTCCCAGTCATTGTGCCAACAAAGGGGGTGGCAGGAGAGAACAATCTTGGATTTTTTCTTAAGAAAAAATTCTTTGGTCTCCCATCTCTAAATGGTCCTTCTCAAATCTTCACTCTCATTATTCTCATGTCTCATCTTATTTTTTATTATTCTTTTCATAGTCTTCCATCTTTCTTCAACACTGTTAATCTGCTGGCATATCACAGAGCATGAGTTACTGGCTGTTCTGTTTGTGAACCTTCCAGTCAACTGCCTATGATGGCCAGCTTGATTAAAGATACAAGTGGATCTGTCCCAGAGGAAACTGGAAATTTTGGAAAGAAGCAGGAGCCAGAAACATTACCATTATTGCTGTTATTATTCATTTTCAAGCTATGCATTCTCCAGGGGATGTTTGAAGAATCTGTTTAGGGAGAAGGTGTGAATTACAATACTCCAAATAATTGGGATTTTCCTCTGAATTTTTCAAAATTGTTTACCTTAGACTTAGGAAAAAGAATGGTGATCCTGACATGGGTTCAAATCCCATCTCTGACGTTTATTACATTACTATGATGTTTATTAGTTATTAATTTTCCCATCTCATCTTTAAAATGTAGAAGTTGGACTAGATGAAATCTCTTTGAACTCTATTTCTATGATTTAGTAAATTTTGGGGTAATGCCAATTCAATATTGCTTTTGGATTGGAATTATGATTTAAGAACTTCTGATGAGGAAACTCACTCTTATCAATACAGAGCCAAGAGTATATATTAGAAAAAAATGTCCCAAAGAACTTCCCGGGGCACTGAGAATTTAAATTATTGTCTCAAGATAAAACATGGGGATTCCCAGGCATTCCTGGGTTCAATACCCAACACAATACCAACATGCTGACTAATATAGTAATTATTTATTGATATCAATTAAGTGTAAGATACTGGCCTAGGTGCTTACCAGAGATGGTAAGATGAATAAGACAATATCCGTCTTCAAGAGGCTCTCAGAAAGCATGATAAAGGTAATAAAATTTTAAAAGTATTCAAATAGCATCAAATAAAACACAACAGGACATTATAATGGCACAGAAGAAGTATAAACTGCTAGGAGAGATGCTTCTTTCTATTATCAACAATTCATAAAGTCACAGCATCTCAGGGCTGGAAGAAACTTCAAGACTATCCAGGTCTACTTGCACCTGACTGAGATTCTCCCTGCAGTATCCTCAATAAGTGATCAAACAGTCTCTGCTTAAATACCTTCGAAAAAGAGGCTCCCAATCACACCAGAGGACAATCTGATCCATTCTTAGTTGCTCTAATTAGGAGGAACTTTTTTCCTGAAATTGTGTCAAAGTTAGCCTCTGTAACATCCACTCACTGTTCCCACTTTTCCCCTTTGGGGCCAAGAACAACAAGTCTAATCTCTTTAGTAGACAATTCTCATGTCTCCATCCTGCCAAACATTCTCTCTAATTAGATAATCCATAGCTCCTTTAATCAATCTTCATATGTCGTGGATTCAAGGCTCTTTATGATCCTGGTTGCCTTCCTATGAATCCTCTCTAACTTGTCAATGTCCTTCCTTAACTATGGTGCCCATAACTAAATGCAATATTCCATAAATGGCCTAAACAAAATAAAGATCAGCAATTACTTATTAAATTCAATGGCTTATTAAATTCAATTGTTTAAGAAGCCACAGAGGATGAGTTTTTATCCTTGATCTAAAACATGTTCTTGGCTCATGCAGATGGGATATATGTGGGAATGGATTTTATTAATGTTCTATGCTTTAAACTCCAAGGCAACAAAGATACCTAGAATCCTAAAAGGGAGTTGGCATATTGCTGTTGTTCAATCAAGTCTGATTCTTTGTAACTCCTTTGGAAAAGATACTGGTTTGGCATTTTGTTCTCCAGTGGATTAAGGGAAACAGAAGTAAAGACTTGCTCAGGATCTCCAACTAGTGAATATCTGAGGCTATATTTGAACACAGGTCCTCCCAATCCAGACCCAGTGCTCCATCTGCTGAGCCACATAGCTATCTCCAAGAGCTAATATATAGCCATCTTCTAATATATCCTTTGACAGCCCAGCCTTAAAAGTTGATTGAACTTGTCATGTTAATTTCCTTTTGAATTTTATAATCTTAAAAGATTTGCATAACTCCACTTCTATTCTTTAATTTCTGAATCAGAGACTGTGATCAATAAGAGAAAAATACTTCCACAAGGTGAAATACTGAGAAATTATTTTTAGAATTTTCCTCCTTATTCTCTGTGCCTTGATTTCTTTAGTATTTGAGTTCTGTGGGCATAGCTCTAGGAAATTTTATTTCCTGCTTTGTTGTTTAAAGAAGTAAAGGAAAGAGGCAGCTAGGTTGCACAGTGGATAGAGCACCAACCCTGAAGTCAGGAGAACCTGAGTTCAAATATGGTCTCAGACACTTAATACTTTTTAGCTATGTGACCCTGGGCAAATCACTTAACCCCAAATTTAAAAAAAAATTTAAAAGAAGGAGGAGAAAAGACTTAAAATATTTCCTGGCAAATTCTCTAAAAGCATATGTGAGCCACTTGTGGTGGTTCATGTCTGTATTCCTCATTACTGGCAAGGCTGAGGCGGGTAGATCACTTGACCTCAAAAGTTCTGAATTGTAGTGTGCTAAATCTATCTAATGTCTACATTAAGTTCAACACCAATACAATAAGGCAAAGCTTCTGTGTCCATCAGCAGTAGGATCAGACCCATGAGTGTCCACTGTACTTCCATCCTGGGCAAGATGTAAAAACTCAGGCTCAAAAAGAATAGTTTTGAGCTAAATGGCAACTAAAATCACTTTCAGTTCTAAATCTAAGAAGTTCTTTATATCTCCAAGTTGGAGCCTGATTCATCCTGGTTTAAATATCTTAATCAAAATACCATATGAAACAAAGATGTGGATCCATTTCCAAAATTATGTCGCAAAACAGTTGATAGAAACTAACAAAGTTTTGCACCACATGTGATTCAGCTAGAATATAGATTTAAATCAGTAAATCCATCTTAATTACCCAGAGAGTTGAAAGTCTGTTGAAAATGCTATTTTCAACAACCAGTGGTATGGGAGCTCATTTGTACAAAAAGACAAATTTGAGAGGTAGTGTGGGATCATAGAAAGACTGCTTAACTTGGAATCAATATGAACCAGGTTCAAATCCTGTCTTACACTTCTGGCTCTGACATTGGTCAAGTCACTTCATCTTTCTGAGCCTCAGTTTACTCATTTGTAAATTAGAATCTATAACACCAGTAGCCACCAATTTTGAGATTCAAATACGAAAAGCATTCTGCAAACTTCAAAGCCCTATGTAAATGTGAGATATTAAGTGTAACAAATCCATCTCAAAATGCACTTAAGCTTTTTGCCAACACAAGAAGCCAAAGAGCTGTTTCCTTCTTACACCCAAAGCACCACCACATTAAATGGTTTACTCAAGATCTCTAGGGATGAATGAGCCAGGAATAGTTCAAATCAAGAATAAGCAGTTGCTCATTCAGGCATGCTATGAGACAGCATGAGAAGCCTTCTGTCCTAAGTACCTCTGCTGTCCATTGGTTCTTCCACCTGGAATCCAATATTGTTCCTTTTCCCCTCAAATTCTTGAGGGCATCCTCTGAGTGCTGAAATGCAAAGACTTGACTTGTCTTGCCAACTTCCCCTGGGTCTCCCAGAGCTGCCCAAGGAGCAAAACTACTGCAGAATGAGATTTTTAGATAAATGCCATCCCCCACCCTGGTTTTATTACTGGCATAGTTTACTCTTTATCTCTTTCTCTTTTTTCACTCTCTTTCTCTCTCTCTCTCTCCCTCTATCATGTTTTTCATTCTGTGTATATGTGCATGTCTGTCTCTCTCTTGTCTGTCTCTGTCTTTCAGAGAGAGGGAGAGAGAGAAATATTCTAGTACATAAGAAAATAGGAAATACAACTAAATAGAAATGAATAGTTCTTTGTATGTATGTTTTAATAAAATTTAATAACAAATTATTAATAATAATAATAAAGTCCAAATTCTTTTCCAAGACAGAGATCTTATCTATAAATGGCAAGTTTTCCCAACAGTGAGATCATATGATTTAAAGCTAGAAAGGACTTTAGAGCACAATGAAAAGAAGTAAGCACTGGTTTTGGAGTCAGACAATTTGATGTTCAATCCCAACTCTCCCACCCAATAGCTGTATGACTTTAGGTGATTCATATACTGTCTCTGGGCCCTGGTCTTTTCATGAGTAAAATGAGGAGTATTGGATTCTCTAAGCTTCATTTAAACATCAAAGCTATGCTCATCTAGTATTCATTTTGCAGATATAAAGATGAAAACAGAGAGAGTTTCAGTACCTTGTTCAAAATCACACAGAATTAAAATAGCTACATGTGCAAGTGAAGGGCATGGTGGTACAAAGGAAAAAATATTGTATTTGGAGTTATAGGATTTAGATTTAAATCCACCTTGGCACTCACTCCCTGGGTGACCGTAGGTGAATTAACTTAGTTTCTACATCTGTCAAATGAAGGTTTTGAGTTGTATAACCTCTGAGATTCCTTCCAGTTATCTAAGATTGCTACAAGCTATGATCTTATATTAGTTTTCCCTAAATGACTTTGCCTTGCATATCACCTGACTTTTTGGGAGCTGTAATAATTTAATTAAATATAATGGTAGCAATAACTTATATAGTTCTTAAAAGTTTGTAAAGCCAATGAAGGGGAAGAAAGGGAGGGAAGGAAGAGTGAGTGAACCTTACTGTTATCAGAAATGGCTCAAGGAGGAAATAACATACACACTCAATATACCTATGAAAATCTATCTTACCCTGCAGGAAAAAAAGGAAAGGAAGGAAATACAAAAAGGGGGAAAGGTGAAGAAGGAAGGTCATATTGGGGGAGGATGTGGTCAGAAGCAAAAACACTTTTGAGAAGGTACAGGGCAAAAGGAGAGAGAATAGAATGGAGGTGGTAATAGAAATTATGAAAAGAATTTGGAAGCAAGTTTCTCTGATGAAGGCCCCATTTTTCAAACATAGGAAACTGAGTCAAATTTATAAAAAATAAGAGCCATTCTCACAATTGATAAATAATCAAAAAGATATAAAGTTTTTCAGTGAACTGATCAAGCTATTAATAGCCATATGAAAAAAAAATACACTAACTCACTATTAATTGGAGAGATACAAATTAAAACAATTCTGAGGTACCTATTAGATTGGATAAAGGGCCAGAAAAGGAAATGACAAATGTTATAGGAAATGTGGGGGAAATGAGGCATTGATACATTGTTGATGGAATTGTGAACTGATCCACATTCTTTAGAACAATTGGAACTATGCACAAAGGGTTATAAAACCATGCATAGCCTCTGATCTAACACTACTACTGGGCAATAGTATGTATGTATGCTATATAGTATGTATATATGTATCGTATGTAGTATGTAGTATGATATATCCCAAATGAGATTTTCAAAAAGGAAAAAGACTTAGGACAAAAATATTTATAGTAACTCTTTTCTCAGGAGAAAGAATTGAAAATTGAGGTGATGCTCATCAGCTGGGGAATGGCTGAATAAATTGTATGTGATTGTGATGGAGCATAATAAATGCACATAAATATTGTAATGAGAGAAAGTTTCAAAAAGAAGATGAGACTTGTACTAAGCATGGAAGGAAGGGAATAATTTAGATAAACAAGAGGGGTGGAGTGAGCAAGTCAGGGGGAACAATTTTAAAGTTGACTAATGAAAGTGTTTACATCGTAACAGATTTCTAAAAATGGAACTATTTATCACCTATAAAGGAAATGTCAAAGAAATCTATGAGGTTTCCCAGAACAGCCAAAAAAATCAATAAATATCTCCTTTCAGTCATGTCTGAAAATTTTTTTGAAAAATATTCAAATATGCTCAGCATTCTCTGAAATTGATTAAAATAGAAGTGTGTGCTGATTGGGCCCCCATGAATGAAGTCTAGATTCCAAAACAGGATTGAAATTGATTGCAGTAAGAGTAAACGACTGTAATTAGATGAAGGCTGTGCAGCAAACCTTAATTAGTGAGAGGTGGCTCACTTTAAAGGCTAAAAGTAAATACTGATGGGGCTGATTCAGGAAGCAGCTTGACAGCCTGCCTCAGGTAAGCCTCTGGGTCTGCCCTGAAGGTCCCTTTTGTAGACCAATTGCTCTTCTATTTCAGCAGATGAAAAAGTGGACATGTCGTCCCCTGAGCCTGAGTGTACATGGCAGTAGAAATTATACAAAGAGGGATCCCATCCTGAAGGGGTGCGACTTGCTGTAAATAACAAAGCATCTCACAGCTGAAAAGCAACTGTCTTAAAATGAATGCTATTTGAAATTACCTGGCAGCTGCTTCTTCAAAGTCAGTAAATATTACAAAATCCATCAATTGACTTTGGGGATGTCAGGTGCATTTTTATTTTAGCAGACAAGAAAAGATGTTACTTTTGCTTACTATGATTGTGTGTGTATGGGGATGGGGAGGTTAATATGGTACCCAAAGTGCCCAATTCTTCTTAATTTTTATTTTTTTCTAATTTCATAAAGAGTTAAAGATAACTAACTAATTTTGCTCTTAGCTTTCCAGAATTAGAACTAGGGGGAGGCATTTGTTTCAGAATGCTAAAATCTTGGGAGCTTGTATAGCTTTTATACTTCTTAAACAGGTAGAAACAATATAATTCAGCACCTAGGTCAATCAAACATTTATTAATCATTTACTATATATGTGCTATCTCTTGGTCTAAGAAATACAAAGAAAAAAATAACATTCTCTGCTCTCCAGGGGCTTTTATTTTTTCAGGGGAGAAAAAAATGTAATAAATAAATATCTGTAAAACATGCAAAATGACTACAAGATAAGTTTTGTAGGGAAGAGAAGGTGCTAGCAGCCAGAAATATTGGGTGGGGGGTAATATATAGAAGGTATTTGCAGTAAAAATTAGTTAAAAATAAGAATAAATAGGAAGGTACCAAATGATTGATTTCACCCCATCCTCCCCCAACTCAGTCATTCTGCCCTAGGTTGACAATTGCTTGCTACTTTTTCCAGTTGTAATCTCCCCAGCTACAAGCCATTGGTATCCAAAAATCTCTCCTTCCTCCCCCAAAGGCCTTATGTCTTAATGTCTAATGTCTCTGTGCAATCTCTTTTCTCCCCCCCTAATAGTTAACTGAATTTGATTTTTTAAAGTTGATTTTAAGGAGCTGTTCATGCTATTTGCCTTAAGGGCCAATATCCCAGTGAAAACTCTGATTCTTCTTTCTACACAAGTAGAATTGTTATCCCTACAGGCTGCCCCTGAGTGGAGGGTCTCAAAAAGAGGAATCCTTCTGTGTTATATGTTATATGACCAATGGGAAACTGAGGGCAGGACCTACAGGTGGCATCAAACAAAGCACATACATTTCACTGGACAGATTAAATCAGATTAAAATGAATATTAAGGGTTTCCTGAAAGAAGAAAGGGAATGTTACTTCAGGGTAAATTGCTACCCTAGAATGGGATAAAGGAAAATGAAAGGAGAAGCAAGATACAATCCCAATGACTTAGCCTTAATTGTGCCAAAAGGGAACAGTTTATAAGCAGCTGGTATATAGGGGAGTCACATATCTTTAAATCATAGAGTTGTGAGGAACTTTGGGTCAATCTCCCAACCAATTCAAGAATCCCTTCCTTTTTTAGTACCACCTAATAATTGTTTCATTCTTTACCACTGATTTTTCTCCTTTAGTTAAGTTACTTGGGACCACTCCCAAAGGATGGGCTTATGGAAATTAGTTATACCAGGGACAGCTTTGAGTGTAGGGTCCCTTTTCAAAACTCCATTTGGAACCAACATCTTGTATCTTCCTCTACCACTGGAAGGGTACCTGAGTTCAGGACTTTCCTTTCCATTTCATAACCATGAAATTCCATGCTTGTCATTTTCCTTCATGTAACCTTAATTTATATACCTGTAAAATGGAGGAATTGAACTATGTGGTCTCTAACATTCCTTCTGTGTCTCCATGGTTCTCTAGAACAAAAAGTTTTCAACAGCTGCCTTTCTGCTCCTCAGAAATAAGATTTTATGAAATCCTTGATCTTTGGACAGTATTAATTAAAAAGGTCTTAAATCATCAAACATTATAGCCATCCAGTTTTGCCTTGGAATCAGAAAATCTTGGATTTGAATCTGCCCTCTGATACCACTCTGATCAAGGACAATTCCTTTAGTCTCTCTGAGATTCCACTTCCTCATCTGCAAAATTGAAATAATATGAGCACCAATGTCACGGGATTGTTACAATAATTTTTATTACAATGATCAAATGAGATAATATGCATAAAGTGCTTCATAAAACTTAAAGCACTATGTAGATGTTAAATATTATTATTGCTATTACCACTAATAACAACAACAACAATAATAGCAATAGCGATAATATTAATGATCCACCAGGATGCTTCTCTATCCTGGGAACAATGAAAGTGGCCTTAGTGTAGCATTTCTCTTAGCTCCATCTGGACTACAATTCAACTTTGTTCTACAACTTTTCAATTTTCATCTCATCAAACTTTTATTTTTTCCTTTTTAAAGTTATTTATATTGATGACTTTTTTCAATAGCATTTTATTTTTTGAAATACATGTAAAGATACTTTTCAATCTTCATTTTTGTAAGACTTTGTGTTCCAAATTTTTCTTTTTCCCTTATTTCCCCCCTCCCCAAAACAGCAAGCAATCTGATATAGGTTAAATATTTGTGATCCTTTTAAATATATTTTATATATGTCATGTCAACAGACTTTTCTGTGCCAGGAATTATGCTAAATACTGAGAATACAAAAACAAAATTAAAACATTGCATGCCCTCTATTGGAGAAAAATAACACATACCTAGAAAAATAAGCACAAAATATACATGAAGCAATTTCTAAGGGAAAGCACAGGTCAAATAGTAAGGGTGGTATGTTAAAAAAAAATTTGAACACAATCAGGACATAATGAAAGAAGATGGAGAGAGATGCAATCTCAGGAGATATGAGACTGACTAGGATGGATACAAGGAAAAACATTTTCTGGTCAATCAATAGCCTATTTTAGCACTTCCATAACTATGTCTCTATCTTCTCTGTCTCCTAGTCAGACACAGAGTTTTGGGACAAGATGCAAGCAGAATGGGAAGAAATGGCTCGAAGAAACTGGATATCTGAGAACCAAGAAGCCCAAAATCAAGTGACAATTTCAGCTAGTGAGAAGGTAATGAACAAATTTGAATAGTACCATCCATGTTTCTCATCCCTTATGGCACACATCTATTCCATTCCATCCTATTCCATAAGTATATCTTAAGCACCAGGCTTTGTGCTAGGTATGAAAATGAAACTAGCACAGGTTTTGCTTTAAAGAAGTGTGCATTCTAGTGGGAAATACAACATGAATATAGGTCCTTAAATGCAGGGAATATTAAGGAGAATCAGAAAAGTCTTCCAAAAGGGGGTCACATGTCAATGCCCTAAAATATTACCCACTCTTTGGGGGGAAAGTCTAGAATTAAAACAGGAAGCTAGTATAAAAAAACTGAGATAGAGGGAATTTTGGTTGTTGTTTTCTTCACCTCTTTTGTTTCATTTCTGTTTAATTGACAGACACTGGGACAACAAAATTATGACCAACTATCTAATAGCTGATCTTTAAGTTCTGAGTTCCTTTTGAGGCTTGATTATCACAGAATAAAGATAACTCCATAGTCCTTTTGTTATTATTCCCACACCTCGATCAGTCACACAAACCATTCATGCAAGATATTCTACTGGTAGTTTCTAGAAAGTTATTAGCTACTTAAGAATAAGGGTGATTAGGGATGGGAGGCAAGTGACATAAAGACTGCTCTCCTCATTTTGACCTTGTGTAGATCTTGTTAATATCTTCTGTGTCTAAAAAATCAAAAGAAAAAGAAGGTCAAATCCACTGAGGAATCCTCAACAATCCTCTTGATAAGACTTTCCAGGAAATAAATAAGTAGAGTAGACAGTTAACCACTATTCCCCTTGAATTCATAGGTTTGTAGTTAATGCTTTCATAACAAAAACAAAAACTTTGGATCCAAGTTTCCTTAAAATGTCCACAAGTTTGCCCATCTTCTGGGAAAAGTGTAAGCATCTTGGATACTCCAATGAAGTCGTAGTTTCTTTGGCATGAGCACTCCATTCTAAAGTGAAGATCACATGCTTTTGTATCCTATGATAGGTTTTCACGAGCCTTCATAGTGGATCTGTCCAAGGGACTGAAGTTCTCTTCCAGTGCTTTTCTGGACCCCAGTGCCTAATATAGTTCCTGACAGGCACTTATGCAATGATAGTTAATTATTTGATGAGTAGCAGAATTCTTGGACTGCCCATCTGTTAACTCTTCACTCTTGCAATGTATTTGGCCCACCTTCTTTTCTGGGCATGATTTTTTTTAATTAAAACTTTTTATTTGAAAAACATATGTATGGGTAATTCTTCAGCATTAACCCTTACAAAGCTTTCTGTTACAAATTTTCCCCCTAGTCCCCACCCCTCCCCTAGATGGCAGGATATCCACTACATGTTAATTATGTTAGAATACTTGACAAATTGAATATATGTATACATATTTCCACACATCATTGCTGTGCAAGAAAAATCATATCTACAAGAAAAAAAATCAGAGAAAGGAAACACAATGCTAGCAAACATCAATAGAGAACATGAAAATGTTATATTGTGGTCCACATTTCATATCCCTCTCTCAAGGTGTATATGGCTTTCTTCACTGAACAATTTGAACTGGTTTGAAACATTTCATTATTGAAGAGAGCCATGTCCATCAGAATTGATCATCATATAGTATTGTTGTTGCCATGTATAATGATCTCCTGGTTCTGCTCATTTCATTCAGCATCAGTCCATGTAAGTCTCTCCAGGCCTCTCTGAAATCATCTTGCTGGTCATTTCTCACAGAACAATAATATTCCATAACATTCACATACCATAATTTGTTCAGCCATTCTCTAATTGATGGGCATCCATTAAGTTTCCAGTTTCTAGCCACTACAAAAAGGTCTGGGGGGCATGAAAATCTTGATGAAATCTTTCATGACAGTTTTTACATACAGATTATTACTGGTACGTACACCTGCCATAGCTCTATCCATTGACCTGTTAGCCATATGTAGTTTTGAGTTTTCCTAAAATGAAATGTCCCATAATATATCCATACATCATCAAACAGATAAAATAATTTTTTTTGATAAAATAAATTCTTAAAAAATAGACTTCTTTAAGAGCTGTATAGCTTCATTGAAAGATTCATGCAGAGAATTAAGGTCTTTTCTCAAACTTTTTTACCAAAAAAATATGGTTTCTACCTTTTTGGGGACTAGTGAATGAATAAATCATTTACTTCTTTCTTCTGTGTGTCATAGGGGTACTACTTTCATACAGAAAATCCTTTCAAAGACTGGCCTGGAGCTTTTGAAGAAGGATTGAAAAGACTGAAGGAAGGGGACTTGCCTGTCACTATATTGTTCATGGAGGCAGCAATCCTTCAGGACCCTGGGGATGCTGAGGTATCTCTTTTTCTCTTTAGCAAAACTGTGGGTGAAGTAGCTGATGTAAAGTCACTAGAGATCTGGCATTGGAGTCAGAGGGTCCCAGGTTCAGATCCATCTCTGACATGTGCTGGGACATAGTTGCCCCTGTTTTCCCACCTAAAATGCCCATCCCCATGGACAGTGACTGTACTTTTATTCTGATTATTCTCCTACTCCTAAAAAAGCTAAATAATGAAATTTAAAATGAGCACATCTGAGCAGAGGGAGTCATTTTCTAAGCCAAAATCCTTGTAGATAATGCAAAGTTGATAGTCCTTGAAAGTCTCAGAGCCAGAATGATAATAGTGACCAACATTTCTATCCCTCTCTTTAAGGTACCTAAAACATTCTTACATATATTATCTTATTGATCTTCATGAGGACCCTCTGAGGTAGATGCAATTATTATTCTCATTTTACAGGAGAGTAAACTGAGACAAATAGAAGTCTAAGTGACATACCCAAAGTCATTTAGTGATAAAGTAGAATTCCAGCCCTGCTCTTCCAGAACCAAATTTAGTGTTGATTTCATTAGACCATACTATCTCTCCTCAAAAAGCTAATGAGGTTACTTAGCCTAACTCCTACATTATATAGATAAGGAAACTGAGGCTCAGAGAGATGAAGGACCTTCCCAAGATAAGTGTCAGGGTCAGAAAAGAATCAAGATTTCTTGATGCCATGCCCAAAGCTCTGTCCATCAGGAATAGAATAGGTGACAATGGAAAGAAAGCTGGATCTGGGATCAAAAGATCTAAGTCCAAATTCTAATTCTGCCACTTACTTTGAGTGAGTTGTCTGGAAAATGAGGGGCTAAAATCCCTTTAACCTCTATATCTCTGATCCCAAGAAAGCCCATTTTCATGGAAGTCATATGACATAGACATGTCCCAAGCCTTGAACAATATCCTAAAAGAAGCAAGAAGTCCTCCAAATGTATTTGAACCATGAAGCTCCAATGGAAACAGCTATATAGGTAGTTTATAAAGGGAGGTCCAGAGGGAATTACAGATAGGCTATTTGGGAGACTGGAGGTAGGGAAATCCCACTCCTCTGCAGTTTTTATTCACAATGCTGGAGCCCATATGGCATATACAATAAATAACCTAGGAGGGAAAGAAAAATAAAGTTGTAATTACACTTCAGTGGAAATCTGAGTATTTTCTCCTTGGTTTTATAGGAAGAAATGTCTATTATTCTGCTCTTGGGCCAGCACCAAGTGAAACTACTGCTGCTACTTCAAAAAGAAAAAATATTATTGTCACTTAGGAGTCTCAGTTATTATTTATTGTTGGAATCCTTTCTGATTTCAACCACACTTTAGCTAAACATCTATGTTCTTTAGGGGAATTGTCTCCCAAATGTTCAGTTTCAGGTACTTCCCCTATATATTTGGTGGCACCTAACTGAAGATTTCAGAAATTCAAAGATAGTTTGAATTTCTGGAAGGTTATAATGCCTAGAATGAGAATTAGGAGGCTTGAAGATGAGATTGAGTTGCTCCTGATATATTGTGTGATCCTGGGCAAGCCATTTTATATTTCTGGGTCTTGACTACCTCGTGTGGAAAGGAGAGATTCAGATTAGATGATTTTTGAGTTTTAGGTATTGGAGTTAAAGGACCTGGGTTTGAATCCCAGTTTTTATTCCTTATAAGCTCCTTATCAGGAGATGTCTTTTTGCTTGTATTTATATTACTGGGACTGAGCACATCTCAGGCACAAAAGTACTTAAAAAATGCTTATTAATAAAAACGTATTGACCTGACTTTGAGGGAATGACTATGAAGTCATTTCCTCTCACTGAGCTTCAGTTTCATTATTCACAAAAGGAGATTTAACTATCTCCTTCAGGTCCCTTCTCACTCTAAATCCTATTCCTAGGATCACATACATCTCTATGATTCTATAGCCAACAGGATCTATGAGAAACAATGAAGCAAAGTCAACCTTGGCTGTGCTTCTGACATTTATTAGCTGTGTGAGCTCAGTAAAGTCACAACCTCCCAGTGGTCCAAGCAACACTCTTAAAATTAAACTTAAACACTCATGAAGGTAGTTTCATACTAGGAAGTCCCCACCCTGATGAAATCATTTACTCAGAAATTTTGGCCATGCCTAAATCTTCATGAACCCATTTGGGGTTTTCTTGGTAGAGATATACTGCATTGGTTTGCCATTTCCTTCTCTAGTTCATTTTACAGATATTGAAACTGAGGCAAATAGGTTAAGTGACTTGCCCAGGGTCACATAGCTAGTAAGTATCTGAATCAAATTTGAACTCAGTTCTTCCTGACGTCAGGTTCAGTACTTTATCCACTGAGCCACCTAGTTACCCTGTTAAAATCATAAATCTGGAGTAAAAAGAAAAGTGTGTATGTGTGTGAGTGAGTATGTGTGTGTGTTTGTGTGTAAAGGGAATGTATAGGTATTCATATATCAAGCATATGTAAACATGCACAATTAACACAATATGTTATATTGTTATAAAATGGAATATTTGTCTACATCTTCCAGTGAGCTTTTAAACCTCATCCTTCCCTCTAATTTAACCAAAGAAAACAGAAATAAGAGAAAGAATCTATAAATCCCTTCCAGGGACATGACCCAGTAGTGTTTGAGTAGAGGCTGGAGGAGCACTTAGTGTGGTACAGTGGAAAAAGCACTCTGCTCAGGTAAAACCTTCTCCATCCTATCACTGAAGTCAAAGATCCTGAGTGCAAATCTTGCCTCAGATTCTTCCTGTGTATCTTGGGGCAAGTTACTTTCAAGGTTTCCATTTGTTATCTCTAAATGAGGCAGGGAGAACCACTTAACTTCTGAAGATCCTAGGATCCTCTATCATGGAAGGCATTCTTGCAGTGGGTTAAAGGCTAGACTTGCTAGCTTTATGAGTCCCTGCCAACTTCAAGATTCCATGAATCTAAGTCAGAAGAAAATTTAAAGTAAAAGATGGATGTGATCTCTTTTTGAAAAGGTGGATATGATCTCTTCTTGCTGGAAAAGGGCAGAGGGCAGAGTGGACCAGTGTTTACCCCATTGGAGGGCTGGTTTTCCTCTGGATTCCCACTCCACATTGACATCAATTTTTGTTTTCACAGGCCTGGCAGTTTCTGGGTGTAACTCAGGCAGAGAATGAAAATGAGCAAGCTGCCATCGTTGCTCTCCAGAGGTAGATGAAGCTACATGTAAACCCAGGGACTGGCAAGCTCTTGCTAATGAATTCCTCCTGTTTCTCTCAAATTTGTTTTATGCATTCCTTAATTATAGATAGATAGATGTATATATCTATATATTAAATATTATACTTGTAAATATTGAATATAAAAATATATTATATATAAATGTATTTTAGTAGCAAGCAGAAATGCTACTTACACATGGCATCCAAAGCCTAGATCAAAAATAATGGTTTGTTTCCTATTTCTATAGGAAACAGCAATATTTCTATATCCTATAAAATGATCCTTAGTCCTCTACCTCAAAAAGGGGTTAATGTGATGACAACCTAAAGGACCCCATAGAGAAAATATGGCCTTGTCTCACATCTTCCCTCTTCCAGATGTTCTAAAGAAAAAACTGGCTCTGGAATCCAGAGATCTGAGTTCAAATTCCACCTTTGATGATCACTGCCTATGTGATATTGGACAAGTTATTTCACTATACCTGGACCTCTATTTCCTTATTTATAAAAAATGGGCCTTAGCCTAAATGGCCTCTGAGGTCTCTTGTAGCTCTAGTCCTAGGATACTGTGTAATCATGTGTGTATCCCTATCTATGATTTGAGCCTAGGATACTGTGTAACTATATGTGTATCCCTGTCTATGATTAGGCCTAGGATATTATGTAACCATGGGTGTATCCTTATCTATGATTTAAGCCTAGGATACTGTGTAACCATGTGTGTATCCCTGTCTATGATTAGGCCTAGGATAGTGTGTAACCATGTGTGTATCTCTGTCTATGTTTTAGACCTAGGATATTGTGTAATCCTGTATGTATCCCTGTCTAAGATTTAGATCTAGGATACTATGTAACTGTGTGTGTATCCTGTCTATGATTTAGGCCTACAATAGGGAATAATCATGTGTGTATCCATGTCTGTGATTTCATGAGTATACAGAATATCTGGAACAGAGATTTTCTGGACCAGTGCAGGACAAAAATTTATCTACAACTTCAGAATTTAAGATCATAGATTGAGAACTGAAAGGGACTTTAGAGGTCATCTGATATAAGCCTTTCATTTTTCAGATTAGAATACTGAGGCCCAGATCGGTTAAGTGATTTTCCCCAAGATCAAACAGCCAATGTGTGTCAGAGATAATATAGGAATTAAGGTCTTTCTCATTCTGAAGTCAGCTTCCCATTCATTCATTGTTCTACGTTATCTCTCATACAGAAATACACAGATACATTGTAAGGGATGGTGGAAATTGCACTATGTATGGGATGGTGGAAATTACACTGTGTGTGCATGTATGTATTTACATTTATGTTTACTCCTTCCTGAATGCTAGCTCCTTTTGGTCCTTTCTGATCTGATTTTTAGGAACTTAGAAGTATAATTATCTCATCTATAAATACAATATTTATGGCAAGACAGCAATTTTGCCTTATGCTATTTACAACCCAGTTCCTAATGCATTTATCTTTCATTATAAACCCCCAGACTGAATCCCTTAATTAGGTTATATATGCATTCAATTAGGTTTAGTTATCTAACAGCCAAAGCAATGCATCCCCAAATCCGTTAATGATTTAGCTTAATATGATCTTCCTGCCCAGTGCCTAGCACACTACTATCCTCCCCTCTAGGAACCAATAAATGTTAGTTGCTATTGGTGTTGATAATATCCAGAAACAAAGGATTTGTCCAGAAACAAAAAACTCTTATTGTTTCATCATAGCGCCAATATGTAGCTGTGGATTATTTGGCCATAGCTCTAATGCCAAAGGAAATGTCCCATAATGATGTTTTAGCTGCTTTCAAGCTTCTAGGTAGTCAGGACTGCCCCAGAGGGTGATCAGACATAGTCCTCCACATATTGGTTTGCTTATTGTAGATAGATTAAATGGCAGACTGGATGGATATCTAGTCTTGGAGTCAGAAAGATCAGCAGTTAGGTCCCTCTTCAAACCCCTGGCAACTCTGTGAGCCTATGGAAGCTGCCAAGACAGTACTAATCTGCATTGGAAGAGGAGGTTCCTTGCCAGGAGCTCCATAAACTAATAAAATTCCAAGCCTGATTAAAAAAGAGAGTCAGCAAGAACATCAGTGATTTGACACTCCTACCAATTTGAACTTAGTCATCTAGCATCATGGGAATTTCCCAGCTTCCCTTGCTGAAAATGTCCAAGCTTATATCTCTATTTGGCCAAATATATATTGAGATTCGATTTGACATAGCACCAATTCAAATGGCTAAATATCTTTCCTCATAGAGAAACTGCTGAATGACAGTGGATGATGGGCTAGACTCCAGCCCAACTCATTCCCAACTTTGAATTTTTTTAAAAAAATGAATGTGAGGAAAATCAACATGGAATTAAGAAGATTGTGTTTTTGTATACTTTGAAGAAACGAAATTAAGTCCTGATTGCTATATGGGTAGATAGTATATCTGGTTTGTAGGCTGATCTGCTCATTATCATAATTTTCATTATGATTATTATCATAATCATAGCTACTATTCCTATGTCACTTTAAGGTTTACAAAGCACTTAACATTTGTTATTGCATTTCATCATATGAAGGAAGTGCTATTGTTAATCCCATTTCATAGGTGAGGAACTGAGGAAAGGGAGATAAGTAACTTGTGAAGGGAGATACAGGTAGTAAATAATTGAGGCAGATTTCAAACTCATGCATTACTTTACAAGTACATTTTTATAAGTGCATTGACCTATCCAGTATACTTCCTCTTCTTTAGAGTTGGAAGAGACCCCAGAGATTCACAATTCATTCTATCAATGAAACAATGGAGGCTCAGGATGAGAAGTGGAAAGGGTAGTAGGTATCATGTGATTCATCCAAGATCACATAGTAAGCATCAGAGGTAGAAATTGAACCCAGAACCTCTGACTGAAAAACCAAGGCTCCTTTCCCATACCATTCCCCACTTGTCATTCCTCCAGTGGCTTTTCAAACTCAGAAGTGCAATTCCAGTTAGCATATTATCAAAAAAATTGCTAGACTGTCTTGCAAAAAAAACAATAATAATAATTCTAAAATGCTTTTTTTTTGCCTTCTCTTAGGTGCTTAGAATTGCAACCCAATAACCTGAAGGCTCTAATGGCCTTGGCTGTGAGTTACACCAATACTGGCCATCAACAAGATGCTTGCAGTGCTCTGAAGAATTGGATTAGGCAAAATCCTAAATATAAATATTTAGTAAAGAATAAAAAGCCATCTCCAGGTCCAACCCGAAGGATGTCTAAATCACCAGTTGATAGGTAACCTATTTGATGCTTTTACCTGATTACTAAGTGCCTATATTCACCTTAGGGTTCAATCAACCAACAAACATATAACAATTGATTAATTAAGAGCTGGAGATACAGAAACTAAACTGAAAACAGTCCCTAACTTTAAGGAGTTTACGTTCTATAGGATAAGACAACATCTCCATGTACAGGCAGATGCAAAATCATTACAAGGTGACAGAAGAAGGCAGGAGGAACAATGGGGGAAAGGAGATCCAGAGTGGTTTCAGATAGAAGGTGATGGAGCTAAAGTTTTCCTGATTTACAACTCCAGAATGGGTTTTATGAAAGTATCTTTCCAGAAAAGTATTTTTAAGTTAAAAAAGCAAATAATGGGGCAGGTAGGTGGTGCAGTGGATAGAGCACCAGCCCTGAATTAAGGAGAACCTGAATTCAAATCTGGCTTCAGACACTTAACACTTCCTAGCTGTGTGACCCTGGGCAAGTCATTTAACTCCAATTGCCTCAGGGGGAAAAAAGCAAATTATAAGATATCAACTGGATTAGAACTTAACCTTTCTAAACATGATCTCAACTCAAGAATCCTCAGTAGCTACCTATTGCTGTCAGTGTGAAATACAAACTCCTCCTCTTTCCCTTCAAAGCTCTAGACATCCTGGCTCCAGCCAGACTATTTCATATTATTTCCCCTTCGAGCCTTTTATGTTGCAGCAAATTAGCCTGATCTATATTCCAGCTCCTCCCCCTGAGTCTTTGCATAGCCATGCTCCATCCCTGGTGTGCATCATTTCTTAGAATCTTAGTTAACTTACAAGTTCCACTCATTCAGAGGCTATCTCCAGGGGAAAGTCTTTTCTGATTCCCACAGTTATTAGCGATCAGTCTTTGCTCAAATCATCCTTCCAGATCACAGACTATGATAAGTCATAGCTGTAGAGCTGGTAAGGGCCATCCCTACTACAATCCTCTTATTTTACATACAAGAAATCTAGGGAGCAGCCATGTAAATGACTTATGCAAGACCATGCTGGTAGTAAATAACAGAGGCAAGATTTGGAAACTGGTTCTTCTCTTTCCAAATCCAGGGTTCTGCTTGGCTGTACACATATTATTTGTCCATTAGAATGTAAGCTCTTTAAGGGCAGGAATTTTCATTATTGTCACTGTATCCCTATCACCTACACAGTACAGCAATCCAATTCATATTTGTTGAGTGTTTGCTGTACTGAAATTGAATTGAATCAAAGCTTTCAAAACATGATCTACACGGAACACTCTCAAAAGATATTTGGATGTTTAGCAAATTTGAAATGAGAGCCTTTGGCCTTTTAGTTTGTCTGAAGCAAAATATAATTAATATCAGGTTTTTATGTGGACTATGAGTTAAATTGTGGCAAAAAAAAATTGTTCCTCTCTGAGGAACCTCAGTTTAAAAAAAAATCATTCACAAAACCCAAAATGATATGCTGCTAGTGGGATGGTGAAACTTGATGCTGAAATCTTCCATATTCCTCCTTGTGGTGGTTTTAAATAGAGTCCTTGCAAAGATCTCAGCTTTGGAACTATAGTTAAGTGAACCAAAATATCTGAATGAAAATCAGCACATATTTTGTAACATTTGAGGGTATCAATGGCGAGGGAATCAACTTATGCGATAGAAAAAAAGAAGAAAGATTGCTTAGAGTCCAAAATTGAAAAAAAAATCTTTTCTTTAAAGGCCTTACCATATACAGATGAAAATTCCTTCCATACAATTTTATTTCCTCCAAAGTGATCTTTATGCCAGCTTTAATCTAGTCTGAGCAAATTCTAAAGTATTACCCAGCTAGTCTAAGTGGGTTTGTGGTTTGAAGAAATTGATCCACAAATGTGAATGAATGCCCCAGACTCCATTTCCTTGAGACACAAATTCAATTCCAACTTAACTGACTAAACTGCACATGCTCCACTCATTTACTGAAGGGAAATCAACTACTTTTTTGATCCTATTTTCATAGGGTCAAATTCTAAGATCAACTAGAAGCGGTCTCTTTGAGTGCAATCTAGAATCTTTTAAAGAAAACTCAACAGTAAAAGCTAATTTCTGAATCCCATTCATTAAGGGGCTTTAGACATTTAACGAGGAAGCAAATTTTCCTACTATTTCCAAGTAACTTTGGATCCTCAGTCTTCTGTTTTTCTTAATGCCATTCTTATTTTATTTATGAATTGGAGGATGAGCTGTTGTGTAGTTTTGAATAGTGCAATACTCTGCTGGTACTCTTGTGACATCAGAAGAAAATGAGAATAAGGAAACATTAGTTTTAGTTGACCCTACCTCAGTCAAACCACAACTGGAATATCTCGTTGCTGTTCTGGACATCAGATTTAAAGAACATTAATAAGCTGGAAAGAACCTAAAGGAGGACAACAAAGATGGTGAAGTTCCTTGAGGTCAGAACATATGAGGATCAGTTGAATGAAATAGGTATTTTTGGAATTAGTCTGAATTTAGTCTGACATTGATAACAGTCTTAAAGTATCTGAAAGATTGTTTTGTGAGCAATTTATTGCACTTCTGCTTGTCCCTAGAGGGCAGGAGTGATGGGTGGAAGATACAAAAAGCTAAATTTAGACTAGATGACAAGAAATGCTCCCTAACAAGTAGAGCGGTCCAAAAAAGGACTGAAATTCTCAATTCTTGGATTTTGAGACTTATCACCACCTTCCTTATACACATTGTGCAGTTTTGATATAGGCAGAAAAGTTTTCATTGTGATTGATAATGATTCCTGATATTTATATACTGGTCAAAAGTTTGCTAAGCATTTTACAAACATTATCTCATTAGGTGGGAACAGTGTAGGATAAGGCAGACTATTATAAAGATCTTTGCAATTTGTGTTTGACTCCCAGTTCAGTCCTGGAAGGAGTTAAGGAGCTGTACCTGGAGGCTGCCCACCAGAATGGAGAAATGATAGACCCTGACCTGCAGACTGGCTTGGGGGTGCTATTCCACCTGAGTGGAGAATTCAGTCGAGCAATAGATGCATTTAATGCTGCCTTAACTGTTCGGCCCGAGGCAAGTACAATTATGACTTCCTGTTCATTGGATTTCCAATTCCTGAAAGCAGGAACTATACATTCATTAGTCTTTGTCTCCTTCTTTCCACCCCCACCCCAAAGTCAGGAACTGTTTCACTTTTGTCTTTAAATCCCCAGTACCAAGAAGAGTGACTGGTGCATAGTAGGTACTAAATAAATGCTATTTAATTGATTTGAATCCTGGTTCCTGACATATGCCAGGTGTTTAATAAATCCTAGTTGATAGGTTTGTAATGCTAATTCCCAGCACAGGGTAAATGTTTAATAAATATTAGGTGATAGATTTGTAGCTGTAGTTTCTAGCACATAGTAGGTACATAATAAGTATTTGATTAATGAAATTACATTACAATAATTAAAATTTCTCAGACTATTCTCCTTCCATGTACATATTTGACAATTTAAGATGGTCAATATTAATGACTTTGGCTGTTAATATTTTAGTTACTAAAAAAAAAAAGAGGGAGAAAAGAAATATTTTAATGCCTAAAATAGAAATGTTACTTGAAAGAAGTTCCCAATCAGAAGCAGATCCATGCATGTCAAATTATGGACTGGTTGATGAAGGGAAGCAGGTTCACAAAGTTTTCCTTAATACCATTGTGTCATATCATTATAGTCCATAACAACTAGTCTTAAACAAACTTTTATGTATCTTCATTATTCCAATGGGGGAAGAATGGTTTCTTCCATCATTCTGACATAATAAAATTAGAAACATCTCAATTCATTGTTAGGATTATTCATTATGGAACCGTCTTGGTGCCACATTGGCCAATGGAGACCGCAGTGAAGAAGCTGTTGAAGCCTACACCCGAGCTCTAGAAATCCAGCCTGGCTTCATCCGGTCCAGATACAATTTGGGAATTAGTTGCATCAACCTGGGAGCTTACAGGTAAATCATGAAAACAAGTTGAGTGTTAAAAGCTGAATCTGATGTCCATCCTTCTTACCAACTGGAACCAATAAACTCCCATTGTAGTGGGATACCCAGAATGAACATCTTTAAAAGCTGTACAGTACCTACATAAAAGTTAAAAATTTCTAATTTTATGACTTATTCCTTGTGTATCATGAATGCTTTCTTTTAAAAAGTTTGGGTTTTTCTTATTTTTCCTAGTACATGCAAAGATAGCTCAACATCACAAATGCTTTCTTAAAGAAAAGTAGGGAGGCACTGCACATAAATATTACTGAAAGACATCCTAAAATATGTGTTGTTTGAGACTGATCTACCTGCATTCAGGTAGGCAATTGATTTGTTAGAGCAAAGGTCAAGGTCCATGACCAACTATATGGATGAAGATAACTCAATCCATTTAAACAAGATAATTGACTTTTAAAAAAATTAATAATGTACCAAAGCAAAACTGAGGCAAACAGTGTTAAATAACTTGCCCAGGGTCTCACAGCTAGTAAGTGTCTAAAGCCAGATCTGAACTCAAAAACATGAGTTTTCCTGGCTCTATACCCACCTCTCTGTTTTCTGTGCCACCTAGCTGCTTTGGATGAGTAAGGTGGGAAGAATGAAAGAAATACATTTAGGATACAGCGTTTAATCCTTCCCACAATTTTAATCAAGCAAATGCCCCCAAAGAATGTGTGCAGCACATGAGATAATAGAACTATAATTGGAAGGGACAACAGATACCATTTAGTCCAACCCACTCATTTTACAGATGAGGAAATGACAGTTCAGAGTGGTTGTACAAAATTGTATAGGCATTAAGAGCTGGAGATAGGATTTGAACTCATATCCTCTGATTTAAGAATCATTTTCCTATGTGATATGAAACTGTTTCTCGTTTTTTAAAAAACAAGAGCCCCAAAAGTGTGGATCATTATTAAAAGATAGAACTACTCTCCACTGTGGACCTATGGAAAACAAAGGAAATCACTACTTAACAGACATAAATTGAACTGAAGGTGGATTTTCCAAAACCTTGATTACAAAGCATTTTGACAAATACTTCTTAATGATAATTGTTGTGTGTGTCCATAAAATATAAAGCTCCACAATCTTGTTGCTTTTCATTGCTTTCCAAGGTAGCCTACACACTACTTCTACTGTAACTGTCACCTACAATGATGGAGAGGCAGTAGATTGGCTCATGACCTTGGCCACGCATAGCTGTGCCACCTGTTCCACCACTCCTTAATTCAAGTATTAGTATTAGCCCTTCCCATGTAGGTCAAGCAGCCCATATTCTAAGATGCTAATATATAGCTCTTGAAGTGATACAGGGCTTGATGAGACACTGGACCACTCTCCCTTTCTTGAAGAAGCTATAAAACAAGGGTGAAACTCTGCCCAATACCAAGATCTTTGTCTGTACCTCTACAGCTTTGAACATATCTTCATCCCAGCAATCACTCAACGTGAATTTATTGTGCTTAGAACACCCTTCCCTTCTTCATCTTGGATAGGTAAAAGTCAAAGTAGAAGCTTTTAGACAAAGATGAGAAGCAGATAAAAGATGAGAAGCAGATAAAATAATGGGGATGGAGGCAAAGAGACAAAAAGAGAACAACCTCTATTCTTGAGGAACTTGTGTCCTATCAGATACGTCAACACATATCCATACAGGGAGATACTAAAAAAGAGACTCATTTGTTAAGAGGAAGCACTGGCAGCAGGAGTGGGGCAGGGGGAAAGACAGTGTAGAAGATAGTACTTGAACTGAGTTTTGAAGGAAGGTCAGAAATGGAGAGGAAGAACATTCCAGCCATCAAAGATGATTAATGTGATTAATGCAAAGGCATGGAGACAGAAAAGAAGAGTTTTGTATTAATTAAGTAACCGCTAGAAGGTCAATTGGACTGAATTGTAGAGTATGTAGTATTATATCATGAGGCTAGAAAGACACATTGGAGCCCAAATGTAAAGGGCTTTAAATGTCAGTACTGAATTAGGGATTGGTTGGTCTCTCCATGCTTCCCCCCACTTCTGTTTCTTTGACTGAGTGAAATCCTAGAATCACTGAATCACAGTACTAAGGAAGAGAAGAATCATTTTAGGAAGGAAAAAATCCTTGTCTTGCCAGTCCCGGCTTATTGCAAATTTCCCTGTGTGTTCTCAGACATGTCACTCCTGGTCTCTTGACCTGGTTTTAAAATAAAGGAATTGCACCTAGTTTGTATGACTTTGGCCAAGAGATGTCTTTTTAAAATACAAGAGCCCCAAAAGTGTGGATCATTGTTAAAAGATAGAATTACTCCCTTCTGGGGACATATGGAAAGCAAGGAAATCACCACTTAACAGACATAAATTGAACTGAAGGTTCTCTCCTCTTTACATTATAAAATGAGGCAGTTGGACTCAGTGATATGGGGAGTATGGAATTTGGAATTGGAAAAGATCTTAGAAAATGTATAAATTCCTGTAGCTATATGCCATAGCCTCAGAAAGACAACCTCATGTTCACGTCCACCTCTGGGAATAGTAGTGACCCTAAGAACTAAAATTCTATTATAAAAACTAGTAACTTAATTAGTATACAGGTAGTTGTTCAAAGAGACAATTATGGAAAACTGCCCCACTTCCTTCCCTCTAGTTTAGTGGGGGGAGGGACCTTAAGAGTCATTTAATCCAATCTTCACATTTTACAAGTGAGGGAAAAAGAGGCACAAAGAAGTTAATTGCTTAAAATCACTCAACTAATAAATATCTAAAGTGAGATTTGAACTCACGTTTTCTTGACACCAAAGTCTAGTACTCTATCCACTATTCCACACTGCCTCTGTGTAATCAGGGAACAGAAGGGAAGAAAAGAGACTATGCATTTATGTATGTCTACAATGGGACAAGCACTAAGTGCTATTTACAAATAGCATCTCATTTGATCATCACAACAACCTTGTAAGTAGGTGCTATTATTTTCTCCATTTTACAGATAAAAAAACAAATGAAAGTGGGAGTTAAGTGATTTGCTTGTAAGTGTCTGTGATGGGATTTCTTGACTCCAGGCGCGATATTCTGTCCACTGTACCACCAGCTACTTCACCATGAACTAATTAAGAGAGGATTCATAAAGTGGCTAAAGAGGGAGGAGCAATCAGTCCCATCCAACATGATTGAGCCAAATCTTTTCTACCCTTTCTCACATACCACACTCCAAGTAGCAAGGAAAGAGTCTTTAAGAGGTACATTTCTGATTACACCATAATTACACTCACATTCTGGAAAAGAACAATGCGTTAGTAGCAGAAAATTATTGCTCTATAGGGAGGTGATTTGTGCTTCAATAGCAAGATCTTTGACTGCAAAGCATAACATGAATCTATTGGGAAAATTTTACCTTTTCAATGTCTGGTTTTTTTCTTCTCCCTTAGGGAGGCAGTCAGCAATTTCCTCACTGCCCTGAGTTTGCAGAGAAAGAGTAGGAACCAACAACAAGTTCCCCATCCGGCCATTTCTGGCAACATCTGGGCTGCCCTCAGGATTGCTCTCTCCATGATGGACCAGCCAGAGCTATTTCAGGCAGCTAACCTTGGGGACTTGGATGTTCTACTGAGAGCTTTTAATCTGGATCCATGAGGAAGAGATGATTCTACCACCTACCCATGCCACTGGAAAAATTACTTCTAATGTCATGCAAATTGCAAAAACAATTTTATTATGAATTCCAAAAGGAGAAATCGGATGTTCAAAAGACAAGCAACCCAAGGGAACCCCTCCCAACGCTGCCCAATTTCCATCCAAGTTCAAAAGCACAAAACATTGTACATAATGTCAGGTTTGGATTCAAAACAAGGATAGGCAGAAATGAGACCAAATGAGAAGTTGATGGATGAGGAATGGCTCTCACAAACTAAGAGTGTGTTGTAAGACATTGATATTGGCTTTTGGACAGCCAGCCATTTGTCCAAGGATCTAAACTCTTAGGTCATCAGACCAACACAGAAGAAAACACTGCTTCAGGCCATGGAATACAGACTGGGTCTCTTGCTGGGTTTCCCATAATCCCTCTTCTTAGGACGCAATCCAGCTTGGACCAACGGGGCATGTACACAGTGTGGACTGGCCTGATGGGAAAGGCAGTGCTCTCTGGGATGGGTTTCCTTTCTGTTTGATTTCAGAGAGTTGGCTTTGCAGGCAAAAGCAAGCTTTCTGTACTATGCTTTTTTTTTCTTTTCTGCTTCTAAGCCAGATTGAGGTGGGGGCAGGAGGATGGGATGGGGGGAAGGAGAGAAAAACTGTATATATGCACTTTAATATCTCATCATTTATGCCTTGCCAGGCTCTTGGGTTGTTTCTCCACTTTTAAACCTGAGAGCAAAGGTTCAGAACACAGCCACGGTTGTTCACTCAGTGGACCAAATATTCATTTTTGACAACTATTCCCATGGTATAGGGTTTAACAAAGTGTTTTCCTTAAAGCAGACATAACAGGCTAAAGGAATCAATTCAAGCATAGACTTTCTTACTGACAATTTCAAAACATACACAACTTAGATATACAGAGCTTTATTCCTTCAAGAACCTTTGACTGACTGGAGCAAGGCTCTGGGGAACAAGGGGATGGTATGCTAGCATTGAACTCACAATGTTGGATTGTTTTTTTGTTTTTTTTTTGGAGGGGTGGGGTAAGTATTGATCCAGACATATGATTTCATCACTATACAAAATTCCCTGGTGAGGAACCCTCTGCCACCAGTGCAGAAGGGCAAATACTCTGCATCTTATAATCTTAGATAATTGCCTAGGAGGTACTTAGAGGTCAAGTGACTGGCTTATATAGCCAGTATGAATCAGACACTGAACTTGAACCCAGAGCTTCCTGACTCCAAGACTGGTTCTCTATCCATTATGCCATGCTATTTCTCATAACATGTTATCTAAATGACATCATTGATCCTCTTTGTTTTCCTGCATATCAATGGTCATTTTAAACTATTAATATTTTAGGCTTGATAAATACATTTTTTTCAACAAAATAACTAATAGTATTGGTTTAGTTTCACCCTGCTGGTGCTGCTCCCCATCCCACAATGTATTCTGTAATGGGATGTGGTGCCAACTTGCCCACACAGTTCATAGGCTATTCTAGCCAAATCATTGGATGAATATAGAATGTTCATCTCTTGACCTTGGGCCTTATATTGGCAAGTTGCCCAAGTATCAAAACTCTCTAATACTTTTCACTTACTATGGAGAAGTTTCATCTAATTAGTATAAGCTCTGTAGTATCATGATCCTGGAATACACAGTTCCCTAAAGTCTTGTTGGATTGCTTTATTGGTTGGCATTTTTTGTTTTGTTTTGTGAAAATTCAGAAAATTTTAGAGCAAATATTCTAGAACAGCATATTTTCATATTTCCCACAGTCTTTTTGTTTCTTCCTCTGACCCTGACTTCACACCACCACAACTCATCCAAAAAAAAAAAAGAATCACAAAACAAAACCCAAAACTATGGTAGCTTTTTTCTTATTAGTTCTGTCCAATTCAGTTCATGATTATCAAATCTCACCAAAAGGAGCTACTTAAAACAGTTTAAGAAATTCACAATTTGAGGTTTGTGGGATTGTTATGTCTAACAGCCTCATTTTACATATAAAGAAACTGAGGCTAAGAGAAAAAAAGAGTTTCACCAGGTTCTCATAGTAGCAAACAGCAGGACTGGAATTCAAACCCAAGCCTTCCAATACCAAATACAGCATACCGAAATAAAGAGAAATGCATGGCCCAGACCCAATAATAAGTCTCCTCTCTGACTGTTGAATATCATTTTAGATTGGCTGGATGGGTCAGAAGAATAAAAAGTATCAAATAAGAATATGAAGCTTCAGATCATGGAATCATAGCTATAAAACTGGAAGATAATTTTAAAATTATTTCATCCAATTATTTCATTTTAAGAAAAGGTCCAGAGAATTTAAATTATCTATCCAGGATCACACTGATTATAAGTGACCAGAACTGGGATTTAAACCCAAATCTGAATCCAATTTTATCTCTCTTTTCACTGTCTCAAGGCAGAAGTAAAACAATTTTGTAGTGAGGATGAAAATTCTTGTACACATGATCCCAAAGTTCCCTACCTGCTTACAATCTATGGAACCTATAAATTCTTAGAGTTCATTTTGTTAAAAATCAACATTCACTTGAGAGCACAGCCCAGTCAAGGGAACCATCACCTGAAAGTAAACAGTTTGTGATTTCAGACTTAATGACCATACACAGAACCAACACAGCATGATGGCAGCCCATTGACATAGGCAAGGATCAGGAGGGAAATAAAAGACAAGACATAAAAGGAGTGGAATTATAAAAGAATAAAAGGAGAGAGAGAAAGAGAAGAAAATGAGAGAGAGAGAGAGAGAGAGAAGCAGAGTCAGAGAAAGAGGGAAAGGGAGAGGCAAAAAGATCCTACTTGTGGCAGAAAGCAATCAACAATTAACCTTTGGTGCACAGACTTCCTAGTCCTAAACTAATCCACCTCCCTTCTCCAGACAAAACCACACCATTCAATATAGATGAGTTTCTATTGCACATTTTAACACCTACCAAAAAGGTTTCCTCATCTTCACGATCCAATATTTGTCCATCTGTTCTATAAGAAAGCTCTTCCTTTATACTAATTTAGACTATTCATAATGTAGTAGAATCACATATCTCTAACACTGGAACCATAGAAATCAGCTAATCCCCATCATTTTATAGATGAGGAAGCTCCAACAGGTCATTAGTAGCAAAGCTAGGACCTGAGTCTAGCTCCAAATCTAACGTTGCTGTCCATACAATGTGCTGGTTTTTTAAGAGAAAAACCACTTAATCACACCCAAATTCAATAGGTTTTAAGCTTACCATTGCAATTACTCCCATTGTGACACTGTTCTTCAATTTAAGAGAAAATTGAAATCTTAATAATTACTGCATGTTATGTCTGAAGCCTCTGAAAGCTCTGAGTAAGATTTCTGTGAAGAATGGATTTCTATTGCTTTATTTCATTTGTGGAAGTTGAGGTAGTAATGAGTTTTCAGGATCTCAAAATATTTCAGTACAGAGGTAAGATGATTTTAAATTGGAAGAGATTATGGATTCAGATTCTTTATTTGGAGATTATAGACTCAGACCTGCAAGGGACCCTAGACATTATCAAGGATAATCTTTCATTCTACAGTAGTAGACTGATCAATCTGCTTTTATCAATGAATTGACAATTGTATAAATACCCTGTCCTAAATTTATCCATTGTTCACAAAACACAGGAATTTTAGAGTACTATACCTATTAAGCTATTCAAAATGATGATGCAAATATGAGAGAGACATGTGTTCAAATTATATTTTCCGTTTAATTCACGTAGGATATGGCAAGTATTTACAGAATCCAAGAATAACCTAAAATTAAGTACAAGACATTACCATGAGCTTGGCTATATGTGTAGCCTTTTAAAAATGTATATTCATGGTCTTTTTAAAACCAGACAAATCTTCAACATGAGATTCATGTAGGGTAGCAGAGTGTCATTCAAATTTCTATTCTTTTTGAAAGGACAAGTTCTTGGGTCCTGAATGTCCTTCCAATTGGAGCCATTTGGTTCCTGAAAAGAGGACCTCGTGTTTGTATAGTTATTTATGTTTCTAAGCATAATAGAGGGCCTCATCCTGAAGGGTATTATTTGGTCCTACTCATTCCATGGAATAGTCCCCTGTGGTTGCTTCCGGGTGCTGAATGTGTTAGTTGTTTGAAGAGAAAATTTAGAGAATGCTTTTAGAGTGTGCTGAGTCTTTGTTAGATCTAGTTGGAATGGAAGTTATTCCTGCTCTTTTTAAATATTTGCCAATTTAAAGTATTTACCAATTTAAATTATTTACCAATGTTGTGATATTGGTCAGGAAAGAGAAAGAAAAACCAAAGAAAGAAGAGGGTGAAGAGAGATAAGAGGAGGAAAAAATAGAACAAGAATAAAAGAATGAATGAGAAAAAATAATAGGAACAGGAAAAAAGGAGAAAGGGTAGAAGGAGGAAAAAGAAGGGAATAAAGAATAAGAAAGAAGCAAAAATAAGGGAGAAGAAGGAAAAGAAAGAGGAAAAAATAGCAGAAGAAATGAAGAAAGGAAAGGAAAGGAGGAAAAAAGAAAGAACAATAATAAGAAAAAAAGCAAAAATATGAGGAGAAAAAAGGGAGAGAGGAAGAATAGTACCAAAAGGAAGACAAGAAAAAAGAATAGGTAGAGGAATAAAAAAAGAAGAATAGGAGATCATGAATAGAAGGAGGAAGAAAAGAAAAAATATGAGCAAGACAAGAAGAAAAGAGAAAGTAAAAAGAAGAGATAGAAAGGGAAGGAAGAGAAGTAAAAAGAAAAGGAAGAAGAGGAAAGAAAAAACACCTAGGAAGAGGATTTAAAAGAATGAAGAGGAAGGAGAGGAAGAAAAGAAACAAAAAGCATAAGGAAATATAAAGGCCCCAGTCCTTTGGCCATTCCCTTCACTTTCTTCTCCAGATTGCTTCCTGTTGCAACTGAAAGAAAAGCAAAATCTTATCAACTATGGAACTCATTTAATAGACTATGAATAATATTTTCTATCTTATTGGACTCTTTTCATAAAGGCCTGTTGACAATATCTGAATTTCCTTCAGCATGGTAACATCTGATCCATGCTTCACTGGAAGGAATATAAGGTTAGCTGATTTTGCATGGCTTCGTCTTCCACTCTGGAAGGGAAAAGTCTCATCGTGCTTCCCCTGCTGCCATGTATGGCCCATGTGGCCAGATAGATTTTTCTGGCATACCATCCCTAACCAATGAGATTGAATTATAATCATGACTGGCCATAGTCCAGCTACAATGGGGTGGACAGAGTCTCCAGCCTCATCTAGATTGCTTCTTTGGGAATAGAAAAGTCAAAGTAGATTTCACCTTTCTTTCCCTGTATTAATTGCATAGCCCCTCCCTTTCTGGGCAATACCATGGGACCATATGGCATTCTGTGTAAATTGTTTTTTTCCTTATACTTGGCATATATCCTAATGATTCTAGAGCCTTTTGGATAACAGGGTACTCTGAATGTTGGATGGGCTCATGTCTTCTTGTTTAGAAGGCCTTTCATTTTTTAAACCATAATATATATATGTGCTAATATGCACATATATATACACACACAATTTCAACTTTGTAAAATATTTTCAATTTTACCCTTGTCCTAAATTTACTATATGATCCAGTTTCCTTGTCATCACAGTATTTATAGTCCAGCTAAAATGAAACTAACATTTTGAACTGATAAATATATAATCTATATTTTTGAAGAATGTTCGTAGATGGACTATGACATAAGGTTTCTAACAAAGGGGATTTTTTGACAATAAAGCATATAACCTCAGGTACCAAAATATTGCATGCGTTAGTATTTGCACACCAATCTACTCGCATATTAACCAAAGCATGCAAGGTAACTTAACTGAACTGAATGTAAATTTACAAAGTGCATGATGTCAACTTCTAGATTAGTTCATTTTTTTTACTCACTCCTAAACCAGGTCATTAGGAGACATTGGCACAAACACCGTGTCATCTCTTCCACATTTGCTTTCCATGTAAGAATACCCTCGGGATGGTCTCACAATGATTCGTTCACTACGGCCTTCACAGGTCACTGTCACGTCCGGTTTCCCTCAGTGTTGCATCCCAGTCAGGCCCTCAAGAATACAGGGGGTTTCAATGTATATAGACCTCTGGCAATGACCTCTAGAACTGTCAGATATCAAACCAGACTCTGATGACTTTGAATGCTACCAGATATCCCAACTCACTGGAACCCAAAATCCAGAATGCTCCAGGCTTGCTATTTCTGAGACCATTTCCACTTCTGAGAGGTGAAATGCTGTTAGAGTAACATTCTCAGGAATTTACTCCTCACCAGATGGAGAAGTTGGGGTTTGGGGGATCCATTTCTATGACATCTTCCAGATAGATTACAGAGGCTATCCCACTATCTACTATTCCCCATCTCTGATTGCTATCGAGGCTGGTTTTTTGGACTGATGCTCATATAGGAAAAATTATGTATGTTCTGCAAACCTTTGCACATTCTGGAAATGTTAGTTCTTATTAATTGAGTCTATGAGCCCCTGGTGACTGGCCTTTTGTCAAAGTGTTTGGAAAGAATGAGTTGGCTGCCAAGAAAATTGGGCCTTCTCCAGGAGTTCCCTACTCTGTTCATCATGTTAACTCCTACCTGTTTTATATACAAAGCACCAAGTACATCCCCCTGTACCATTGAACAAACCAACTATTTTCCCTCTATTAAACAGAAACAGTAATGTCCAGTACAAGGGAACTCAAATATTTCAATATTGAAAATAGCTTTGTAAGCATCCCACCACCAAATATGTTGTCCTCTTCTAATTAAGAATTAAAGGGTTTTTTTTTTCAAAAATGGTTAAAATTTTCTGTGGGGCGACTAAATCTAGTTAGTTGAAAATTAAAAAGCAAAAATTAGGAAAAAACGGGGGATATATAGCCAATTATCGTTTATTGCTTTATCTTAAACAAAGCTTTTGTTATCATCTTTATGTAATACTATCTGGGAAGAAACATCTGAAAGAAGAGTTCCTATGTCCCAATAGAATGTAAGCTCCTTGAGGGCAGGATCTGTTTTTCCTTTTTTTGTCTTTCTACCCCCAGTGCCTAGCAGAGCGCCTGGCACAGTGCTTAATAAATGCTTGTTGAATTGAATTGTTGTTTCGAAAAAAGAATCCTCTGGTTTAGTACTATTTCCTAGAGAGCTTCTCCAAGGGAGAAGCAACCTACTTGGTTTTTAATCTATGTCTCAGCAAGAATCTATGTCTCAACAGATAATTTCTAGAAATATGCATGCAAAATTACATCCCCAAATGGAAAAATATATATATTTTTTTTTCTTCCTTCCTTTTGACTTTCTTTAGAGGGAAGAATGTATAATGGAGAGAAAAGATAGATACTCACTTTGTCATTTGGGGAATTGGAGCCAAGGAACAAATATCACTAAGATCTCACAAGTTTTCTGAATAGATAATCTCATCATTTTATGTTGTATAAGAATGTTGGAAAGCGGGAACAAGACTCACTAAGAATGGCCAGAAAATGCAAAGAACCCAAAAGGTTATTGATTTCCTTCCACCTGTCTCCCTTGTCTGTGGGACCCCAAATCTCTTCATTCTCCATCGCCAGAATTTGTTTACATTGGTTGGGGGGTGGAAAACCAACTGTCCGATTTAGGCACCTTTTTACTAACTATAACAAGCATTTATTACACATTTAGAAAAAAAAACAAGATGTTTCTAATATATTTTGTATATCTATCAATATTGCCTCTCTAGACTAATCAACAAATATATAGTTTTGAAAGACATGCTGCTGCCTTTGCTGCTTCTCCCCCATGCTCAAGAACGTGGGAACACACTTCTTGTACCAGCTTTGGGCTCTGGTTTTATGCCCATACATATAGCAAAGAAAAAGTAACATCTAAATGTTTACATTCAGTTTCTAATATTAATATGAACCCCGATGAAGGGATCTCTAAGTCAACTTAAGGAATATGGAGGGTTAAAGGCAACCCCCTCCTCATCCTAAGTGATCCTGCATCTGTATATTCCATGCAATATTAATCATATAGATGAGCTCAGATCTGTGGCAAGTGAATCCCGCTCTTAAAGATACAATTACTCACAAGAAAATGACCTGTTTCTCTATCTTATGTGTTTCATTTACTCATTTGCAAAGCACTAATGCTAATGTAGTATTTTTGTACTATTATCAGAGGCATGCCTTCCTCATCTTTTTTTCAACATTATTAAATGGTATTTATATCTGTGTGATTTTTAAGTATGTTTTCAAATAAACTTTATCTGTGGCTTCAAATGGTATTTGAGTATCTTGTGAAAGAGATTGAGAAGCAAGGGACTTGCTGCACGGTACAGAGGGAAAAAATGGGTTGAATTTTGGTCTTTGGGACTAGGTTCAAATCCCAGCTCTTTTGTTTATTTAACTCTGATTTTTTTTCAATTTCACTCCCTTCAATTCAGTGGACCTCAGTTCCCTTTTCAATAAGAGCAAGGAGATGGACTTCGTGACTGCTGAGTTTCTTGCTAGCCTCAATTCTATATTTATTAATTGGGGAGCTTTTGGTGAGGCAGTTGAGGGCAAGTGACTTGCCCAGGGTCACACAACTAGCAAGTGTTAAGCATCTGAGAGTAGATTTGAACTCCTAACAGTGGATAGAGGTAGTGCTCTATCCACTGTTCCATCTAGCTGTCCCTCATACTAGATGATTAAATATCCCTTTCAATAAGATGTCATCTTATTGAAAACCAAGAAGGGCCAGGCAGAGGGTCAATTTAGAAATATTTTTGAAGTATAGGGGTTTGCACCCTCT
The DNA here is from genome assembly GCA_023553655.1 of Myrmecobius fasciatus. Lineage (NCBI taxonomy): Eukaryota > Metazoa > Chordata > Mammalia > Dasyuromorphia > Myrmecobiidae > Myrmecobius > Myrmecobius fasciatus. The sequence continues at coordinate 37,845 of JAJPUD010000895.1, forward strand.
ATCAGATTGCTTGTGGTCTTGGGGAGAGGGGAGGTAAGGGAGAAAAGTATTTGGAAAAATCAAATACTATTGAAAATATCTTTGAAGGAGACGACTGAAGGAGATGTTGCAGTGGCTAGAACATCAGCCCTAGAGTCAGGAGGATCTCAATTTAAATCCAGCCATAGACATTTACTAGCTGGGTTACCCTGAACAAGTCCCTTAACTTCAATTGGCTCTAAAAGAAAATATCTTTGAAGAATGATAGATATAGATCTTAGAGGCCATCAAGTCCAACCTCTTCACCAAAATCACACACTTAGTAAATGTCTGAGACAGGATTTGAAGTCACGCTTCTCTGATACCAAAACCAGAGCACTATTCTGGGTGTAAAATCCAAATTAGGAAAGCTACTTCCAAAACTGCAAAAACTGATCATGATGCAATGAGCTTCAGAAATTTAGACTGAAGTTTAAATTACAAGGAATCATTATTCTTCAAGTCAATGGACATTTATAAACATATTCTATGAACAAGATATTGTTCTAGATGGAGATAGAAATGAATTAGCCTGCCTTCGGGGAGCTTCTGTTGCTAAATTGGTTTAAAAAAAGTTTTGACAAAGTTCTGAGATTCAGAATGACAGCCAGCATCCATCCAACAATCCAAGAGACACTCATTAGGTGCCTATTATGTAGGAATAAAATAAAAGTTCCTCGAGGGCAATACCAATATTCTGGCTGAGTGAACTCTGTGAGGTTGCCAGTCAGACTGCTGCTGTCCAGTGGTAATCATTACAAGCACAACTGACATGAGGATTATGGGTTGACATTTCTCCTGTCAAGGACTGGAGAAGCCAGCAGCCTAAAGCAGGTGCCCTATACACAGAAGAAAAAACCATTGAAAAAGACCAATCCATAGGCATTTTTTCAGCACCTACTGTGTATATAGATAGCACTGAACTGGGTATATAGATAGCAAGCCCTTAAAAAGTTTAAAACCTTGGGGGAGGGGGAGAAAAGACGTTCAAAAAATTGCCAAAAAAGCAAACATGCTATAGGCAATGGGTGTATGGGTATGTGGGTATGGATGGGCACATACGTGTACCCACACACACACACCGCACCAAATAAATGCTCATTATAGGATTGGGAGGAGGATGGCTTTAGGAATAAGAGAAGCTCATTTTCAGCTGGGGTAATCAGGGAAGGCTTCATGAAGAAAGTGAAACTGGAGATGAAGAAGCTGGTCTGTGCAAGGAGAAATTAGGAACGGGCACAGAGGAGAGCAATAGGCAAATTCTGGAACTGATAAGCAGACCCATTGGATTGGAGGAGAGAATTCAGAAAGAGTAATAGAAGGAGACAAGCCTAGAAAGTGATTTGAATAGAGAACTTTTAAATGATAGAAACAGGCAATTGAAGATTATTGAACAGAAAATTGGGAGGATAACAATGGTAGGTGTAGTATTCCAATAGATCTATGGTTATTACCTCAAACAAGATAGACTGAAGCATAGCCATACCTGCTTAGCCTCTGAGACTTTCCTGGTCTCTTATAAGTCTACCATGGGGGGAAGGGGTCTACCCAATGTGCTGGGGATAATTTTTAGTACATCAGTCATCCCTATATCTCATATATATGTGAATAGCACAAAAGGTGGGGTTTTTAAAATGTTAATATGACAGGGTGATGGAAATTTGAGGAAGAAAGCACTGAAAGCCAGTCGTGTCTTTTCTCTCCATCTTGTTTGTTGCCAGCATTCTAAATCTAACTCTCCTGCTGGCTCTCCCTGCCATAAGCAGCAATTGTTTTTTTATTATTATTAAAGCTTTTTATTTTCTTTTTTTTTAGGGAAAGACTATTAGTCACGGCTTTATTAATTGTTTTTATATCTGAGACACCAAATCCATATTAGATACATTTGATACAAAAATTTTGTTTCCCCATTTGAACACTTCCCGAATTATCTTAAATCCATTACTGTTGCTGTACAGAGTTTTTCAGTTTCTTTTCTTTTTTTAATCTTCTAATTCATTCAGTTCTATCTTGTTTTCTTTTTTCCTTGTTTTTATTAAAGCTTTTTATTTTCAAAACATATGCATGTATAATTTTTCGACATTAACCCTTGCAAAACCTTGTGTTCCAATTTTCCACCTTCTTTCCCATCTCCTCCCCTAGATGGCAAATAATCCAATATATGCTAAACATGGTCAAAATATATATATGCTAAATCCAAAATATGCATACATATTTATACAATTATCTTGCTACGCAAGAAAAATCATATTAAAAAGGAAGAAAAAATAAGATGCAAGCAAACAACAAAAAGAGTGAAAATGCTATGTTGTGATCCACTCTGTTTCCACAATTCTCTCTCTGGTATAAATGGCTCTCTCTATCACATGATCATTGGAACTGGCCTCAATCATTTCATTGTTGAAAAGAGCCACATCCATCAGAATTGATCATCATATAATCTTGTTCTTGTGTTCAGTGATCTCCTGGTTCTGTTCATTTCTCTTAGCAAAAGTTCATGTAAGTCTCTCCAGGCCTCTCTGAAATCATCCTGCTGATCATTTCTTACAGAACAATAATATTTCATAACATTTATATACCATAACCAATTCAGCCATTCTGCAACTGATGGGCATTCATTCAGTTTCCAGTTTCTTGCCACTTCAAAAAGGACTGTCACAAACATTTTTGCACATGTACATCCTTTTCCCTCATTTATGATCTCATTGGGATATAAGCCCACTAGAAACACTGCTGGATCAAAAGGTATGCAAATTTTGATAGCCCTTTGGGCATACTTCCAAATTGCTCTCCAGAATAGTTGGATCAGTTCACAACTCCACCAATAATGTATTAGTGTTCCAATTTTCCCACATCCCCTCCAACATTTATCATTATCTTTTCCTGTCATCTTAGCCAATCTGAGAAGTGTAGTATCTCAGAATTGTCTTAATTTCCATTTCTCTGATCAATTGTGATTTAGAGCACCTTTTCATATGGCTAGAAATGGTTTCAACTTCTTCATCTGAAAATTGTCTGTTCACATCCTTTGACTATTTACCAGTTGGAGAATGGCTTGAATTCTTATAAATTTGAGTCAATTGTCTCTATATTTTAGAAATGAGGTCTTTATCAAAACCCTTGAATGTTGTTTTGTTTTGTTTTTTTGCTGAGGCAATTGGAGTTAAGTGACTTGCCCAGGGTTACATAATTAGGAAGTGTTAAGTGTCTGAGGCCAGATTTGAACTCAGATTTGAACTTTGAAGTCTTCCTTACTGCAGGGCTGGTGCTCTATCCACTGCATCACTTAGCTGCCCCAAATGTAAACAATTTTTACCAGTTTATTGCTACTCTTCTAATCTTTTCTGCATTGGTTTTATTTGTACAAAAACTTTTTAGCAATATGATCAAAATCATTTTGTGTTCAATAAGGAACTCCAGTTCTTCTTTGGCCCCAAATTCCTTCCTTCACAGATCTGAGAGGTAAACTATCCTTTGTTCTTCTAATTTGCTTATCATATCACTCTTTAGGTCTAAGTCATGAATCCATTTCTTGGTATATGGTATTAGGTATGCGTCAACTTGGCCTAGTTTCTGCCCATACTAATTTCCAATTTTCCCAGCAGTTTTTGTCAAATAGTGAGGTTTTTATTCTAAAACCTGGGGTTCTTTAATTTGTCAAACACTGGATTGGGATAATCATTGACTATATTGTCCTGTGAACCTAATCTATTCCCCTGATCAACTATTTCTTAGGCAGGACCAACTGGTTTTGATGACCACTGCATAAGCAACAATTGTTAAAGGAGGAATGTGAAACACATTCCCTGCTGGGGAAGGAAAGGAGGTTGAAAATTGTTAGGGAAGAGAACAATCAAGACACGGATCAGGTTTACAAGTGAAAGGGGTCCAATATGAATCTGATAGGATTAGAAAACAGCCCTGGAACCTAATAGAAAGGCTCTTGATGGTCTCTGATGATTCCTAATTGTGTGATCATAGGAAAATTACTGAGCCTTTCTGATGCTCAGTTTTACTCACTTGTAAAATGGAGATAAGTTCCTGCAGTCCCTACCTCATAGGGCTGTCAAAAGGATTGAATGAGATAACACATATAATTTTGTAAACATTAAAGCATTATAGAAACATTATTAATTTCCTGCATAATTTTGCTTATCTCTAATACAGTCAGTGGGAAAGAACAACAATTGCCTTGGATGTATATGTGTGTATTATATACACATATGCATATGTATATATATATACACATATATGTATGTACATATGTGTGTATCACTGGCATAGATATATGTGTGTATATATATATGTATACACATATTATATATGTGTGTATAAATAAATATATATGTATATATGCCAATGAGACATTTTCTTCTCAACAACAACAAAAAGTGGAGATGGCAAACAAAAGTACTGGTTAAAACCAAGTCTAGTGAGGACGGAAAAGATTTGCTCCTATTTTTACTTGTTAATTTCCCATGAAACTTGTCCAATATTGGATCAGCAGAAGAGCAATAAATGAAACAGAAATATCCATTCGGATATACATGACTGGAGTCTTGATTTACTTAATTAAGAAACGTTATAGAAAGCAATGACTGAACATGAGGAACAGCTGGCTTGCTAACAGTTTCCTAAAAAGTAAAATGAATAAAAAGTTTGCTAGATCAGAAACCATACATCACCTCCCCATTTCCTCCCTGAGCACTTGGAGAAATGCAGTAACTATTTACAAATTTTTTTGAATGACTCTTTAATCCTGGTTCTTTTTTTTTAAGATGGCAACTGCTTAAAAGTTACAGAGGTGGTCATTTTCTTTTTTTTTAATTAAAACTTTTTATTTGCAAAACATATATATGGGTAATTCTTCAACATTAACCCTTACAAAGCTTTCTGTTACAAATTTTCCCCCCTACTCCCCACCCCTCTCCTAGATGGCAGGATATCCACTACATGTTAATTATGTTAGAATACTTAAGAAATCGAATATATGTATATATTATTCCACACTTATCATTTTTGTGCAAGAAAAATCGTATCTACAAGAAAGAAAAATCAGAGAAAGGAAACACAATGCAAGCAAACATAGATAGAGAGCATGAAAATGTTATGTTGTGGTAGTGGTCATTTTCTTTGATACAATAATTCCAATTTAAAGAATATACCATGAACATCTTAACCAAAACAAAAAGCTATCTATTCACTGATACTCAAAGCAGCTTTATATATAATTGCTAAATTAAAATAATAATGATAATTAAAAACAAAATCTGGAAGCAACCTAAAGATTCAAGGGGAGTATAATCATTAAATAAATTGTGGCATACTTGATGTAGTGGAATTCTTTAAAGCAATTGAAAAGCACTAATAGGAAAAATACAGAGAAATCAGGAGTTTTATGAAATAATGTAAAATGATAAGAGCAGGACTGGAAAACGGAGTGCCTGAAATGATTCTGCCCCTGTCATTTTTTATTTGTATGCTCTTAGTTAAATGGAGTAGAACTAGGTAGTCTTATTTTTTTTAAAAGCAAGGATTATTTTAGCGTATACTTTTTTCTTTTTTATTATTTTTAAATAATAGCTTTTTATTTTCAAAATACATGCAAAGATAGTTTTCAACATTCACCCTTGCAAAACTTTGAGTTCTAAATTTTTCTCCCTCCCTTCCCTGCACCCCCTCCCCTAGACAGCAAGAAATCCAGTATATGTTAAACACGTACAATTCTTCCATATGTATTTCTATAATTATCATGCTGCACACACAAAAAAAATCAGACCAAAAAGAAAAAAAAATGAGAAAGAAAAAAAAAAGCAAGCAAACAACAACAAAAAGAGTGAAAATACTATGTTGTGATCCACACTCAGTCTCCATAGAACTCTTACTGGATGCAGATGACTCTCCCCATGTATTGATTTGATTGAATCTATTGATTCAATTGAAATTGGCTTGAATCACCTCATTGTTGAAAACAGCCACCAGAATTGATCACCACATAATATTATTGTTGCTATGTACAATATTCTCTCGGCTCTACTCGCTTCACTTAGCATCAGTTCACATAAGTCTCTCTAGGCCTTTCTGAAATCACTAGGTGATCTTTAAGGTCCCTTTGCGCTACAAATCTATTGTCTTAAAATTCTAAACCATACAAACCCTTTGATCAGGATACCAATACTAGACCTATATCCCTAAAGAGATCAGAGGAAAAGGAAAAGGTCCTAAATTTTTAAAAAGTATTTCAAAGCAGCTCATTTCATGGTGGCAAAGAACTGAAAACTAAGGAAGTCACCATCAAATGGGAAATGACTGAATAAATTACAATATATGAATGTAGTGGGTTAATATTGTGGGATTAAGGTATAAGTAAAAAAAATAGTTTAAGAAAAATGTGAAGGGGCAGAGCCAAGATGGCAGAGAGGAGCCACATCTTTATCTAAGCTCTCCCTGATGTCTCAGATCAACACCAAATCAAGCCTCTGAACTGATTTTGGAGTGACAGAACCCACAAATATTTGGAGTGTAACAAATTTCCAGCAGAAGATATCTTGGAAGAACTTCAGAAAATGTCTATTTCAATTGGGCATATAGGGAGACAGCCAAGCGCAGGCATAGTGCAGAGACCTGGGGCAGTGTGGGCCCCACATGCTGGGAAATCTACTGAGTGGAATCTACAACAGTGTTGCCTACTCTGTCCTGGTTACAAGCCAGTAGATAAGCAGATTACCTGTAAGACATCCAACACAAATACAAAAGGCAAATAGTGAGCCCCTGAAACCCAGAATAACATAAGACCTGGCCACACCCACCCAGCCCTGGAAGTTAGTCAGCATCAACCCAACTACTGTGACTTCTACAGGAAACTTGGACAATCTTTGCCTTAAAAACAGGCCTCAACACTTTTAAAAAATGAGAAAAAAAAAGCAAAATGAACTCTGACCACAGATACTTTAATTGAAAAAGAGAAGAATAGATTTCAAACCCTGAAGACATTAAAAGCAGATTGTCTCCAGATGAAATCTCAAAGGGTGATATGAATTGATCCCCATCTCACAAGGCTTTCTTATAAGAATGCAAAAAAGATCTTAAAAGAGAGTTAGAAGAAAAATGGGAAAAGGAAATGAGAACTTTGCAAGAGGGTTTGGGAAAGGAAATATAGAAATAATCTGAAATAGATTTAGTGAAATGGAAAAAGCAAATAACTTCTTACAAAATAGACTTGAAGAAATGGAAAAGGCATATAACTCCTTATAAAATAGATTTGGCCAAATGGAAAAAGAAAACAACTTCTTGAAAAACGGAATTTTTGAAATGGAGGAAAAAATCCCTTGAACAAAACAACTAATTTAAAAATTCAATTGGCTAAATACAAAAGGAGATAAAAAAAAGTTGACTGCAGAAAATAGTTCACTAAAAATTAGAACTGAACAAATTGAAATGAATGACTCAATGAGACATCAAGAATCAGTCAAACAAAATCAAAAAATGAAAAAAATAGGAGAAAATGTAAAACATCTCATTGGAAAAACAACTGACCTGGAAAATAGATCCAGGAGAGACAGTCTAAGGATTGTTGGACTTCCTGAAAAACATGATGTAAAAAAGAGCCTGGACATCATTTTTTTACTCATCAAGGAAAACTGCCCTGATGTCCTAGAATCAGAAGGTAAAATAGCCATTTTACCTATCACCTCCTGAAAGAGACCCCAAAATGAAAACTCCAGGGAATATCACAGCTAAATTTCAGATGTGTTGTATCAAGGAAAAAATATTGTAAGTAGCCAGAAAGAAATAATATAAATATCAAGGAACCATAACCGGAATTACCCAGAACCCAGCAGCATCCCACTTTAAGGGATCAAAGGGCCTAGAATCTGATATTTCAAAAGGCAAAGGAACTTGGATTGTAGCCAAGACTAAACTATCCAGCAAAATTGAGCATTGTCTTTCAGGGAAGAAGATAAACATTCAGTGGTAGAGGTGAATTTCATTTATTTCTGAGGAAAAGACCAGAGCTGAACAAAAAATTTGATCTCCAAATATAGAACTCAAGAAAAGTATAACTAGGTAAAAGGGAAAGAACTGTTAAGAACTATATCTCTATCATAGGTTTACTTAGAGAGTGCAGGTATACTTTGATTTTATTGTGATAATATAAAAAAGAAACTAGAGGTGGAAAAGGGATTATAATGGAAAAGGGGGAAAATGGAGGTAAAATGAGGGAAATTATATATCATAAAGAGGCAAAGAAGACCTATTATAATTGAGGGAAAGCAGGGAGGGGAATGAACATTATGTGAATCTTACTCTCATCAGATTTGGCTCAAAGAGAATGCCAGACATATTTGGCAACACAAATAAACTTGTCTCACCCTACAGGGAAGTTGGAGAGGAAAAGGGAAGGTTAATAGAAGGAAAAATAGAAGTAGTAAAGGAAAGTATAAAAAAGGGAAAGAGGTTGTAAAGGGGGAAGGCTGTTTGAGGGATGTGGTGGTCAGAAGCAAAATACTGGGGAGAAAGGAAGGGGTGAAAGGAAAGAGAAAAGCATAATTTGGGGTAAATAAGATGGTGGGAATTAGTCATTAGTATTTCAGTCATTTTAACTGTAAATGTGAATGGAATGAACTCTCCCATAAAATGGAAGTAGATAGCAGACTGGATTAAAAGCTAGAATCCTACAATATGTTATTTACAAGAAACATACCAGAGTGATACATACAGAGAAAAGGTAAAGGGATGAATTAGAACCTATTATGCTTCAGGTAAAGTAAAAAAAAAAGCAGGGGTAGCAATCCTGATCTCAGATCAAGCAAAAGCAAAAATAGATCTAATTAAAATAGATAAGGAAGGAAACTATATCTTGCTAAAGGGTGCCACAGATAATGAAGTAATATCAATATTAAACATATATTCACCAAGTGGTATAGCATCCAAATTCCTAGAGGAGAAGTTAAGAGAATTGCAAGAAGAAATAGACAGCAAAACTATACTAGTGGGGGGATCTCAACCTTGCTCTCTCAGAACTAGATAAATTGAACCACAAAACAAATAAGAAAGAAATTAAGAAGATAAACAGAGTTTTAGAAAAGTTAGGTATGATAGATCTTTGGAGAAAATTGAATGGAGACAGAAAGGGAATATACTTTTTTTTCAACTGTTCATGGAACCTCTACAAAAATTGACCATATATTAGGGCATAAAAACCTCAAAATCAAATGCAGAAAGGAAGAAATAGTAAATGCATCTTTTTTCAGATCATTATGCAATAAGAATCACATGTAATAAAAAGCCAAGGAAAATAGACCACAAAATTAATAGGAAACTAAATAATCTTATCCTAAAGAATGAGTGGGTGAAACAACAAATCATAGACACAATTTCATCCAAGAGAATGATGAAAATAAGACAACATAGCAAAATTTATGGGATGCAACCAAAGCAGTTCTTAGGGAAAGTTTTATATCTTATTTGCATAAAATAGAGAAAGAGAAGATCAATGAATTGGGCATGCAAATAAAAAAGCTAGAAAAAGAACAACTAAAAAACTCCAAGTAAATATCAAATTTGAAATTCTGAAAATAAAAGGGGAGAATAATAAAAATGAAAGGAAAAAACTGTCAAACTAGTAAACAAAACTAAGAGCTGTTTTGTGGAAAAAATTGACAAAATAGATAAACCTTTCATTAATTTGATCAGAAAAAGGAAAGAAGAAAACCAAATTATTAATATCAAAAATAAAAAGGATGAACTTTGCACTAGTGAAGAGGAAATTGGGGCAATAACAAGAAACTATTTTGCCCAACTATGTGCCAATAAATATGAAAATCTAAGTGAAATGGATGGATATTTACAAAAATATAGATTGCCCAGATTAACAGAGGAGGAAACAAATTAATTAAATAGTTCCATTTTAGAAAAAAAATTGAACAAGCTATTAATCAAATCCCTAAGAAAAAACTCCAGGGCCAGATGGATTAACATGTTAATTCTACCAAATATTTAAAGAATAATTAATTCCAATATTATGCAAACTCTGCAAAAAAAAAGGGAAAGAAGGAATCCTACCAAATTCTTTTTATGACACAGACATGGTGATGATACCTAAACTAGGTAGGGTCAAAACAGAGAAAGAAAATTATAGACCAATTTCCCTAATAAATATTGATGCAAAAATGTTAAATGAAATATTAGCAAAGAGATTACAGCAAGTTATCCCAAGGATAATACACCATGACCAGGAAAGATTTATACCAGGAATATAGGACTGATTCAATATTAGGAAAACCATTAGCATAATTGACTACATCAGTAACCAAACTAACAAAAATCATATGATTATCTCAATAGATGCTTAAAAAGCATTTGACAAAATCCAATACCCATTCCTATTCAAAACACTAGAGAGTATAGGAATAAATAGAGTTGTGCTTAAAGTGATCAACAGCATCTATTTAAAGCCATCAGCAAATATCATATGTAATGGGGATAAAGTAGAACCATTCCCAAAAAAGTTAAGGGTGAAATAAGGATGCCCACTATCCCCATTACTATTCAATATTGTATTAGAAATGTTAGTTTTGGCAATGAGAGGAAAAAGAGATTAAAGTAATTAGAGTAGGTCATGAATAAACCAAATTATCATTCTTTGCAGATGATATGATGGCATAGTTAGAGAATCCTAGAGGATAAATTAAAAGACTAGAGCATCAATAATTCACAACTTTAGCAAAGTTGTACTATACAAAATAAACCCACAAATCATCAGCAACAAAGTCTAGCAGCAAGAGATACAAAGAGTAATTGTATTTAAAAAATAATTGTAGATAATATAAAATATTTGGAAGTCTACCTGCCAAGGCAAAGTCAAATCTCTTGGGAAAAAATACCAAGTGCTCATGGATAGGCTGAGCTAATGTCATAAAAATGACAATACTACATAAATTAATCTACCATACCAATTCAACTCACAGTGCCATACTAATCAAACTCACAAGAAATTACTTCACAAAGCTAGAAAAAATAATAAAATTCATCTGGAGAAACAAAATGTCAAGAATTTCAATGGAATTAATGAAACAAAACACAAATGAAGGTGGCCTAACTGTATCGGATCAAAAACTATATTAAAAATCAGCAGTTATCAAAACTATTTGGTACTGACTATGAAACAGAGTAGTCAATCAGTGCAATAAGTTAGGTTCACAGGACAAAATAGTCAATAACTATAATAATCTGGTGTTTGACAAACCCAAAGATCCCAGTTTATCTTTTGGGATAAGAACTCACTATTTGACAAAAGCTGCTGGGAAAATTGGAAAGTAGTATGGCAGAAACTAGACATTGCCCCACACCTAACACCATATAACAAGAAAAGGTCAAAATGGGTTCATGATTTAGACAGAATGATATTATAAGCAAATTAGAAGAACAAAGGATAGTTTACCTCTCAGATCTGTGGAGAAGGCAGGAATTTGTAGCCAAAGAAGGACTTGAGTACATTATTGAATGCAAAATGGATAATTTTAATTATATTAAATTAAAAAGATTTTCTACAAATAAAACTAAGGCAGACAAAATTAGAAGGGAAGCAATGAACTGGGGAAAAATTAATTCAAGGAGTCTGATAAAGGCCTCATTTCTAAAATATATAGAAAATTGACTCAAATTTAAAAGAATTCAAGCCATTCTCCAATTGATAAATGGTCAAAGGATATAAACATGCAGTTTTCAGATGAAGAAATTAAAAACATTTTTAGTCATATGAAAATGTGCTCTAAATCTTTATTGATCAGAAAATGCAAATTAAGACAAATCTGAGGTACCAGTACACACCTCTCAAATTGGCTAAGATGACAAGAAAATATAATGACGAATGTCAGAGGGAGTGTGGGAAAACCAGAACACTAATATACATTGTTGGTGGAGTTATGAACTGATTCAACAATTCTGGAGAGCAATTTGGAATTATACCCAAAGGGCTATCAAACTCTGCATATCTTTTGATCCAACAATGTTTCTACTGGGCTTATATCCTAAAAAGATCTTAAAGGAGACAAAGGGATCCACATATGGAAAAATGTTTGTGGCAGCCTTTTTTGTAGTGGCAAGAAACTGGAAATTGAGTGGATACCCATCAGTTGAAGAATGGTTTAATAAGTTATAGTATATGGGTGTCATGGAATATTATTATTCTATAAGAAATGATCAACAGGATGATTTCAGTGAGAGACTTACACGAACTAATGCTAAGTGAAATGAGCAGAACCAGGAGATCATTATACACAGCAACAGCAAGATTATACTATGATCAGTTCTGATGGATGTGACTCTTTTCAACAATGAGGTGAGTCAGACCATTTCCAATGGTCTTGTGATGAAGAATGCCATCTGCACCCAAAAAGAGGACAGTGGGAACTGAATGTGAGCCACAACATGATATTTTCACTCTTTTTGTGCTTGTTTGATTGCATTTTGTTTTCTTTCTCATTCTTTTTCCTTTTTAACCTGATTTTTCTTATGCAGCATGATACTTTGGGGAATATGTATAGAGGATTTACACGTGTTTAACATATATATTAAATCACTTGCCAACTGGGAGAGAGGGTGAGGGGAAGGGAGGGAAAAAATTAGAATGCAGGGTTTTGGAGGGGTGAATGTCAAAAATTATCCACGTATATACTTTGAAAATGAAAAGCTTTTGTTAAAAAAAAAAAGAAAGAAAGAAACCAGGGGCAGCTAGGTGGTACAGTGGATAGAACACCAGCACTGAAGTCAGGAGGACCTGAGTTCAAGTCTGGTCTCAGACATTTAACATTCCTTACCTGTGTGACCCTGGGCAAGTCACTTAACCTCAATTGCCTCAGCAAAAAAAAGCAAAAAAAAAAAAAAAGAAAAAGAAAAAAACCTGAGGAAAAATATATACTGATGCAGAGTAAAGTTAACAGAACCAGAGGAACAATTTACAAAATAACAAGATTGTAAAGACAACGTTGAAAGACTAGCAAATACTTCTCAGTGCAATGAACAAGAGGATCAATGATGAAGCACTCTCCCCATCTTCAAACAGAAAGGTAGGTGATGGACTCAAAATGCATAATGAGATATATATGGGGGCATACCAGTTTGAGAACATTTTCTTTGATTCTGCATATTTACCACAAACATTTTGTTTGCTTTTTTCCAGTGGATGGGGAAAGGAAAAGCAAGAAATAAAATAATTGAAAAAATTAAATAATTTTTAAAAATCCATGATTATATGCAGAAAATGAAAAAGAAAGAATGAATCAAACATATTGTCTGGGACATAGTAGAAGTTTAATAAATAATGGTTGATTGCTGACTGGGTTGGTTGGCAAAGAATCCTAATGGAGAAAGAGGGGAAAACAAAGTATGAAGAAAATTTACACACTGAAAATAATCAATTTAAGTGCAATAGTTATTAAGTATATTTATTTATAACGACATTTAATATTATTTCTAATGTGATATTTTTAACTGGGATGACTCCCAGCATTCCCATGATGTGAACAGTGTGCCTCACAATGGGAATGCTCACAGGTTCCTAAAATATTCTTTTCGAATCCACTGTCCTTCACTTGTTGAGGCAGAAACTTTTTCAGGGAAACACACACCAGGAGCTGAAGGCCCCTAGAAGCAGATATAAATTGAAAATGAGCCCTCTTCCTCTGGTAAGGAAAGCAGTATCAGTGGCAGTCATCTGGAAGCTAGATCCACAGGTTCATGGTCAGAGGGATAATCACCCACCAAGGGCTGACTTTGCATTATGAGGAAAATCAAAGAACAATTGCTAAGACTTAGCTGGTAACACTAGGCCCCCTGAAAGATAGATGACATTTTGAGAATCATTGCTTTCAAAGCAGCCCTTAGAAATCACCTCCCCAAAAGAAAGTAAGTTTCTTGAGGGAAGGGACTGTTTTTGTTTTTCTTTTTTCAATTTCCTTGTCATCTTTTGTCTTAATTATAGTGACACAGGATTGTAGATTTGAAACTAGAAAGGACACAAGATACCATTTCTTTCAATTTTCTCATTTTCTAAATGAGGAAGAGAAGGAGGGGGAGAAAGAGAGGAAGAAGGAGGAAGAAAAGGAGGAGGAAAGAAGGAGGAGAAGAAGGGAATGAGAAGGGGAAGAAGAAGAAGAGAAGAAGAGGAGGAGGAAGAAAAAGAGGAGAAGGAAGAAGAGGAGAAGAGGAAAGGGAAAGGGAAAGGATAGAAGCATTTGTATAGTGTTTTAAAATTTGCAAAGTGATTTTAAATCACTTTTCCAGTTGATTTAAATCACTGGTCTCATGGCCAGTTTGGGATTTTTCGATTCTGCATATTTGCTACAAACATTTTGCTTGTTTGTTTTTTTCCATTGCATGGGGAAAGGAAAAGCAAGAAATAAATTAATTGAAAAAATTAAATAATTTTAAAATCCATGATTATATGCAGAAAATGGGAAAAAATGACTGTATCAAGCATATTGTCTGGTACCTAGTCAAAGTTTAATAAATGGTGATTGCTTCATAAATTTATTGATAAATCACTTATCTCATTTGATGCTCACAACAAACCTGGGACCCAGATGTTATTGTCCTCTCATTTTACAGTTGAGGAAACAGAAGCAGTCAGAAATTCAGTGACTTACTCAAGTCTGCTCAGCTAGTAATGTCTGAAGCCAAATTTTAACTCAGGTCTTCCAGAACCCGGGTCAGCATTTTATCCATCGTTCAATCTAACTGACACTACATATAACTGAAATGCCAATTATCATTTAGAAAGAAAAGCAGCCAAAGCTTGTGAAGATGTAAGAATATCTTTTAATTTAAAACATTTGAACTAGAGATCACATATCCCTTTCCATCACAGTAAACACTCTTCAAAAACATCATGGGGCGGCATCAAGCAAACTATTGTGCATGGTACTGGACAGAATCCACCCTTCCCAAATACAGCCACAAACCCCAACAAGCTAAGATTGGAACAGGAAAGGGCTCCTGTTTATTAACACAAGGGGCAGACAGATACCCCAAACAGCTACTATGGGCTTGATAGTTTCCCTGAATCCAGTGGGAAATAAACTGGAAGAAGATTGTCTGAGGCATGGAAACCACAATAGAGCCCCTGGGAACAGATGCACTCAGGTGGCAAATTTCCACAACCTATGGAAGAAGCTTAAAGTGATGAAAAACAGATCCCAGCTTCAGCTGAGGGTTTGTTTGTTCAATATACAGAGTAAATGTTATTTTTTGTTTTGTTTTCCATTTTATTTGAAAATTTATACTTAAAAGATGGATATTTTTGTTCAATTGTAGG
Source organism: Myrmecobius fasciatus (assembly GCA_023553655.1). NCBI lineage: Eukaryota > Metazoa > Chordata > Mammalia > Dasyuromorphia > Myrmecobiidae > Myrmecobius > Myrmecobius fasciatus. Next base: position 53,179 of record JAJPUD010000895.1, read on the forward strand.
GAGTGTCCATTGGAAGGACTCTCTCTATCAATGCATTTCTCATCGAGTCTGTGCCTTACAAAGGATTCCTAACCTGGAGTCCTTGAACTTGTGCTTAAAATATTTTGATAACTGCATTTAATTATAATTGGGTTTCTTCTTAATCCTGTGTATTTTTTGGCATTTAAAAAGATTATTCTGAGAAGGGTTCTCCATTCTCATCAGACTACTGAGAGGGGGATATGACAAACACAAAAGTTAAGAACTCAGATGATCAAGTGTAAAGATGACAGATTTCAAGCTAATTGCATCTCAGGAGACATCTCATCTGACTCTTTCATTTAACAAATAAGTAGTTGTAATCCAGAGAAGTGAAGAAATATCCAATGATCCAAAAAGAGTTGGTGACATCAGGATTTAAGTCCAATTCCTCTGACTACAAGTGAATCAACCAGGCAGTCAACAAGCATCTATTAAACACCTACATGTTTCAGAAAACAAGCTAGGTGATAGAATACCAAGACAAAAATGAAACAGTTCCTGCTCTCAAGGAACATACATTCTATCTCAGTACAGTTCTTTCCACTTTGGAACATAGCCCCTAGAACACAGCATTGCTTAATGTTTGCTAATTGATCATTAGGACTCACTCAAGGTCACATGATTAGTGTTCTAATGAAAATTTTACCCCACATCTTCCCAACTTCAAGCCCTGTATTCTATTCACTAGGCAACAAGGCCTCTATTGCTTTTTAATTAAATGGAAGAAAAGGGACTAAGGAGATTTCAAGCAGCATCTCAAGAAAGAAATTGTGAACTTAAGTGTACTGGCTTCATTAGAAATAACCCAGAATTGTGACTGAATCTTAACAGGGTCTTAACCTACTGAGTTATTTACCTTGGGAAAGATTATACTCCTGCCTCTAGGGAAAACATAGTGGAAAGTAAGCATATTTAGAATCAGGAAGGCCTCAGCTCAGACTCCATCTCTGGCAATTTCTAGTTGGGGATGCTCAGTTTCCTCATCTGTAAAATGGGGCTACCGGCACCTTGCAAGGTTACCGTAGGCTCAAGTCAGATGCTAAATGTACAGTGCTATGCAAACTTTAAAGTGCTATATAAACGTAAGGCATAATTATGATTATTGGGATAGGGGCTACACCTATGATTTTACTGATATAGGGAACTTCCAGATGAAGAAATTCCCTCTTCTAATACAGGTCAGCTCACTACAACTAATAGTCCCAGTCTCCTGATTTCACCCCCAGTTCTCAGCTGCCATCTCACTCTAGAACATCTTTCCATTCCCGTATCCCCTCTTTCCCATTGGTGAATTCTTCCCACAACCTCCATTGTGAGGAAGGGCCCAAGTTTGCCATAGGTCATTCTTCTCAGAGCTCAACTTCTGCCTCTCTGAACTTCACCACTATGTCCTGATGTGGGTATCTTCCTCACCTTCAGATCCCTTTTACTTATTATCTTCCCTTATTAGAATATAAACTCATTGAGAGCAGGAACTGTCTTTGTATTTGCATCCTTCATGCTTGCTGACTTGACTTGTTGACTATATAGCTGGAGTTCTTAACTTTTTTGGGAGCCGTGGACTCCTCTCGGAGTCTGGCAAAACTTATGGACTTCTCAGAATGTTTTCTTTAATCCATAAGTAAAGAAAATGCTACATTTTAGTTAGAAGTTAGTAAAAATAAATATGTAAATTTTTGGCTCAGTTATGTTTATGGAAGCCCTGAAATCTACCCCTATCTTAGAGAATCGACTGGGGGGAAAGGAGGGTAATAGAGATTAAGCGACCTGCCCAAAGTGTCAAAACCGGGATGTGTCAGAGGTGTGATTCGAACACAGGTCTTGCAGGCTTCAAATGCTGCCTTTATGATGACTAATGTTGCTGTTGATAAAGATGATGATATACTTCCTATTTTTAAAGAGAAAACAGAAATGAGCAAGAAACTCTCAGGGAAAATATATGCATCCTCTATTTCTACAGGTCAAATTTCTCCCTTCCTCCCAGATTGTGAAACTTAAAGACATCCCATTCTAATTAACACCATGACAACATGTAGCTCTGGAAAATGTGAACTCCCCCTGTCTCCATGGATCATCCATGGCAATAGCCTTGCTGGTTATATAGTGACTTCTATTCAATAGAAAACCCATTCATCTTCTTGTCATATAGGATATAGTACAGAATATTTGAAATCTCAATATAGTTTCAGACATTTTTCTGGTGTTCAAGAGGCAGAATCTGTACTTTTCTGTTTATTTTCCTTGGATCTGGAGAAGTAGAGAGAAAAAGAGAGAGTGTGGGCAAAACTTTTTCAGGGATAAGTGGGATGCTGACAAGGTCCTGGAAATAAGGCAGATGCTGAGGTGTCTTCGATTCAACAAATATTTATTAAACACCTACTTATTGCAAAGCAACTATGCTAGGCACTGGCCTAGCACAGCTTTGGCACAAAGCCAAAAATAAAACAGGCCCTGCCCTCAAGGAGCTTCCATTTTGTTAGTGGGAAATTACAAATATCATGCCCTAGAACTTGGAAACAACCAATAATGATAGCCACCTTTTCCCACTGCACCCAGCCTTAGTTTCACATTTTACATGTCCATTAAAACAATCTAAAACAATAAAGCACCTTGGATGACCTAGTAAATGACTAAAAGAGAAATCTACCTATTTGCTCAGCATACAGTAGGTGTTTAATAGATATTTGTTGAATATTTTTCTATTTCCCTCCCTCCTTTAAAGAGATTATTAATACATCCCATAAGATCAAAATAGATTCTTAGTTACTGTGGGTTTTATAAGTCAGATGAGATTAAAATTTTGGAGCTAGAAGAAACCTCAGCGGCCATTTAGTGCAACCCCCTCATGTTACAGATGAGAAAAGTGAGGTCTGGAGAAATTAAGTGACTTGTTCAAAATTGGAACTTGGTCCTTCTAACTCCAAATCCAATGCTCTTTTCATTGTCTTGAGATAAAAGTGAAATATATAACATACTGCAGAAACTGAAGCCGAAAAATTGGAAGGGGCTTGCCCAAGATCACTGAAATAAGTCGCCAGACTCCAAATGTAGTGGTCTTCCCACTTCTCCACTCTGCCTCCCCCTCGGGTCAAGAATAATGATTTGAAAATAGGAAATTTTCCAAAGAGGCACCTTCCTTGGTAGCTCTGGTTCTCCCCACAGATGGATAGTAAATGGTATTTACATAAAGAGATTTCCAATAGCCATGTGATGAGAGGGCTTGCTCACCCATAGAATGTTCCAGTGTGGTAAATGTGTCTCTCACACAAAATTCCAGTTTCCAGTTGAAGTTCAGTTCATATCCACATGGAAGTTGGATGGTCCATTCCAAGTCTATTCCTGGGACAAGTGCCATATTTCTTAGGTGACTACAAGAGGGATTTTTTGTTTGTTTTAAAAAAGGCTAGAAAGAATACCTTTTGAATTTCACATCTTGGGGGATGGTTGGGGGGAAAGGGAAGGAAGAATGAATAGGTACAAAGCCTGTCTGTGTGGAAACAGCCCTTTGTTTCATAAGGCAGATAAAAAGCAATATTTGTGCTCTCACATCCCAATAGCAGGGTCAAGCAGAAAAGGAACATTTTTCTGCTTTTACCTTGTACCCCTTATCAACAACTTTAAAATGAAGTTTTACATCATAGAATAATGTGGTATAAAATCCTATTTTGTTCAACAGATACATGCTGTGGTCCAGGGCATTTGGTGCTATGCCACAGAAAATGCTGACTGTTGAATGTAGAGACCCATCCTAAGAGCCCCTCCCTGGAAAGAATCCTAAACATCAGTCACCCATATCTCTCTTCTCCCTCCTTCTAAAGATTGGCCAGATCTTACAGTGGCAGAACCAGGGTTCCTACCAAGTCAACCATTTCTGGCTCCACATCCAGTGTTGATTATACTCAACTACCTCAATCCTCAACCACAGCCTTGAAAAGAATTTGGGTGTTTTGTCATTTGCTATTTAAAAGCTTACAAATTGCTTCCCTGGGCTTACTTTCTCTCCCTGTCCCACACCCCAAAATCAAACTCACTCCTTGATGGTTTATAGAAAAGGAAATAACATTCTATGCAGGGTGCTTAATAGAAAGAGCTCTGGCTTCAGAGTCTAGGGATCTGGGTTCAAATTTCCTCCTTGACACTTAACAATCAGGTGTCATTTGGCAAGTCACCTAAGTTTTTTATCTGTAACTGATGGAATTGTGCCTGATAGCCCTTGCAGCCCTGTGGCTGTGATCCTATGGTCTGGAATTCAGGAGAGGGAAGGGCTTGAGGTTAAGGATCTAGCACACCTGGATCATGAAGTTGGCTGCATTACTAAGCAGTTGTGTGACCTTGGGTCTCAGTTTCCTCATCTGTAGAAGGAAAGGCTTAGATTAGATAAACTCTAAGGTTGTGGTAGCTAAGTGGCCCAGTGTATGGAATCCTGGACCCTGAGTTCAAATCTGATCTCACCAACTTAGCTGTGTGACACTGGCCAAGTCACTCTAATCTTTGTTTACATCAGTTTCCTCATCTGTAAAATGGGGATGATAATAGCACCTACCTCCTGGGGTTATTGTAAGAATCAAATGATATATATGTAAAGTGCTTTGCAAAACCTTAAAGCACTATATAAATGTTAGTTGTTATTATCGATAACTACTAAAGGACCTTAGGGGTCATCTAGTCTAATTTCCTCATTTGACAGGTGAGGGAATACTTGGCCCAAAGTCACACAGTCAGTGACAGAAAAGGAATTTGAATCCAAATCCTCTGACCGCTGAACCAGAGTACTTTCTATTGTCCCATGACATCTCTTAAGAAGCCCTGGGTCCAAATCTTGACTCTGACATATCTTATTTGTGTAGCAACAGCAAGTTCCAATGTTGGGGTGCCCCAAGCAACTCTTTGAGAATAGCAATTTATTGATCTCTACTGATAGAAAGTTTCCCATGCTCTGAGCCAAAACTTTTTTTTAAAAGGAAGGAAGGAAGGAAGGGAGGAAGGAAGGGAGGGAGGAAGGGAGCAAGGGAGAGAGGGAGGAAGGGAGGAAAGGAAAGAGGGAAGAAGGAAGGGAGGGATGAAAGGAAGGAAGGGAGGGAAAGAGAAAGGGAAGAAAGGAGGAAAGGAGAGAGGAAGAAAAGGAGGAAGGGGGAGGGAGAGAGGAAGGAAGGGAGGGAGGGAGAGAGGAAGGGAGGGAGGGAGGGAGAGAGGAAGGGAGGGAGGAAAAGACAGAGGAAGGGAGGGAGGAAGGGAGGGAGGGAAGGAAGGAGGAAGGGAGGGAGGGAAGGAAGGAGAAAAGAAGGGAGGGAGGGGAGGAAGGAGAAAAGGAGAAAGGAAGGGAGGGAGGAAGGGAGGGAGGGAAGGAGGGAGGAAAGGAGGAAGGGAAGGAGGAAGTTAAGGAGGAAGGGAAGGAGGAAGTTAAGGAGGAAGGGAAGGAGGGAGCAAAGGAAGAAGGAAGGGAGGGAAAGAGGAAGGAAAGGAGGAACGGAAGGAGGGAGGAAAGGAAGAAGGAAGGGAGGGAGGGAGGGAGGAAGAGAGGGAAGAAAGGAGTGAGGAAGGAAGGAGGAAAGGAGGGAGGAGGGAAGAGGGAGGGAGGAAAAGGGGAGGGAGGGAGGGAGGGAGAGAGAAGAGAGGAAAGGAAGGAGGAGGGAGGGAGGGAGGGAGGAGAGAGGAGGGAAGGAAGAAAGGAAAAAAGGAAGAAAGGAGGGAAAGAAGGAAGGAAGGAAGGAAGCTATTCACTTCGCCTCAGGGGACCCTTTACTTTCAACTGTTTTAAGAGTGCAATTTACTTGTGTCATCTACCTCCAAATGACCCCTTAGGCCAAAAAGCCAGATAGAGAAAGTGAAGGCATCCTCATCACTTTTCTACTTTTAATGAATAACTTTCAAGTCAAAAGAGCTATCAACTGAGAGAAAGAAGAGGGCCCTATCATGAGCTACAATGTCTGCTGATGTTTGCAAAGGTTTATTATTTCAAAGTCCCAGGCAAACTATAATTTCATCTCATTTTCTCTCAAACCAGAGAGGGGAAACCTCAGTCTTCTCATTTGACATAAGGAAGAAAAGTGAAGTGCAAGAAAATAAAGGATTTGCCTTAGGTCGCCAAATGCAGGGCAAAATCAGGACCTCTGTCATTTTGCCTACTGTGCCTTTCTCACTTCACCATAGAGATGCATCATGGTGGATTCTGGACTTGGCAACTGACAATTTGGAGAGGCGTGTAACTTGAATCTAGTCCCTTCCTCTCTCTGGGCCTTGGTTTCCTATTCTGTAAAGTAAGGATGTAAGACTGGAAGACCTCTAAGGTCCCTCTAAGTTCCAAATCGCCAATCCTATGATCCATCCTGTTATTGTTCTCCTTTGAGAATGCTTTAGTCCTAATTACCAAAAGATTTTCTAATTCAGCAAATGGATTCATGTTTTATCCAGAACAATCAATCAATCCCAATTCACTTGGAGGAGTAAGTAAGAAAGTTCTACCTTAAACAGCATGAACACTAAATATCCTTGGAAACTTGAGGCAAGGCAGAGAGAACATGAGAAAAAGTTCAAGTTTCACATGACTTTAATACCCATTGCAATAGCTTCAAAGGCTCTGATCTGATTCCAGACTGCTATTCAGATACTGACCCATGGAAATAATCAGAGTGATCTTTTCATAATGTAGCAGCCAATGAAATTACTCTGCCCTCAAAAAGTTTCCCATGATCTCGGCTGGCCAAAATAGATCAGTGGAGAAAAGGAGTCAGGGAAAATAAAGGGAAAGCAATCAAATAGAAGAGGGAGCTAGAAATTATAAGGGAAAAAGTTGATGAAATGCTCTAGTAGAGAAGGCTGTGACTACTGGCCAGAGGGTGGGCTCTGCAAGGTCTTTCAGAACTGACCCATGAGGGTACACCAGAGAACTTAATGATAATTAGCCACTTTGCAGGGAAATGGAGCCTATGCTTTTGACAAGACTTGAAGCAATTCACCACCTTGGGCAAAGCACTAGAGCATGCTAAGAATGCATGGTGGTGGAGAGCTGGGGTGTCACAGAGCTGGGGTGTCACTTATTCAGGGGAATTACTCATAGCAGCTAAATGGACATACCCCTTTTCACTCTTGAAATCTAAGTGGAAAGCTGAGTTCTGATTGTTCCTGAGGTATAGATCCTTTAAAGGCTTGGATTCTTTCAGCCACACCCAGTACCAACTGGTTCAGCATTTAAAACAACTCAACTATTGAATTTCAAGTGGATTGTATGACAACCAATCTCTCTTTCTCTTTCTCTCTTCTCTCTTTCTCTTTCTCCATCTCTTTCTTTTTCATTTTCTTCTTTCTCCCTCTGTCACACACACACACACACACACACACACACACACACACACACAAAATTAGGTTATGAATATTGGTTTGACTCAAATTTAAAATGTTTTCATGGCATATCTTCTAATATATTACACATAGATCAGAATTTATTATCTGTGATTAGGTGGGGGTGAGGGTGGGGTCAAATCTAAGGCCAATGTGAGATCACCTCTATTTTTTTTCCATATGAGGTAATATGGAGCTCTTTCTTAGGATCCATCAGGGCCTTGCCGGTGAGAAACATGAATGGGCTTCAGTGAAGATCTCTAATGGTCATTTTGGGCCCCCAAAGCCTGGTGAGAGCTCAGGATTCACTGCAAAGCCCTTTCATATTTTTGGCTTTCAGGCGACTCGCCCAATTGGCAATCCAGAAGCTTCTGAATATCATTTCCTTGGACGTTTACCAAAAGAAAACAATCAGTCGTCTAGGATGACAGAAGAGAAATTTGCCGACTACTGCTCCAGAAGGCATTAAAAAGCCATGGGGCTCTTTAATTAAACTATAAATACCGCAAGGATTCCTGGGTGTTTGGCAGTCCCAACTTTTTTCCTTTGTCTTTCTTCCTCTTCTTTTTTTAATTTTTTAAAATTTTTTTTGGCAAATTATGAAGGCATATGGCATCTTCTGGGGAAGGAGTACATCGGAGGCCTAGCTTGATATCCTGTGGTAAAAGTACATGTAGCCCAGGTCTTTGGGGGGCCTTTCTGAGGCACACACTTTATGGTCATTGTAGATCACCCATCTGCAAGAAAACCATAGAAGCAATGGATGGATTTACAGTTGATTTAAATCAGGAGAACTTTTTTCCTTCTAGAAATATTATTCACACAACAATAATTGCTGATATTTATGACACAAGGTAATGAGGTAAATGAACACAGACTTAAAACTTGAAGAGATCTCAGAAGCTTCCATATCCAGTGGACCATAGAGGAAGAAACTGAAGTCTAGGGAAATTAGGATAAGTACCAGAGGTAAGATTTGAACCCAGACTAATAATCATCATCTCAAGTTTTGAAAGGACTCATCAACCATCTAATCCAATGTTTACAGATTATGGGATTAAAATCACACAGCAATTATGTGTCAGAGGCAAACCTCATAGCACTCTGAAAATGGGATACCAGTCTAAAGAGGATACCAGCCTTGTCTTTGCAAAGGGCAGCCCCAAACTTCCAAGGCCATTTGATATAGCACAGAGGGAATTTAACTACACAAAAGCAAGGTCGAGTAGGATCGTTTTTATCTGTGATTCCATCTGAGTTGGTAATTACCATCCTTCTAGCTCTTAGAACCTGGTTTGGTAGAGCTGAAGTCACCCAAAAATATGTCATCCTGGTACCAATCTGGCACCATGGCTAGACTTAGCCATGCTGGTCCTTGAATTCTAGGGGTGGTCTTCCTGGAAACTTGACCAGCTTGGGAGAACCTACCAGACCTGATGTTCTATAGGAAAAAACCTTCAAGATTCTAGACCCATTTTAATACCCAGATGAGTTGGAAAGAACTGACTTCAAATTCTGCCTCAGGCACTTAATAACTGTGTAATCCTAGGTATCTCATTTAACCATTGTCTACCTCAGTTTCTTCATCTATAAAATGGAAAATAACAGCTACCTCAGTTAGTTGAGAGAATATAGAGAATATTTTGAAAACCTTAAAAAGGTACATATCATCATCATCATCATTATCCTCATCGTTACTAAGCATCAGGAAAGAACCTCATGGAGGAGAAAAGATGCTAAAAATCCATCTTCTCTAAATAACCAATAGTGCCCAATAATGAATGTTATTTGGCTGAGTCAGGAGCAATTGCCTGAGAGGTGAGCCCTTTTTTCTTTTCCAAGATGGACTCACCTGCCTTCCTTTTTGATATGACAAACATAATGGCCGCTCATGGTGGACGGTCCCATGTGGCTGATGAACCCAAATAGCTCATACCCTATGAAAAAAAGATAGGGGGACAAAAATGATTGAAGGACCATCATCCTCAGAAATCATCTCTAGATAAATCTTTCAATAAACTATGGAATACTTAAGAGACCACTCAGGCTTCTACAGACACTCAAAACTGCCCCCCAATATAATTCTCTGATGAGAGGCTGTGTAGTATATTGGAAAGAGCTCTGGAATTGGAGTTAGGAGATCTGCTTTCAAAACCTACTTAGGCACTCCAGCTGTATGACAAAGTGTAAGCCACTTCATCTCTCATAGCCTCAGTTTCCTTGTTTTTTAAATTAGGGTAATGATACCTCAATCCTTAAGGAGTCACAGACTTGTGACATATTATGCCCCTAAAACAGACCTCCCAAAATCAACCTGAATGATTCTGAATTCAACTGAACTGAACTACATGTAGCATAAATCACCAAGACATAGCTCAAACTAAAACTCATATCTGCATAGGCAAAAAAATATATATATATATACATATATATATATATATATATATACACCTTACAACAAGCTTTCGATAAAGGAGAGAGAAATGGAGGTAGAGATAGAGAGAGAGAAAGACAGAGAGAGAGTCAGGGAAACAAAGACAAAGAAAAAGAAAGTAAGAAGGAAAAGGGAAAGAGATGGAGTTTTGATTTAAAAAAAAGCGAAATGGAACTTAAGCTCTAATAAAGTAAATAAATGTACATCTAGCTGCTTTACTCAATTCCATTTAGTCTTAGACTGTACTTCTAAATCCCCCAAAATGCCTAGTATAGTGCCTTACAAATGGTAGGTATGCCCAAGATTCAGACAAAAGAAGCACAAGGTAATTATGGATGAAGAGGCATAATAGCTAGGGTACCCAAAAAAGACCTGTTTCAGAAGTGTGCATTTGAGCTGTCAAACAGCACATGATAAAGGGTCAACATTTCCTGGGGCAAAGTACCTGAGCTGTGGCTGTTCAGATCAGCCAAATTCCAACTAAGCTGCCAAGCAGACAAGGCTCAAGACCAGTCAAACCTCAAAAGACTGAACACTGTGCATGAAAAGCATGACAGAGTGACCCTGAGATGCATTTTCTCCCCTTTTTGGTTCAAAACTTCAGGCACACTCAGACAACCATAAAAGCAAACTAATTAAAAGGAAAATGTTTCCTTGGCATAAATCTAAGTCATATAATTAAAATTAATAATGTTTATCAATACCAGCAACCATCAAATGCATTATTCAAGACCCCCTGCTAGAAGACAGCCCCAATAAGGAGACTGAAGCTCAGCTGATTTCCAAGACTTCCACAAGCAATAGAGATCTTTTTTTTTATTTGCATAACATATGTGGGGGTAATTCTTCAACACTAACCCTTACATAGCTTTCTGTTACAAATTTTCCCCCCAACTCCCCACCCCTCCCCTAGATGGCAGGATATCCACTACATGTTAATTATGTTAAAATATTGGCAAATCGAATATATGTATACATATTTCCAAACTTATCATTGTTGTGCAAGAAAAATCTTATCTACACAAAAGATATATCAGATAAAGGAAACACAATGCAAGCAAACATCAATCAAGGGTATGAGAATGTTATGTTGTGGTCCACATTTCGCATCCCTCTCTCTGGGTGTATATGGCTTTCTTCAGTGAACAATTGGAGGTGGTTTGAAACATTTCATTGTTGAAGAGAGCCATGTCCATCAGAATTGATCGTCATATAGTATTGTTGTTGACGTGTATAACGATCTTCTGGTTCTGCTCATTTCACTCAGCATCAGTTCATGCAAGTCTCTCCAGGCCTCTCTGAAATCGTCTTGCTGGTCATTTCTTACAGTACAATAATATTCCATAATATTCATACACCATAATTTATTCAGCCATTCTCCAATTGAAGGGCATCTATTCAATTTCCAGTTTCTAGCTACTACAAAAAGGGCTGCCACAAACATTCTTGCACATGGGGGGCCCTTTCCTTCCTTTGTGATTTCTTTGGGATATAAGCCCAATAGAAATGCTGCTGGGTCAAAGGGTATGCACGGTTTGATAACTTTTTGAGCATAGCTCCAAATTGCTCTCCAGAATGGCTGTATCCGTTCACAGCTCCACCAACAATGCATCAGTGTCCCAGCCCTCCCACATCCCCTCCAACTTTCATCATTAACTTTTCCTGTCATTTTAGCCAATCTGACAGGTGTGTAGTGGTACCTCAGGGTTGTCTTGATTTGAATTTCTCTGATCAATAGTGATTTGGAGCACCTTTTCATATGACTATAAATAGTTTTAGTTTCATCCTCTGAAAATTGTCTGTTCGTATCCTTTGACCATTTAATGACTGGAGAATGGCTTGAACTTTTATAAATATGACACAATTCTCTATATATTTTAGAGATGAGACCTTTATCAGAACCCTTAAATGTAAAGATGATTTCCCAATTTATTGCTTCCCTCCTAATCTTGTCTGCATTGGTTTTGTTTGTACAAAAACTTTTTAACTTAATATAGTCAAAGTTATCTATCTGGTTTTCAATTAAGAGTTCCAGTTCTTCTTTGGACATAAATTTATTCCATCTACATAGGTCTGAGAGGTAAACTATATTACGTTCCTCTAATTTAGTTATAGTATCACTCTTTATATCCAGATCATGAACCCATTTAGATCTTATCTTGGTATGTGGTGTTAGGTGTGGGTCAAGCCTTAATTTCTTCCACACTAGTTTCCAATTTTCTCAGCAGTTTTTGCCGAATAGTGAGTATTTATCCCAAAAGCTGGGGTCTTTGGGTTTATCAAAGACTAAATTGCTATAGTTATTGCCTAGTTTGTCTTGTGATTCTATCCTATTCCACTGATCGACTACTCTATTTCTTAGCCAGTACCAAATGGTTTTGATGACCGCTGCTTTGTAATATAGTTTTAGATCTGGTACAGCAAGTCCACCATCGTCAGCCTTTTTTTTCATTAATCCCCTTGAAATTCTTGACCTTTTGTTCTTCCAAATGAACTTTGCTACTATTTTTTCTAGATCTGTAAGATAATTTCTTGGGAGTTTGATTGGTATGGCACTAAATAAGTAAATTAGTTTGGGTAGTATTGTCATTTTTATTATATTCGCTCGGCCTACCCATGAGCACTTAATATTTTTCCAATTGATTAGGTCTGATTTTATTTGTGTGGAAAGTGTTTTGTAGTTTAGTTCATATAGTTCCTGACTTTCCCTTGGTAGATAAATTCCCAAATATTTTATACTATCAACAGTTATTTTGAATGGAATTTCTTTTTGTATCTCTTGCTGCTGAACTTTATTAGTAATATATAAAAATGCTGATGATTTATGTGGATTTATTTTGTATCCTGCAACTTTGCTAAAGTTGTGAATTGTTTCTAGTAGTTTTTTAGTTGAGTCTTTAGGGTTCTCTACGTATATCATCATGTCATCTGCAAAGAGTGATAATTTGGTTTCCTCATTACCTACTCTAATTCCTTTAATCTCTTTTTCTTCTCTTACTGCCAAAGCTAACATTTCTAAGACAATATTAAATAATAATGGTGACAGTGGGCAGCCTTGTTTCACTCCTGATCTTATTGGGAATGGTTCTAGTTTGACTCCATTACATATGATGCTTGCTGAACGTTTTAAGTAGATACCACTAATCATTTTAAGGAAAAGCCCATTTATTCCTGTACTCTCCAGTGTTTTTAATAGGAATGGGTGTTGGATTTTATCAAAGGCTTTTTCTGCATCTATTGAGATAATCATATGGTTTTTGTTAAAGCAATAGAGATCTTAATGTACCTTTGTAGCCAAAGAGAAAATCAAAACAAATAAATCAAGGAAGCCACATCACTACATATATACATACATATATGGCTGAGGGCACCCTGTTCCCCATCCCCCCTCATCTAGGTTTTTCTTTCCAAATTTACTATTTCTATCAAAAATAGTATATTTAAAAACAGAAATGCAAGACATAGTGGAGAGAAAGAAGGACTAAGAATCAAGAAGACCTGTTCCAAGTCCCACCTGACACAATCTGGATATGTGGTAGGTAAGTCAGCTTTTCTCTGAGTGTTTCTCACAACTCGAAAAAACCATAAGATACAGATCAGTTATTTATTTGCACTAGTAAAGGGAGTTTTCACACTAGGAATTCACTACACCAATAAAATCAAAGATCCAGATTGAAAAAAAAAGCCTAGAGCATAAACCATGATTTATTTCTTCTGACAGGGCTATTCGTCACTTAGAAGAGATATCTCTACTCTGTTAATCTTTCCCACTTGAATGTGAAGTCCCAAAAACCTTAATATAGGTTTAAGCTATTAAAACTTGAAAATAGCACTAGAAATAGTCTTAGTTTTATAAATAACTATTAAAGTTTTAAAAAAAATACACTAGAAATTTTGGAATACTTTATAGTTGGCACATAAACAAAATAAGACAGGCTCAGTTTCTAAATCCCTGGCTTACAAATGATCCTACTTACAAATGGCCATACCAATTAGACTGGCCCATGGTATAATTTCCTCCCTCACGCTGTCTTTTCTTTCTCCTCCCTGTCTCTCTTGGTATGTGTCTATCTCCCTCTTTGTCTGTCTGTCTGTCTGTCTCTCTCTCTTTCTCTCTCTCTCTCTCTCTCTCACACACACACACACACACACACACTATAAACTCTGGTGGAAAAACTTAGAATTTTAGAGAAGATTTGAACTTAGAAGTGGAGAAAGCCATCAAAAAAAGCAGTGATGGAACAGACTGTCAGGAAGAACAGTTCTGCTGTTATGTGTTGGCCCTTGTTCAAAAGCATCTTCCTTCACATTGAGATATTTTTCCACTTTGCTTAGTATTTTACTTCCTAAAATTCCCCCAAAAAGAGATTCATTTGGATTAACAAGGATCTTCTTTTAAAATGTGGAATACATCAGAGACACTTAAGGAGCTATCAAACAGCCATGCCTTAGTGTGTTTGGGGCCCTATTATTCCACTGGTGTAGGGAACTTCAAGTGATTCCTCCTATGCTTATTGTCGATCTACCATTTTTCTGTAACTTATAGCTTTAAAAAGTTGCTTGGGAGGAAGTGACTTGAATGTTTCAGAGACTGAATTTGAAACCAGGTCTTTCTGACTTCAAGACCAATGATCCATTCACTATACCACTCTCCTTTTGAATATCAAGTCTCCTAGAGGCTTAGTCTAGATTCTCAGGGATACCTCTCCATTAAATACTTTACTACTTCAGCTTGTTATTTAAGAGAGTGGGAGCCCATGGTTTCAAGATTCTGCCTAGTATATTGCCGTTTACAGTCATATTCAGAAAGCCCAGAGAACAAAAACTTAAAAATACCACCCCAGGGTCTGAGCCTGGAGAATCCCTTTCACCAATATTATAAATGACTGAACATCCATTTAAAACTTAAGAATACCAGAAATGGTTAAATGTTTTCAAAATTTAAGAAGATCTGCAAAAAAAATGATGAAAATGACAACTATTATGAGAAGGCTTATATGAACTGATGCAAAGTGAAGTAAAAGCAGTTAATCAATATATATATATATATATATATATATATACATACACATATATATGTAAATAGAAAGACCAACATCAGAAATAAAAATCAGTGCAACAGAATTGTAATAAACAAGTTTGTTCCCAAAAGAGAGAAATTAGAAAGAACCTCCCTTCCTTCTTTGGTGAGATGAGGTACTGTGGATATGGAATAGTCAGTTGGTCAATAAGCAGTGATTATGTGCCTTCTATGTGCTCAGCACTATAAGCAGAATTGGGGAATATAAAGAAAGGCAAAGGACAACCCCTGCCCTCAGCTAGTTCACAATATAATGAATTCACAACATTTGGATTAGTTGATGCATTGTTTGGTTTTCCTGAACTCTTTTTTTATTCTTTATTTTAAAAGGTAAATCTCTGAGACTTGGAAAAAGAGTACATTGGGAAATAGAAATAATGTAAAAATAAAAAATACTGATAATTTGGTTTGTGTATTAAAATAATAGTAATATTATATAATGTTGCATATAAATGTTATATAATAAATAATATATTAACAATAGTAGACTACATTTTCCCAACAATGCTATTCTACAAGTCACAGAACAGTACAATCTCCGAGGAATTTAAGCTATTAGTCATCCAAAAGTAAAGGAGGGGAGTGTACTGAGTAGGATGCAGCATATTACATGAATAATTAATTACCCAGGACAAGTGGTGTAAAGGATGTGATCAAACATACAACCAGAAAAAAAAATATGGGAAACTCATATAGCAAAAGAAAGAGGTAACTCATGGATAGCCTGAAAGCACTATTTATATCCATATAGTGAAAAAAGCATTTGGAGAAAAGGTCACAGCATGTATAGTGGACCTCTTGTAGGTTATTTGTGGGAGACTCTGAACAAGAACTGAATAGGATGAGAGACATGGATAGATTGTAATCTGTACCACTGAGTGACTACCCCCAATGAGAGATCACAAAGCTATCACAGAATCTTTTTCTTCCTCTCAGCACTAAAAAAATCATAAATTCATAGAATGAACCTTGAAAAACTGACTCAAAACACTGAAAAATATAATATCTCCACTTTTGAATTTTTAATGCCCTTCGTCCTCATGAGAGGCCAGGATGAATTAGGCTAGTAGTATAAAGATAGAATGGTCAGGTTTTTCAATCCTCCCCCTTTCTGAAAATAGGAATCAGGGTTTGGCCTCATTACAGAACTCACCTCCCCCCCTTACTTACCCCACCACCAACCTCCCTGAAAGATGCATCTCTGGTACCTATAGAAAGCAGACTCCTACATTATGCAAGTAATTCTACTTTCCTCTTCTTTACTGAAAAGTCAAGCAGGTTTACAACCAGTGCACAGATGTAGCTAGAAGAATGTAAAAGGGATTCTGACTAATCAAAACATAATCACATTTTAACTGCATTAGTAATCAGTGCCTTTAAAAAAAAAAAGCTTGCATTAAGTGCAACAGAGGAACACATTTTACAAAGGCAGAAACCCTGAGAAACCAGAGTTTGATGCCTAATTTTCTAGCCAGACTTTAATGTCTCACTTTCTACCCTTCCCCCCTGTTCTCATGACTTATAAAAAATTAAAGAATTGCCACTAAAATGAATACAAAATGTCAATGAATGGGACTCTCCTATAGGATCTTTCTCTACTACCTTTCCCCCTACTATCTAGCAAGAAACAGGAAATCATCATCTCTGAAAACAAAAGGTATTCTCCAATCAAAAATAAATGCTCAGGGGGCCCATGCAAAATCCCACCATAATAAATACAGAAAGGGGTCCTCACAAGGAGAGCTTTCCTGTGATTGTGCAGATATTCTTCACCCTCCTCTTCCCCTCCCACCCTCCCCAGCAAAAAAAAAATCACAATTACCCTCCCCATGAGAAAAAATCACAATTAACTCAGACACTATTTATCTAAAAAAAATGCACAATCCTGATGAAATTAGAAATGATGAAAGAGTTTCTCTGTCTTCTGCTGTTTGGAATTCAGGCAATCTTTGACTTATGGTGATTCTATTGACTTACCTTGCATAGCTCTGCCAATTACACAATTAAAACCAGATTAATTAATTATGACACTCACAACTGGCAGTACAAGGACTATGTTGCCCAATAACTCTTCTCTTTGGTATATTGTGACACACTGAACCCTATCCTCTGCCTCTGAGCTGCAAAAAGCCTCCTCTCATCTTATATAGCTCACCTCCTGAAGTCTGCTCAGCTCCTGGCCTCTAGCTGTGTCCTCCAAGCCCCAAATTCCCTCCCTTTCCAGTCTGTGATGTCTCTCTCTTAGGAATCTCTTAAATAAGTAAAATTTAATAAAATTTTATGTGAATTATTATATTATCTGCCTAATAAATTTATATAAATATTAGATATCTTTATTCTAGGCAGGATAAAAATATATGATTCAAAATTGAATGCATATGGCATTTGAGGTCACTTCTATGAGGTCACATCAATTAACGCTTTCGGGATCAGAGATGTTTCAGCACCATGGCCAGTGGTCAGGAATCATTTAAATGTAACTGCTAATTCAACTCAGAATCTTTTCAGTTTATGGGCATTTCACTATCACTGGGGCAACAAGAGGGGTAGATTCTACAGTATGACAATAGAAGTGTTATTCCTAGGCTCTCAAGAACAGTCTTGCTATGAGATAATTATTTATCTATACCTTTACTGACCTTTCCACATCCTCTCCCTCCCCCATGCAGGGACATTACCAAATGCCAGTCATAAGATCCTATATACCTGAGAGAATGACACACAGATACACAATCTCTCACTTAGCTATTTCCCTTCTAAATATTTCATTGATGAAGAGACACAAAAACACATACATATCAAAGAATCTTCTTTTTAGGGAAAACTAAATAATATACTGGTACCCACCCCACAACCCAGAACTCAGGTCTTACTCTTGAAAAATAATTTCAGGTTGATGAAAGGCATCCAAATGGGCTAACCTAATTAAACATATAGTCCTGGAATACCTCTTCCTCAGCTTAAATGTACCCAGTAACTGTGTCGTGTCCCTCCCCCAACCGCAACTAACCCCCTACATTTCTGCTCAGCAGAGAACAACTTGGTCCCACTTGAATGCTGACCATGGTACAGAAAGGGCTTTCTCATCACAATAGATCACAGTCTTATCTGTCTCCAAGGTTTGTAACCTTAGGGTTTTCTTTCTGTCTTCCTGGAATGCTCCCATTATTCTCACTGGGGATTATTTTCACCAGTTCACTATTTCAGGCAATACCAAGCTATGTTTTGTTCATCCCCTACTCCCTGGCAAACTTCTCACTAGTTGTATTCCTTTACAGAAAGAGAAAGAGACAGAGACAGACAGAGACAGAGACAGAGAGATAGAGACAGAGAGAAAGGCACACAGAGAGAGACAGAGAGAAGAGTTTCAGATGGGAGAGAGAGAGAGAGAGAGAGAGAGAGAGAGAGAGAGAGAGAGAGAGAGAAGGAGAGAGAGACAGAGAGATAGAGAGAGAGACAGAGAGACAGAGAGAGACAGGTATTCAGAAAGAGTTTCAGATGAGAGAGAGAAAGAGAGAGAGTTTCAAATGAGAGACAGAGAGACAGAGACAGAGAGAGGGAGGGAGGGAAGAAGGAAGAGAAGGAAGGAGGGAGGGAGGGAGAGATAATGAATAACCTCTGCCACTGCTCCTGGAAAGGATATGTTAATCTAATCCCCTAATGACTACACTCTGGATGGCATTCTGATAATGTTCTGGATCGAAATTCTCTTATCTGACCACTGGTCCCCATATTATCTTCCTATTAGAATGAGCTCAAGGGCAAAAACTGTCTTTCTTTTCATACCATATCCCTTTAGCATAGTGTTTGGCACATACTAAGCAAATAATAAATGCTCTGCAATGGAGAGCTGTGAATGTCTCACTGTGTTTGTTTTCATGAGATTTGATCCAGAGTGCCTTATAGCACAAAGACCATCAGGACTCAAAGATTAATGAAGCTCTTTGAAATTCCCAATTCTCAATTCAGTGGGGCATATGAGGCATTCAGTAACATTTCAGCCCTTTGTGTAAATTTTTTACTTGTTTTTAAAACAACTATGGACAAAACAAGTATTATTCCATTTTATAAATAAGTAAAGCTGAGATTAGATACTTTGCCTGGACTTACTCAGCTAGGAAGTGATATCACCAGATCGAGGACCCAGATCCTCCTGAACTTAAATCTATTTTTTTGCATCACACAACTTTCCATCTACAGCAAGATAGAAGTCTAGCAAATCACAAGAGAGGATATAGCTACAATTGTCTCCATCAATAAGCATTTATTAATTGCTTACTATATGTCAGGCACTATGCTAAGCACAGGGGATACTGGAAAAGGTTAAAAAAAAAAGCCCAAACCCTTCCATCAAAGAGCATACAAAGACAACATGGAAATAAGTATGTACATTCAAGGTATATAGAGTGCAAATGGAAAGTGATCTTAGAGGGAATGCATTGACAGTGGGAAAAACTAGTTAGGATCTCTTGCAGAAGGTGGGATTTAACCCAAGTCTGCTATTAAAAATCTGAAGGATACTTTTTGGTGCCATCTGGAATCCTCAAAAGAAATAAAACACTTTAGCAGTTTACTGGGTACACTTAGAAGAGCATTCTACCTGCCTCCAATCTTCTGTCTGCTTTACTCCAGCTCCATCTTGTGGTTTGCAGAGCTTAAATCCCTGTTGAAGAAGGCCCAATCTCTAAAGGGAAATCCATTAGAGAAAAATTGATTAAGCAATGGGCTGATGGGCCATAGTGTATGTAATAAATCCAGCAAAATGGATTAGGAAAGCCTTTGGCCATTAAGGTTTTCAGCAAGGCAGGAGGACCAGTGATTTGCAATGAGTAACACAAAAGCCCTAAAATGAGTATAGAATTCAATAAGAGTATGCCCCAGGCTTGTCTGAAACTACTGAATCATAATTGTGTCAATTAGGGGAAAAAAGGCATATCTCACATGAATAAAGAGATTTCTTATTTGTTATGTAGAATAGTTTTCTAGGAATGGGAGAGGGAGTCATAGAAAAATAACTTTAAGCAATGTTAAAACATATCAATGAAAATCTTTTTCAAGAAAAATTTCTTGGCTGCTTCTAGTTCGTCAAAAATTCATTTTGGCTCAAATAAGATTCCTACAACCCAAAGTACCATTACCCTTCCACTATCCTGAGGTTTATAACCTAAACACTATCTTCATCTCCTCCTTCCCCTTCCCACATATATACACTCACAAAACCTTGTCATTTGTACATCCACAACATTTCTCTCACATAAACTCTTCTCTCTACTCACATGGCTATCACCTGAATTTAGGTTCTCATTATTTCCTATTTACATATTTTGATGGACTTCTAATTGGTCTTTTACCTTCAAGTCTCTGCTCATTCCAATCCATTTTCCATATAGTAGACAAAGAGATATGACCACATCAATCCCATAACCCCCTTAATCCCCAGTGGGTTCCTATTGTCTCTAGGATCAAAGTTAAATTTCTATTTGACTTTCATTTGACTATCTTTCCATTCTCTTTATGCATCATTTCCCTTTCTACAATCCAGCCAAATGTTTGTTGTTGTTGTTGTTTTTACAAATGACACTCCATCTCCTATCTCCCCATTTTCCATTGGAATACATTTCCTTCTCAACTCAGTCTCAAAGAATCCCTCATTTCTTTCAGGTCACAGCTAAAATATTCCTTTTTACACAAAATCTTTTCTGATTTCCCATTCCCCAGTTGCTAGTGTTGCCCCTCCCAAACTATATGTAACTTACTTTGGATTTCAATAATTTCCATTTATGTTATACATATGACTATTTTGTGTCTATAAAGTATATTTTTATCTACATGTGAAAACAAAAAATGTAAATCAAGGCATTATGCCCTTTAAAAGTTATTTAGAGCCTGGAGAAGATGTTAACTCTATGGTCCCAAAGTCAGTATAGTAAGGAAAGTCTTTGGGAGGCATCAGGGAGAAGCTGAAGTTACAGAGCTTTTCCTGACAAGACTCAATATGCTTCTTTGTAACGTCATTCATTTGCTCCTGGTTTTACCTTCTGGAGGCAAACAAAACAAGCCTAATGCTTCTTCTGCATGACAGTTTCTAAATTATTTGAAGGCAAATGATCACTCTTTGCAGATGATATGATGGTCTACTTAAAGAACCCGAGAGAATCAACTAAAAAACTATTAAAATTAATCCACAACTTTAGCAAAGTTGCAGGATACAGAATAAATCCACATAAATCATCAGCATTTTTGTACATCACCAACAAAATGCAGCAGCAAGAGATACAAAGAGAAATTCCATTTAAAATAACTTTCGATAGTATGAAATATTTGGGAATATATCTGCCAAGGGAAAGTCAGGATCTATATGAGCAAAACTACAAAACACTCTCCACACAAATAAAGTCAGATCTAAACAATTGGAAAAATATCAAGTGCTCTTGGATAGGTCGAGCGAATATAATAAAGATGGCAATACTACCTAAACTAATCTATTTATTTAGTGCTATACCAATCAAATTCCCAAGAAATTATTTAACTGACCTAGAAAAAATAACAACAAAATTCATCTGGAAAAACAAAAGGTCAAGAATCTCAAGGGAATTAATGGAAAAAAATGCAAACTAGGGTGGCCTAGCTGTACCAGATCCAAAATTATATTATAAAGCAGTAGTCATCAAAACCATTTGGTACTGGCTAAGAAATAGAGTAGTGGATCAGTGGAATAGGTTAGGTTCACAGGACAAAATACTCAATGACAATAGTAATCTAGTGTTGATAAACCCAAAGACCCCAGTTTTGGGGATAAAAACTCACTATTTGACAAAAACTGCTGGGATAATTGGAAACTAGTCTGGAAGAAATTAGGCATTGACCCACACCTAACACCATATACCAAGATAAGGTCAAAATGGATTCATGATCTAGGCATAAAGAATGATATTATAAACAAATTAGAACAATGTAGGATGGTTTACCTCTCAGACCTGTGGAGGGGGAAGGAATTTGTGACCAAAGAAGAACTAGAGGTCATCATTAATCACAAAATAGATAAGTTTGACTATATCAA